>JADLZK010012192.1:600000-922064 GCA_015847255.1 Hyparrhenia diplandra | reverse complement strand
CCAAACAAATGTGACAAGTCCCGGCGGGATGGGTGGCGGCGACGTCGCAAGGTGAGTAGTGATATGGCGGTACGCAAGTGCGCAAACGACCACGGATTGATGAGCCGTAGGGTCCCGCCGTGGATGATGATGCGGGGCGAGCCGCGGGGCCCTCGAACCCCGGTACACAACATCATCGGCGACCGTCTTGGGACTACCTAAAGCAAATTCTTCACCGCCTTTGCAGCGCAGGCGTAGGCCATTACATTGTTGTACCGCACCGCCCAACCCCCGAAGAAACGGACGCGAGCAAAGATCGTTCTACCACCGAAGGACCCGACCCTTTTAGCAAGCCAAGTCCTTCGCCTCGGAGCAACGACGCCGGACGCGACGTGGACGACCCTCAACCAAGTAGTCACGTTCTTCTCTTCGCCCGACGTAAAACCTTAACCATACATGTAACTATGCACCTCCTTGATCTATAAAACATTAACCATACATGTAACCTTAGGCAGCCTAAGTAAGATGAAGTGAAGTGAGAAGACTCAGATCTCACTTCCATAGCCTTGAGATCCGCTCTCAAGGACACTGAACAACCATTCGCCCATTCACACACTCACACACCGCTCACACAGAGACCAGAGACCTTCTCCCTCTCTCGACTAAGTTTGTATACCCCCGGCAAACCTGAGGCAAGGAAACGAGTAACACCACACCATACTAGATGTAGGGATTGTTTGGCCCGAACCAGCATAAACCTCATGTCTCTTTGTCTCACCATCCGATCTCAACGTGCATCCGTAGAAATTTACTTTGGTAGTTTCGTAACACCGACAAGAACCTTGTTATCAAATATCGTGCCTTTGGTGTCGTTTGCGATCTTGCTTGTTTATCCCGGAAGTGCGTGGAAATTGGCAAACAGCTAGTCGTTGTGAGAGGCTAATTTCTAATGGCAAACTAATGTGGTCCAAATGACGTTAATTGTTACCATAGGAACAATTAGGGACTTCGCATGGGTATCAGTTTTGAAATGGAGTCGTCATCAGTTTCATTTTTCGTGTTTCCCTACCTGTGGGGGTAAGATTCTCTCTCTAGGAATAGTTTTTTCATGGTCGGATTAACCATATGCATGGTTACCAGATACTACCAGGGCAAGCAATGCATGGCTGAAGAAAACGCCACACTTTGTCTAGCAATCGATACAGTAACCATGGTCAGCTTTATACGTCTGATGTGTTCTGGCCGGTGTTAACTTTTACTCCTTGTAGTATACACATGAGACGTCGTTTCCGGGGCTTTGTCAGGATTCGGTAACACTACAGTAAAAGAGCAGCGGCAAATGCTGAAATGCATGCTCTCTTCATGGAAGATAGTGCGCAAATTAAAGGGATTTGCCACACACATGAAACAACATGCATGAAAGATGACAAACCAGTGTAGTACCTAATCATGCGTACCATTTTTTACACGTAATGTTTGTCTAGCTAGTTAAGGAGAACTCGAGTCACGAGATGCTGTTATGCACACACACTAATGGGATCTTCATCGTGGTCTCCTGGACCAAAAGGTCTAGCTATATGTGGCATGTTTTCTTGATGATTTTGGCATTCTATCAATGAATACACTTCTTTTTGGTAACTGGTGAGTGGTATGTTTCGACCAAAATATTGTCTCTATTGCTAGAAGTCGAATTTGATATTAAATATGGTAGTTGCACGTTAGTTATGCATTTTTTATTGAACATTATTTCGGTCATTGTGCGTAGTTATGAATTAAGTGGTGCACCGTCCATCATTTTTCTCTAGCTTCGCTGCACACACATTATTTTTAGAGACATTCACAAAAATTGTAGAGACAGTTTTCCAACCGTCTTTAACCAAGAGTCTTTAGAAATTTATTTCTTGGACGACCATTCCTATAAATTGATTCTATAGAGATAATTATTCCTAGAAATCATTTTGAAGAATGAAAAAATGGCTGTAAAACAGCAAAAAGGAAAATACCAGGAGGCAGCTAGCTCTTTTCTAATAATTAATCGTGATATGTACTCCCTCGGTCCAAAAAATAAATAGCTTTCCAAGGTTAAAATTTATTCTAAGATAAATAATATTCTTTTTTTCAAAGACATGGAACACTAACTCCTAACTGGGCTAATTATGGGTCCATGCAAATGATAATTGCCAAATTCAAGAGATGATTCATATATGTCTCTTTTGCCAGCATTCTTCAAGAACACGCCTAGGCGTGTTTTTGCCAGCATTCTTAATTTGTTTGCAGTAAATTCTGTGATACCTAAAATAAGTACATCATAAAAATATATTTGATGATGTGTTTAGTTATACTAATTTGGTGTCTTAAATATTAGTGCTATTTTCTAAAAATTTGGTTAGATTTAAAATAGTTTGACCGAGGACAATTTCTAGAGGTTGATTTAGTTTGGGGTGGATGGGATATGATTGTCGTAGAATCTGCAACATGTGGGAAGGGAACGTGTGGAAGGAAATGAATAGAGAAGTGTCCATGCACTCTGGTGTGGAAGTAAACGTGGCCACCGGTCGCTCAAGTGCTGGACAGGCGCTGTCGTCAGTGAAGGCTGCTGCATCTGGTTGAATCAAACACTAGCTAGATTTTTGTTGCCTTGCCTTGTACTCAGTTTTCGCTGGGTAGCTAGTGCTCTTTATTAGTTAACCCACAAATGATAAATTAAGGAGAGAACTCTAAAGTTAGTAAGTGTATATATGATTGCATATACTTACTTTAAGATAAACATTGTTTATCTATTAATTGGTAAATGATAGGTATATAGCTCTTATTTAGTCACCTGATCCTCTTTTTTTTTTTTTTTTTTTAGTTACCTGATCCTAGTGTAGTGCAACAAATGAAACTTTATTAAGGTGATGCTTGTTGCAAATTAAGTATACATGATTGCATATGAGGGCCTTTTTTCCTTTCTTTGGCATTGCTTGAACCACATACTGCTCTGTACGTAGCAGTAATAGTAAGTTGTTGCGCTGGACAATCGTTTCCAAACATCAAGACATGCACTGGTTGTCCCACGCACGTTCCCATGCATATAGTAGCTGACATGCATGATAAAAGGGAATGTTTGTCACAAAAAGTGAGGGTAGGTATGTGGGATACCTGGCAGAAAGTAGCTAGAGGAGACCCCCTATTCCTACCTCAGCCAAGTAGCAGCTGACATACTGCACATATGTAACAGTGAGAAAAATTTCATAAACCAACAACCCAAAATTACATAGAAGGTTTCAGTGTTGTTTCTCCTCGATCAATATATATCCTCAACATTTTATTAGCTTTGATGATCCAGTACATTACACACATATATAAATAGTACAAATTAAGGAACAAATAAAGTTACATAGCATATATAGTGGCTTGAATATATAATTAGCCGCAACAACTGGAAAAAGGATGAAATTAAAAGGCTCACTCTTATAGCAAATAAAATCCTGGCCGGTACTAATAGTTACTGGCTAGCGAGAGTTCTTCCTTGGGCATGTGCATGTGATCACTCTATCTCTCCTGGTGATCCATCATCTCCTTCCTCTTCCTCAACACAAAAATCAAAACAGGAAAACACAAGCAGCGATATATGAATGAAGATATGATAGAGGTAGCTAAGGGTACTTATAGGGCATAATAATCAAGTTGCACTTATGCATCTAGGAGGTAGCTACTAGCGATCGATTTCTCAGCAGCTAGCTAGAAGCCATGGCTAGCTGCGGACGAGCGAGCCCACAAGACAGGGTCATGAGTAGCATGGCGGCGTCAGTGATCTCGTCAGCCGGGAAGGCATGAAAAGACATCGCCTGGGGAGGAGTGGTGGCGATCTCGCTCTGCAGACTCGTCGCGGCATGGCCATTAACCTGCTTGTCACTGGAGACATGATGATCCGCCTGATCCTTGGTCGGAGCAGCAGTTTCTGGCGTCGTCGTCGCTTCAGTGGCTGCAGCAGCAGTGTGATCGACAACAACCATCGTCTTGCACCGCTTCTTGAATGGCAGCGATCGGTCAACGTCTGACCTCTTCTCCTTCTTAGCCGGCTTCTGCTGCTGGGTGACCGCTTGTGGAGCGCCTCCTTTGCCGGCAGCAGCTGCCGTGGTGGCCGCCATCGCCCGCCTCGCCTTCCTTTGCCTTATCCCACATGCGTTACAAAGAGACTGCACCACACAAAGGGCACAACACACATTAACAAGAGGAAAATAAACACGCTAGCTCATATGAGAATGTATAATGTGTAGCTAGGTTGCAAGTGTAACACAACTTGTGCTAAGAACCTCAAACGAATTGAGCACAGATCAGGGCTTTTATTTCCCAATTGCATGGTAATTCACCTTGGGGCCACAAGGACCACTCCTCCACAAGGGGTCTTTGTGGTGTTGCAGTCGGAGCACACTCTAACGACACCCATAGTCTGATGCTGCTGCAGTAGCTGACCGCTCTCAGCATCTTGGTGCGCGTGTGGTCTTCTCCTTGGCTTTCTTGTTGCCCCACCCTCGGGATACTCGCTCGTTGCCTTCCTTCGCATGATCTTCATCTTCGCTGGCGGTGACGACGACACTGTCCAGCCGCCGTTGTGCAATCCTTCAGTGTGCTTGTTATTCTCTCTATCATATGGATCATAGGCAGATTGCTGGATCATGTCTCCATCGATGCTTTGAATAGTCTGCCGGAACGGCGATGACCTAGTAGGGAAGACTTCTGATCCGCTCATCATCATCTGATCGGTGAACTGACAGAATAAAAATGACAACGAACAAATATATTATTATGCTAACATATAAAAGTAGCTTTCCTTGGATGCTACACACAGATGCATCATCTATACTCTATAGCAAAGTTGTGATCCCCTAACCTGTTGAGTAGATTCAGACAAAACATGCTGCCTGAAGTGCTGATCTCCATAGTTGCTTTGCTCTTGGAGCTGATCCACAGGGTTGGTGATCATGAACGGGAACAAGATGGGAGGATCCTTTGCGACATGGAAGGGCACCGGCCGAAAGAGTCCCAGATCCTGCTCTCCCTCCATCTCCATTAGGGGGAGAGTAGACAGTTGGTTCATGTAGATGGTAGACATGTGGGAGAGAGAAGAGAGCTAGAGAAAAGATGAACTAGCAAGGAAGCAGTGAAGCACTGCGGCTGGGAAGATGAAAGAGATCAGGGGTGATAGATGCATACGCATATAATAAGCTACAAGGAGATGGAGAGGAGAGGAGATCATGTGCAGTTGGAGGGGCAATTTACAAGGGCCCAGGGTGATCATGGACCTGTCCTTTTTATAAACAGACGCAGGATAGATGGAGAAAAAACTGCTATCAGTCTCTCTCTTGCTACTAGGGCCATAGGGTATTTAGAGAGGTGTCATGTGTGATCCCTTTCCTACCTAGGTCGCGCGCGAGAGAGAGAGAGAGAGAGAGAGAGAGGTGGCCACAGCAGGCAGCACACACCAGCACAAGAAAGGGATATATGAGGAACCAAAGGGAAACAGTTGAACAAACACATCGCACACTGTGGGTGCAAAACATTCATTCCCAGATCGGTGCACAAACTAAGATCTGATGCATATACTACAGCATGTGGCCCCCACCAATAAGCTAGCTAGTACTGATGTCGTGCAATTATTATTTTACAAAACTGTTTCCATGCATGGAGTTGAGAGCTATCGCACTGTATTATATTACTTATTTGATTGTTATAATCATGTTGCACTTGCACCATGAATATTGTCGTTATACAACCATATATATGCTCGAATCACACCCAATAAGCAGCTTACACTAGAAGTATTTGGAAATTGCATCCAGATATTGTGCACCAGATGTTTCCCTTGGGATAAAATAGTTAATCATGGACATTGGAGTAATTTTTTTCCATATATAATGCCAAATGGCTTGGGTTCAATAATACCAAATGACCCTCCAAATAGAAGTAGGTAAGGGTTAAGTCTAGATACCTAGTTCTTCAGAAACTATAGGAAGGGAACCATAACAATTTTGCATGCCTCGCGTGCCAAAATTGTCTGACCAAACTAAAAAGGGGCTGGCCAAACCAGTGGTGCTACCCACTCGATCTATCATGCTATATACTGATGACTGATGAACATGGAGTCATTTGCTCACACATATATGTCGCTGTGAATCTAGTAGAATGAAGTTGGGCATAATTTCATTTTGAATCGGATCCTGAAATTAGGGCCTGATCATCATCCAACCTCAAAGTGGTGAGAGTGAAGGACATATATATTCTCCTTCAAATGCACATATGTACCAATCTTTCAGCGAAAGGAGCCTTCAGTTATCACCTAAGGACAAAGTATGTGCCTGCTGTTTAGAGGGAGCAAAAAAGGGTCCGTTTGGAATAAACAATCCCTTCATTATGGAGGAATTGGATCTACTTAAAAATTAGGCTATTTGGCTTGGGATTTGAGATTTCACAACTTTCGAAAGTTCACATATAACTCAAATTCATAGGGTGGGAGATGAGAAATGGATTCTACGGATTCTTATTCTCCAACTTAAGTAAACTTTACTTAACGGATTCTATGGATTCTTCTTCCACATTATAGTTTATACAATGAATTCAATTCCAAGGATCAACGGGGTCTAAGATGTAAACCTCCATAAGCTGTAATTTTTTTTTTTTTTTTTTGGCCTAGCTACAAACCTGGTTGGTTTCGCTTAGGCTTTGCTCTCTTTCTCTAACAATATATTGAAAGATACTGCCTGTTTTGCTTAAAAATAAAAATTGGCACCCAAAGCTGGTTATCATACAATTGACTGTCCACAAAAAAACTATATTAGATAACAAAACCAGGTGTTCTGATTTTATGGGGTTGCTATGCTAACTTTTGTAGATATATATTGGTTGATTATAAAAATGAAAAAAATTGGTACTTAAATACACATATAGTTGCCTGAGAATAAAATCAATCCGATATCATGATAACAATCTGGATCTTGGAGCCACATATAACAATTAATGATATCCAGTAACAAAATGAATGAATCCCCTCTTATTTCTTTTCATTTTACTAGACAAAGCATATACACCTAATTTAAACAGTACTAGACCCGTGTTTTTTTTTTTTTAAGGGAGTGTAACTTGCTACTAACAACTGATTACGCTAGGTAAATCTAAATATTTTATTAGCTAGTGAAATGAAATTTCCACATTTCACCGATTTCGGTGCTTGAATGTAATGCTATTTTATTTACCCTGAAAGTGGTTTTTGGGCCATGTCAAATGGGTAGCTCTGCAAACAAAATAGTGCCTTCATTGCAAAGCCAAACAAAAATAAAATGAACTTTTGCAATGCTTGACTAGGCTACAACAACTAAATACCTCCAAAAAATTATAAATTGAAGTGTGCTGTGGGATTTCCCCCACAGTTTTTTGCCTTAAAAAACAACTAAATACCTACAAAATTTACACTTCTAGCTTGTGGGCACTGGGGTACATGTATGTGTCACCATGATATGGCTTCTAGTAGCCTGTAAATGTGTAACATTCTTTTTTGGGTAATGTGCACACAAATATCTAGGTCTTATCTTTTAGGTGCTATCTGCATAACGAGTTAATGACCAACATACAAGCCATTAGGTTCCTACTTCCTGCTGATGAAGACAACCCCAGAAAGATGTTTTAATCATATTTTATTAGTGAAAAGAAACATCGTTAGTGGATAAGATAGCTAGCGTACCAGCAATCATTGTACGTCTAGTAGGTCACCAGTACCATGCATGACATGGTCAATCTAGGGCTAGCCAGATCTCACATGCCATCAATGTTCTCCTGGCTCTCTTGCAATAAGGTCCATGCACGCACGTTCCCATACTGTAGGATAAATGACAGATCTGTTAAACAAAAGCTGAAGCCATTCAGAGGGAGGCCTTAAGTGATTTCAGCAGTAGGACCATGGATAGGTCCCTCCTCCCTCTCTCAGAATAGAGAGAACACAGTATGGATAGGCCTCAAGTTTCAACAGCAGGCAATGAGACACTTCCTGTTCCTTGGGGCCCATGCAAGCATGGCTTTTGGATTTAGTGACAGCAGCAAACAGAATAGAGGCCTAGCTTTTGCCTCTACCAAACTAAAGAAGCTAGTATTGGACTATTGTTATTAGGAGAAGGGAAGAGTGGGTTAGAGCAAGTACCTTAGGATCGGAAATCTACCAAGGAGATGTGATTAGGGATGTTATTAAACTTCCCAGAAACCAGGATCAAGTACGCCCTCTGTTGGCAGAGTATATATTAATTGTGGAACAATAATTTGAGTGTGGAAAGAACGACGGACCTCCTGAGGCTACCTGCACCAGCACAAAACAGCAACCAGATGCAGTACTAATTAGATTAATTAATTACAAGCTAATGATAAATAAAAACACAAATGATTTGCCAAATTCTACGGATCACTTTTTTTTTTTGACATAATATGGATCACATTAGTTATGGCCAACTATATATGTGCCAAAACCTCACCATGAATTTGGAGTACATTTGCTAACCCGATCTACATCCCTCTTAGGCTCTGACTGTTCAACCAGTAGCTTGCAATGCCCTTTCATCACTCAAAGAGGGCAAAGCTCATTAGCTATAACGACATCACATCATCTCCGTAGCATGCAAGAAAATGGCCATACTTGGCTTTTGTTAATCTCACAATCACACATGATCCATCCAGCCTAGCCCACCTCCCTCTCTTATTGCTATGACTAGGCAGGAGACAAGCAGAAACTGCTTAACGATGAAAGTGACGGCTCTTCCAACATGACAAGCCCATGCCCCTCCATGGGTGTTCAGCCAAAATCTGGGCAACTTGTGCCTCCACACTCTCGTGATCCTCATTGGGGACAAACCACAGCGGGGACAAGCGGGCTAGCTAATGGCGCAGATTTTATGTAAAAGGAGCAGGCAGGCGGGCTGCAGGCAGCAAGGCCGCGCCCACTGATGGCCTCTGTATGTACGTGCACCACGCTCTTGGGGTCAGATGAATTGTATAGATCATCACAGCAATACATGGCATACATACAAAAACAAAAGAGTGCAAAAGTTGACAAACCTGCCCGATCGATCGACCTGCAATCCCCATGGAGTGAAGACAATCAGAGATCTTCAGGCAAGAGGTAGAGTGGAGCTGGCAATTTAATTTCAAGCGCATTGGTATCGAGGACTATATACCTGCAGTGAGCTCTGGAAGAAGTATGTGTAGAAGGATCCATAGTGTGTGCCAACTGCCCAACTATGAGCAGACTGCATACAGTTTTATTTGGAGAGGAACGCATGGTTCATCTTGTTGATGAGCACTGTGCACATATCTCCAACTGACCTTTCCACCTTGCTCTGCACAAGATTTGTCAAGCATAGTTCCAGAGTTCTGAATCATCAGAATTTCAGCCAGATTGCAGAGGCTGTCTTTGGGACATTGGATCCAGCACCGCCAAGAGATTACAGAGGATGCATGAATGAGCAAGCTGGCCTATTGCAAGAAGAATGCATGCAGCTATGAGCCAGGACTGATTCAGAAATTTGGTCAGTTTGATAAAAGCAGCATGATCTCATCTTATGAAATAGCATCTTAATGGACTATTAGCAGCATACAGTCAGCTCAAAAGGTGAGCTAAAAGATGCTCAATGCAATGAATGGTATAGTCGCTTCTTAATCACAGATCTCCACGGAATCTGGCAGAAAATGACTTACATATCCATGAAATGAAATCTCACTGTACGCCATATAATATTGTCTCACTTGAGATGTCCATCAGTAATGCCAGAAAATTATGCCAATAATAAGTGCTATAGATGCAGTATGTAAGCCAAATAACCGCTTTTTGCTAATGTCACTTCAGATAGCCCATACTATATGTTCACAGAAGTAGATCAAATTTTCAGCCTGCGCTCAAACTACCATTCATACTGATGGATAGTAGTTCGCTGCCACAGAAAACCAGATTCTGGTCGTACGATGGTTAAGATGCATACGTGTATGGTTTTTGAATCACTCCTAGAGAGAGTGAGTGGAAGTAATTCACTCACTGTCACAAGATGTAAGGTCCCAGCTCCATGATAGACTTGTGCCAAACAAAAATGTAGCTTTCTGAAGGCTCTGCAAATCCAATGGGATCATGGCTTTGTGCAAAAAGACGCCGTGCTCCATGCTACATGGACCCCCATGTGTTTGGGAGGAGGGGGTGGGGGCATGTGATACGAGTATATATGTACAATATAACCATACAGCCTACACTTGGCAAATTGAACACTAAAACATTACAGTGCAAACATAAGGAGGCCAATACAGAAAAAGCAAATGGCACAATCATGCTACGATATCAAACACTGAAGTGTTTAGTTTTGAAGGTGTGTCACAGTCCATCATTTTAAGAAGAAAACCAGAAGATGACTATGAAAAAACTTTACCTACAGGGGTAAGAACATTTTGCTAAGAAGACCTTGTCACGCAGGTCGAGAAAATCCTAAACCCCCTGTCCCATCTATATACAGTAGCACTATAGCCCAAGTGAAACAACCACCATCTGGGCCATGCCTTAGACCTATGATTTGGCGTGGGATCGACGAGGGGAATTTTTAACGCCAGCCTAGAATTTGCTCCCACGAGGAGTCGAATCTGTAGGACCTGAGAAGTGCTAGTTGAGCCGCCTAACCAACCAACTAGAGGCCTGTTTGCAGAAGAAAATGTACTATTAGCTAGAGATCGGATCCTTCTAAAGATTCAAGCGACAAATAACATCTGAGGCAAATAATTACGAATGGAGAACATCATGTGCAGGATGAACCACTTAAGATAATCAAATTTTAAGGTAATCACTTATAAAAAGAGCAGAAAAATTGCTTGTATAGTCAGTTGATCTGGTTAGTGGCACTCAGTTTGATGAAAATAATAGGAAGATCCAACTTATTGCTTCCTTTTCCACTCTTGCACCTTTCTCTTAATTAGGAAAAAAATACAACAGGATTTGTCAAAAAGGAGATACAAAATATGATCAATAGAGAACATAAACTTTTAGACGTAAGTGATAGAATCCTACAGAAAAACTGACACGAAAAGTTTCTTTAAAAGATCTATCATAGGTCAAAATGCAAAACAGTGAAACACAACACAAAAAGCTAGAATGAAAATTGCTATTTTCAGATATATGACCTATTTACAGTTTCATATTGGATATTTTTTTACTTGGATAATAACATAAGATAGAATGTGATCACTAAAACATTTCCCAAATAGCTGCAGCACACGCTTACAACAACAGGATGCTATTAAAGAAACAACAAAAGGCCAAAGAAAACAGAGGATACTCTAACTGTGAGCAATGGATAAGGTAACCTAGGGGTAGGATGGCAGGTTGAGCCACAGCCACTTATTTGGGAACTAAATGCCATGCCACAAGATTTTGAGATTATGTTAGGCATGAATGACCAGAACAGGTGATGTTAGAAACTGATATTAGTATGGAAAACATCGATTGTCAAGCACAAATCTATCAGCGTCAATATTTTCTTTTTCATTTTTTTTTTTTTTTTTTTTTTTTTTTTTGAAAGGGGCACACTGCCCAATCAATTAAAAGAGAAAGGTGAGGCTGACTAGGCTGAGGCACCTGCACCAGACAGCACTTGGACGTGGGTTGGCTGTCCGAGCACCCTGCAAACTACAAAACTGAGCCTCTACTAGGTCCTCATCCGTCTGTATTGATTCTCTCTGCATCCAGCCTCTCAGTTGCTGATGCACAAGAAATCAAAATGTGTGTGAGAATGAAAATTTTACAACACTATTTACTTCTCTGTAAGTTTTTCGAGCCACTGTTGGAATGGATTTGTATTAATATAAGCAATATTTTACACCTTCATCAAAAGTCTAATCTGTGAATTCAAAAAAATCAAGAACGCATCTGTACGAACTGAAAGCCCTTGGCTGCAGTTAGCTACACTTTAACTTCAGTCCCAACGTATCTGTATGGATCTTGGATCCATGCATGCGTTGTAGATGTCATTTTGTAGCCAAACCACTATTTTCTATATGAATACAAAGATACGCCGCCGTCTTGCATTTTGTAAAAAAAAAAAAAAAAAAAAAAAGTGATGCTAATCATACTTGTCTGGAAAGCATTCTTCAAGTGTCACATGTTTCTTTAGCATCAGGCCATAAGCACATTTTTCATTTATATGGGAAAGAAGAACCAGCTTAATACTAGGATACAACAGATATACCTCTTTTCCATCAAACAAATTCTGCAGAACATTCAAAGAATTGAAGAAATAAAAAAAAATAGTACAAGAAGCACCAAGATTTGAATTTGCCAAATACTCAAATACTTCTGAAACATTTTGAGGCCCTCATATGCTAGAGCCAAGTTTGTGTGTGTATGTGTGTCGGGTGCTAAACCCAGAAGCAGGAAGTTTACTGAGAAGAAGCATGACACTGACAAGTCCAGCTAGTGGATAGGATGAGGAGAATCGTCAGAGTTCTAGTTTCCTAGAATATAATATAAATATAATAAAACAGGAATTCAATCTATGAATAATTCTATTTTCCGATAGGCCAGTAGGATACTATATATGCACTTCTCCATTCAGTCAGTTAACAAATTTATGCATTCTGCTTCTGTCTGGCGAGTTACTTCAGGCTAATACAATACAACAGAAAAAAAAAAGAGAGAGAGAGCATACTTTCTATCATGAGATAGAGTGAAATGTTTGGTGCTTACCACGTGCCACTAGTTGAAGATATTGGAGATAAGGTTGATAAGACACCAGTGGCCTTGTTGGTAAACTGGCAGATAACTCACTGTTGCCAGATTTTGCAGTAGCAAGTAGTAATCATATAGAAGTGGCCTTCCCATGAGCTTGATCTGAACCATTGCTTTCTGTCTACGCTCTGCCAAATCTTCACAAACGAACAAGACGCAGCATAAAGGGTTACTCAAGTTTCATAAAAAAAAAATTAATACACACAACTGTGTGTGTGGTGTACAAATGAGCAGCGCTATGATACTGATGCTCCAGCATAGCATGCGTCATAGATCAGTTGTTATCCAGCACAAAGCAGCTTACCATATAAACTTTACGCGAGACCAAACCTAAGCTCACACAAAATTGACCATAGCGAAGATCTGGCGAGTCCTAATTAATCGTAAGATGCTGGAACCTGCGAAATCTCAAAGCTTCCAGGGCGCATTTCGTCGAACACGTGGTGAGTGGCACACGACTCCCGCTTTGCTTCGGCCCGCCTAACCACCCACAGCATAAGCGCGAGAAGGCGGGGATCCTTGCCTCCGTCCGCCGGATTCTACGTAGCACACATCGACACCTCTCCCTCTGCCGCCGGCGCCGGCGCGCACCGACGACGCAGAGAGCCAAGCGCGGCAGGGAAACCGATCAACAAGCGGAAGGAATTTCTTCATTTTAGGCCGTATTGAACAAAAAAAAACACCGCAAGGCCCAACTCAGTCCATGTGGATGGATGGTAAATCGGCCCTTGCCAAGCGAGGCTTTAGTAGGCCATTCTTGAGGGGCTCCGACTATAAAGAAGCCCAATAGCACGCTGAACCATACAAAGAAGCGCAATAAGGCCCAACTCGAAGCAGCCATATAAAAGGGATCTCTAACCCTAACACGGTGAACCCCTCGTGAGTCGCAAACCCTTCTCCGCCGCGGCTCTCCTCTGCTGCGCTGCTCGCCCGATCTCGCGCTGCCGGCAGCGGTAAGATCCACGTCTTAACGAGGGAATTCATGGTTGTTCTTGATTTATAGCGTTCGCCTGCCTGTATTTTATGTCACTGATTTTCTTTTTTGTTTTGTTGCTGTTGTGCAGATCTGAGATCGAGCGAAGCTAGCTTTTGATCGACATGGCGCTGGTAAGTGCTTGTTCTAACTCTTTCTCTTAGGATTTTGATGTGCTAGGGGCGTTTAAGTAGTTTGTATTAGCGAGCTTATTTTATTGTAATTTCGACTTGCGGTGTGGCATATTATTTTCTAGTAAATTGATCTCCATTCATGGGTTTCCGTGGATTCATACTTTACCGTGGATTTGTTTTCTCTCATATTAACATAAGATTTGGTCGCCGAATTATTGTCCATGGGTGGATTATCTTGTTGCCTTAGCTGCTTGTTGGTTACATCTTTTCCTTCTCACAGCTGAAGGCTGTGGTCTCTTTCGACTTTTTAGATTGAATTCATTTAGATCCTTACTGAAGTTAGCAAAATGATAACACCTCCCATTTATTCCCATCGTCAGATGGTATAATAAGAATGAAGTTGTTAGGTAGCAGATGCTCCCTTTTTCACAGGTCATTGTCACTCTTTTTAGGCATTCCATTCTTTTGATATTAGCTAGTCTCTGGATTTGCGTAGTAGTTTTCTTTTAACATGTTTCGTATATATATTAGTATGCTGCAGGCTAATGAGCATGAAGTCCTTGACAATGCAATCCTTGCTCTGAGCCTATAATTTTGTGTTAATTAGAAAAAAAAAGTTCAGACAACTTATCCCTGAGCCGATAAGCATTGATTGGCAATGTAATCCTTGCCAAATCTAAGCAGAATACAGTTTAGTTATGGTTCTTGTGACCACAAAAGACATTCACCTTTTCACGCACATTTGAATTTATATTTTCCTAGCTTTTGTACTAGAGATAGGCATCAGTATCATTACTGTTTATATCATAACTGTTTTTTATTGATTACCTGTTGTTGTGGTCCTTGTCCTTGTGATTACACACTGTTATCAGTTTACACCAATCGTCTACTGGCTTCAGTTGTGCTAGACTAAAGATTCTACTGTTTCCTTTTATTTTATTTTTTTCTGGTTGTCTGTTTGATTTTACAACTTAATATCCTGCTTTTTTTTTTTCTGGTATTCCAGATTTTGATATGTTTTGTATCGGCATGTAGGCATATGACTAACCTTCTGCCCTGTGTAGGTACTGCATTCTGGCAATACTAACAAAAATGCATTCAAAACACTAATTGCCGCGGAATACAGCGGCGTCAAGGTTGAGTTGGTAAAGGACTTTCAAATGGGTGTCTCCAACAAAACTCCAGAGTTCCTCAAGATGAACCCTATTGGGAAGGTATGAAAAATTCTGTATATGTTAGGAAGATGATAAAATAATCCAAGTTGTAATTCGCGCACTTCTTTGAAGGTTCCTGTCTTGGAGACGCCTGATGGTCCTGTTTCTGAGAGCAATGCGATTGCAAGATATGGTAACTAAAATGCAGCAACCGTTGGTTTGTTTTAGTCTTCTGTTTGCATTTATTTGTTTGAGCACTGAATTCTGTCATCTTCCTGAAGTTACTCGCTTGAAGGCTGACAACCCACTTTATGGATCTTCACTGATTGATTATGTGAGTGATATTTAATATTTATTCAAATTCAAAATCATTTAGGGCCTGTTTGGATCCCATGAATTGAAACCAATATCTAGAAAGTGCTTCTCATGTCATTATTAGATTATTTTCTAATTCCTCACAATTCCTGGGAACCAAACAGGCTATTGATATTTTCTTGAATTCAATTTTTTGCTTTGATGTTTGTCTGTTTCAAACCTCTGCTTAGATGTACTTTTCTGTTTCAGGCCCACATTGAGCAATGGATTGATTTTGCTACAACAGAGATCGATGCAAACATTGGGAAGTGGTTGTTCCCACGTATGGGTTTTTATCCCTATGCTGCTGTGGTATGTATTGGCATGTGGTTAACATATTTTTTTTTCAATCACATTTTTTTCAATAGCTTGATTGTAGTCTTGTATTACCATTTTCCCAACAGACTGAGGAATCAGCCATTGCTGCCTTGAAGAGAGCATTTGGTTCCCTCAACACCCATCTCGCATCAAACACGTTCCTTGTTGGGCATTCAGTGACTCTTGCGGATATCGTGCTGACATGCAACCTCTATTTGGGGTTTAGCCGTATCTTGGCTAAGAGTTTTACCTCGGAGTTCCCTCATGTTGAGAGGTACTTCTGGACCTTGGTTAACCAACCAAACTTCAAGAAGGTCATTGGTGATGTGAAGCAGGCAGAAGCTGTGCCACCTCTTCAAAAGAAGGCTGCTCCAGCTAAAGAGCAGAAGCCTAAGGAAGCCAAAAAGGAGGCCCCAAAAGAGGCCCCAAAGCCTAAGGCAGCAGAGAAACCTGCAGAGGAAGAGGAGGCACCAAAGCCTAAGCCAAAGAATCCCCTTGATTTGCTTCCTCCAAGCAAGATGGTCCTTGATGATTGGAAGAGGCTGTACTCTAACACTAAAACCAACTTCCGTGAGGTTGCTATTAAAGGTATGTTTGCTTGTTAATTCCTGTTGGATTTTTTAATATGGGAACATAGCTTTAACAATGATTATGGTTACATAAGATATTACTAATTATAAACATAAACTTTTGAGAAACTTGAAGCAACCATGTGCCTTAAGTTAAATAAGACAGCTGGGTTTGACTTTATCTTTTTGGTGTTTTATTAAGCAGTTCCCAGTTCTTTTTCTAGTCAAAATTTGTTTCTGGGACATGTACTAGTTAATTCCTGTTGGATTTTAATATGGGAACATAGCTTTAACAATGATTATGGTTACATAAGATATTACTAATTATAAACATAAACTTTTGAGAAACTTGAAGCAAACATGTGCCTTAAGTTAAGACAACTGGGTTTGACTTTATCTTTTTGGTGTTTTATTAAGCAGTTCCCAGTTCTTTTTCTAGTCAAAATTTGTTTCTGGGACATGTACTAGTTAATTGAACTCAACTCAACTCCCATGTATTTTCAGGTTTCTGGGACATGTATGACCCTGAGGGCTACTCCCTGTGGTTCTGTGACTACAAGTACAATGATGAGAACACAGTTTCATTTGTGACCCTGAACAAGGTTGGTGGGTTCCTGCAGCGGATGGACCTGTGTCGCAAATACGCCTTTGGCAAGATGCTTGTGGTTGGCTCTGAGCCCCCTTTCAAGGTCAAGGGCCTCTGGCTCTTCCGTGGCTCAGAAATCCCCAAGTTTGTCATGGATGAAGTCTATGACATGGAGCTCTACGAGTGGACCAAGGTTGACCTGTCTGATGAGGCCCAGAAGGAGCGGGTCAATGCCATGATTGAGGACCAGGAGCCCTTTGAAGGCGAGGCCTTGCTGGATGCGAAATGCTTCAAGTGAGCCTCATCTCTTTGGAATGGTGCCGAGGAAAGAGTTGTTTAGGTTTTGGGGGGTCCAATTCTAAAACAGCCATGAATCTTAGTTTTGATATGCGTACTGGTTATTTTTCTGTGCTAGATGTTAAGAGTTTTGGTTATGTTAAGGGGCAATGGGGAAGGTTGTACTCCCGTGCAATCTCCGGATTATTGCATTGGAATTGTTTGACATGTGCATCCTATATACCCTTATCATAAACGTCTCATTTACATATATATTTCATTTACCGTGTAACTAGTTAATAGTGTGCGAATGATTTTTTTTGGGTACAGTAAAGGCTATTTATTTCTTGCTCGCTGTCGAGTTTCAACAGCAAATTTTAACTCTTGCATTATCATTATAAACACAGTAAAAGACAGCCCTTAACTGTTAGGGCTCCTTGGTAGTTTGCACAAATGTGTTTGGTTGGAGAGCTTAGACGTGATGGAATGTGGTTCCATACCTTGTGGTGGAACCTATCCACCTGGGTTTGTGCTCGACTTGCATGGGTGAAGTGCTAAGTGACGTTGCTGTTGATGATGAGGCGCTAGTGGTTTTTAAAAAAAACTTTTTGAGAGTTTAGCCCCCCTAATGTTTAGTTAGCAGAGTTGGGGGGTTTCAGCGTTGAGTTCCCGTTAAGAGCATTTAGCGCTCTAATTAGGACTTTGTTTCTTCTTTTGACAAATTTTGTTATATGCTATGAAAATCTATACCCATTCCGAGAGAAGGGCATCCAAGGGACGGCTTTGTTCGGCCGAGGAAAGGAAGGGAGCCGGTGAAGAACGTTTAGGAATATTCTCCAGGACAACCGTTCCATCCCTAATGTACACGAACTAAGGCCTTGTTTAGATTGCTAAAATTTCTAGCAATCTAAACAAGGCCCCCCAATCTAAACAATACTTTGGGTGAACTGTATGGATCGAACCGTTCTCGTCTCTGCGTTCGGTTATCATGAACTTAACCTAGGAGCTATTCCAGCTTATCAGAACTATATAGGACTCAATGTACAGCAAACAAACGAGCCCTCAGAGATTCAAACTCTAGGCATTGGATGACAACTAAAAGCTCGGTTCAACTCTGCATTTTGGTGGAACGGCTTCGCTCGCATTTGCTCTCCAACCAAAAGCATCGTACTTGGGAATGGAAGTATGGAACCACTCCCCTCCCGTTTGCTCTGGTATCACACGCATCCTAAAAGATAATCTAGGCATCAGATAACAACTAAACACTTAATTAAATAATGATTTAACTATGCACTTGCTGCTGGTTATCTGAATATTGCCCTGAACACTTCGTTCTATATTAATGTTTATCATAAGTTTATTTTTGGAAAAAAGATATTGCTTATCACAAGTTAAACTTCTCTCGCTTTCATTGAAGGGAGCCAAAAGTATTAAAATGCACATTAACAAAGACGCGAGGTAGCATCAGTATACATGATATACATTTGAACATGGCATCGGGCTGCAACTTTTTGCAGACACCATGAAATTTTGACATCTTTTCATCTTTTGTAAGGCACGGGGAAAAAAAACTTGAAGATCCTATCTTTGTGGTGAATTCCAATTTTCAGAATCACCCATTCAAATCCAGAACTGAACAATTATTTACCATGGCACAGAGCACTTCGTGTCGCACCACTTTTCTTCACTTGAGACTACACACTACGCTTTCTCCAGCAGCGCCTTTGCACAGCTTCAGAGACTCACATTTTCACAAGATGATGTGTAGAACCTTTGCCCAAACACATCTATACCGCAGAGATTCTGAAAATACCTCCACGAGCTTCAAAATGAAAATTTAGCCCTGTGACAGAGCTTAAATACCTGAATGTCCTGAGATTTGTCTCAGGATTCAGGAAACGTATGTCAGCAGCTTTCTGTAACAACTAAACGTTGTAGTTGCTTTAGAGGGGACAAGAGCTGGGAGAACGCCGGCCTTTTGCTCGGATCACTGCAGAGAGTGGGGTTCACATCAGTGGGGTGACAAACGCAGGGAGAGGGGGAGAGGCTATCGATAAAATGAGTCTTACTTATCCCAACATGAAGATATTATGCTAGCCACCTGCGGATCCACATCCTTGGGAATGTCTAGTCGTCTGTTCTGGAATCCAACTGCTCCTACAACTTGCATTGGATTCAACCCACTCCATGGTACACGCATGGTTGCTAGTTCCCAAAGGATTACTCCAAAACTGTAGACGTCACACCTAAGCCAGAAAAAACATCATTTTTGGCTGAAACAGCAGCAATCAAAAAGAGCAACATGTCCATGCAGCTCAGCTACTCACTTCTCATTAGCTGGTTCATTTCGTAGTACCTCAGGTGCCATCCACTCTGGCTGCAGGCCAACAGAAAAATGCTTCATAAAGATGTGATCATTCTTATTTATAGAAAACAGGCAATGTATAGAACAAGGAAACAAACAGAAGGCAATATTCTTGTAGAACATAGGGCATCAATAACAAAACCTGGAACCAATGTCTATGTATCTACTTGTTTTTCCATTAACAAAAGCAGTGGTTTTAGTTAAACATAGACGCATCAAATAACTATGCTGAGGAAGAAATTTAGGGAAATTCAGACAGTTTAATCAAGAAAAATATTAACAAAAGATTTATGATATCAGGCATGTACTTGTGTGATCTAATCGCCAAAACACTTGATCATGGTCCTACAATAGCGAACAAAAAGAGGGTGGCTCCAGTAGCATAAGTCCCCATTGGACACGCAGGAGATTTTAAAAATCTGGCTGGATTGTTAAAGTCTGGAAAAGGTTGATGAATTGTGGGATTGTCACAATCTGGACTAGAGACTACGAAAAGCTACTTGGATAACTAGGGCTTGTGGATTAAAAGCTGCTTCCACAAGCTGACCTGTTCGGACCTGAAAGCAAATAGGGATTGCAAGGAAATAGCACATCGATTAATCAATGTGCAGGGTTTATAGAAAAACTAACCAAACAAGATATCATCCCCTATTCCTGACCATAACCAACAGAGGGGAAAGCCGGCGGGCTATGGAGGGCAGGTGGCACACGGCCCAGGCCCAGTCAGCTATATACACGCATACATAAACACATATATGTCTAACAGGAATACAGGATCGGCTCGAGCTTTTAAAGCCACAATACACAAGCTCTAGCTGATCCAAAGAGGGTCCACATAAGGCATGATGCAGCTTCCTAAGATATGGAACTATAGGAAATATTTCACTTGTGCAGATTTGTGTCCCTATGCAACCAGAAATCAGTTTAATTCCAAGATAGCTTTGCTACTTGCAAAAGAAGAATTTTTCTGTAGTCATGTATTACATATAGATCAAGTGCATGTGCATTTTGGATTGCATGCTCAAATGATGTGTTTCGTATAGTTTGCCAGCACTATATTGCTGCTCCAAACCAATTCCAAAGTGTGTCTCCCTTCCCCGCCTATCCCAAAACAAGTACTCTAAAACAGTTCGACCTAGGGGCCTAAGACAGTCCCCAGGTATTGCAATAGGAAAGAAGACCTCCGCCAAGAAAACCCCGAGACATACCATTTCCCATGTGAGAAGACCACGACCAGTGCCAGCACTTCAACCATTGCTTTGGCGTAGTACAAACCAGAGGATTTTTTTAGCCCCAGCTTGAGTTGAACCTAGAACTAGAGGACCTTTCGACAAAACAAGTACTCTAATGCTCTACAAAAGGATCCGGTATCCCTTCGTATCCAATTCCAAAGCGAGTACTCCAATGATCAATGATGCATTTTTATGTAGAACATGTGTCATGTTTCAGTAGGCAATTTAGCATTGAGCAAGAGGGTAGTATAATAAAAGTCTGCTCATCATGAATGTCAACTACAATTTTCTCAACTTTTGTCTAAATTTCGTCTAACTGAGTTGTGTTTGTGTTACTCTTTCCTGCCTTGCTTAACACCTCTTTCATTTGGTCCATCCAGTCACAAATTAGTGAAAATTTTTTTGGGCTTATCTCAAGTCAAATATTCCAAAGTATGGTTAGAAATTACTTTTATTGGGTTTGGATATTTGAAAATGACATAAGCAGATTTGCCTCAAAACAGAGTTTTATTGAAAGTACACTTTCACTAAGCTTTATAATTATTTGCGACAAAAAAGTAAGTCGTTCCAAAGGTCAGAAATTCAGAATTACCACTTTTTTTGTTAGGAATAGTATCTCAAATAACAAATCAATCCATATGAACAAATAAAAACATTAACGGGTGAGGGGTATTACTGTTCCAGCAGTTGACTTAGAGGAAAGAAAAGTATGATGTTTCAACCTTGACATGCCAAAGTCAGACACCTGCCAAGAAAAGGTAGATATGCATATTATGTTGAGCTCCACGATGAAGCTGTGGTGATATACGTGTAAAACAAATGCATAATGAACATGGATTCCTCCAAAGTAACTACTTCAGAGTTCAGAGAGTGTGGGGAAGGTACGGAATGAGTTACTTGTAACTAAACAATAATAATAAAGGTAAACAAACAGCAATAATGAACAATTCATGTCTTGTTCTAAAATCTAAACTGATAAACAGTCCTCCCTCTGTTCCAAAATAGTATAGTTTACTAAGTCAAACTTCTCTAACTTTGACCTAGTTTACTAAGTCAATTACTTACAAATGCACTATAAACATATTACATGGAGAGTTTTATGAAACTACTTGATGTTGTAGGTGTTGATGTTGTAGGTGTTGATGTTGTAGGTGTTGGTGCATTTTTTACTATAAAATAGTCAAAGTTAGAAGTTTGAATTAGGACAGCCAAAGAGAACTATAATTTGGAGCAGATATTACATATTGGAGACAATGCTAACAAGAATAGCCCACAGCTAATGCACATGGAACCCAATATTTGCTTTTCTCCAATAGTCCAATTAAATCATAATTCAAAGGTCAGGGATTTCGTGTATCATTTAGATTGGATAACAGTGCACCATGCAAACTGATCATTGACACTAACTATTAGGAAGAGTATTGTACAGTGCAAGGAATCAATCTATAGTTACATAAACAGAAACCAAAAGCTAAGGGCACTCTTTAAATCAAACATTTTAACACCACAGTATTTCTGGTCTGCTATGACCAGTGTGGCAAACAGTAATAGGTCTCCAGATGAAACACCCTAGCAAGAAAATAGCTGTGGGATGGTATAGAGGGGGGAAGTCACCTTAACAACCCAATTTTTATCCACTAAAAGATTGGGGGATTTCAGGTCACGGTGAACAATGGTAGGATGGCTAGAGTGCAGGTAGTTCATCCCTTTTGCCTGAAACAATACAATATTTTAGCTGCAAAGACCAAGCCACAGTGTATGTATTAAACATAAAAACAACTTGCCCAAGTTTTTACCACATCTAGTGCCATTTTTAGCCTCCGTGCTTCATCAATTTGACTATTTGGCCTATGCAACAGGCGATATAGACTCCCCCTAAAAAAAGATTGTTGTACTGCTGTGAGAACTCTTTGTATTCATAATATCATGCCAAGATAAGTTGAAATAATCATTTTCCATTTTGACTAGAAATAGAAATAGAGGAGATTGTACAAACCTTGGTAGGTACTCAGTTAATATAGAGAGATTAGGAGGTTGTGTCACATATCCCAAGAAAAGAACAACATTGGGATGCCTTAGCCTTGACATTATTCTCACCTAAAATGTAACAAATATAATCTTAGCTGAGGAAACGAACCTAATAATCATTAAGCTCCAGTTGGAACAGAGATGCATGTGTTAAAATTTAACTTACTTCACATTTAAATTGCTCTAGTGAAACACCTGATAAATCCTGGTCAAGAAATTTCTTCACTGCAACCTCCTGGAATTTACAGGAAAATACATCAGAAAAGAATCTCACAAAGAATCAGAAGTCAAGGGAAGACTGTATATGTTCCTCCATAGAATTGGTCAGCTCAAATATGTGTCCTTGAAGATAAGAGAAAACCTTTTAAATGTTTAATTTGAAGGTTCCTACTTCCTAGTAATGTTATAGCATATGGATTGTTCAGTTTTCTCTATACGCTAGCACAATGCTTGCTTGCTATCAATTAATGGTTATCCACATATATGATATAAAGATGGCTTTGTTTAAGAAGGTTATCAAACTTTACAGCTACAGGAATTGCTCAAATATGTAATGCCATTGCATAACGTATAATTGCATGTAATCATGTCATTCCATGCTTGGGTAGACTTGGTGGAGGGAAGAATGTTAATACAAAAAGTTAGTATGTGTGAGTTCTTCAGAACCATATCTTCAGCAGATATCACAGTTACAGAGAGAAAAGAAAAAGAAAAAAAACTTGACAATGGGAAGAACCATCCTTTGGCTTTGTCATAAGAGAGACGTGTATGCCTAACCCTGTAGGGAGGCACTCACGCAAAACCTACAAACCGAGCCATCACCGGTACTTTAAATATTATTAAAAAATTGCCCCAGGGTTTGAGCCCGGTCGGCAGTGAGCAGTCTCTGAACTGGAAGTTCTACCAACCGAGCCATCACTCGGTACTTAATATTATTAAAAAAATTGCTTGCCTTGCTCAAAGGTTCGGTTTACACATTACAATCATCAACGATCCAGGCAATGACTGGGGCGGTGAGCAGCCTCTGAACTGGAAGTCTACCAATAGAGCCATCACTTTCGGTTCTTAATATCATGTGTTATGTCACCAAATTTGTTTGCCTTGCTCAAAGGTTCAGTTTACACTTTACAGCCATAAAATTTCCAGGCAATAACTAATCAGGAAAATGAAGGTGAAATGCTTAACGAGCTAGCAGGTGAAGAGTAGCATGATTTCCCATCACTTACGTGGATTTGTCAATCTCAAAAACGCCCTAAACTTCTAATGTTTACAATGCCTGTAGCTACAAGCCACAAACTTTGTGTACCCATCAGCTATAGATAGCACACAGTTTTACTCATTAAATAAACAAGCTAGAACTGAAGCATAAAGACAACTACCATATAACAATTTATCAGCACAAGCAACTAAACTATTTCTTGTTATCTTATGGTCAACAATGTTTATAGTACACTATGTTCAATCCCTAGCAAAATGTCATAAAAGAACGCAATATCAGAATATCTGACTTACCGTGCCATTCCAGTCCGCATGATAAACTTCCCCATAGGAACCTGCAACAATATAAACCCAAAGTTTATGACATGGGATTGCCATAGCCAAGAAACAAATAGAACATGGAAATGAAAAGACCAATTAATTGCAAAAATACAACACAAAAATAAGTTTAACAATAACAGTAGTAAATGCCAAAAGAAGAGGAACGTGAGAGGAATTAACAATAATAATAATAATTAAATGTTTTTTCGCAAAAAATAATAATAATAACTAACTGTTTTTTTAATCATAATAATTCTATTTCACTTCTGTTTTTCATGGCCTCGAAGATAAATTTTGTAAATTGATTGTTGGCTTTAGCTTTATTGATACAATTTATTGAAAATTTAATGCAAATAAAAGCGTGTTTATCATGCGTCATTTAGGTATCTTTGTGTAGTTGTGAAAATTACAGGATTTGAATTCCCATATTTTAGAATTGCACTAATCTAGGAGCCGAGGAGATAATAACATAAGCATGGTAGTATTTTGCATGCCATAGTCGTCTTGTTTTCCATGGGAATTCTCCTATAACTCATCTAGAGTTCTGTCACTTTCGCTAGTCACTATCTCAAGTTGTGGAGTTTGGCCAGAGTTAGGTGTTTCACATCTCCTTGCTCTGATGCCAAACAGAGGACTAACGCATTTTGGTCATGGCCATGCTTTTATGTTTTCATAGGTGTGTCGTATGTTGTTTTTCCCCTAGTGGTGTGTTGGTAGGCGACTGTGTTGTTCAGGTTTCTCCGTACCCATTTATACTTCTTAATCTAATGATATGCAGCTCTCCTGCGTGTCCAAGAAAAAAAGTAGTTCATGTGTCATTTAATATTCAGAAGTAGATGAACAATAGGATTATGGAAGTGAAATCAGAAAACAGCAGTAAAGCATCCAGAGAACAAGCACAGGAAAGTTGCCATCACTTAGTTTCAGCAATATAAAATAATCAAAATAACAGTAAAGTCATAAGAAATGGTTACACCGATTTGTACTAAGAGAGGAAACATGAACAGTCAATTATTGTGAATGATATTTTTAGTAAATGCTATTAAAATGTACTACATAAAAGTACTCTTCACACTGGTGGAAACAAGTATTTTATCTTCAAGGTCTCTATTAACTAGTACTTCACTGCCTTACTGGTAAAGGGCTCTGAATCAGAGACATACCTAAACCAATACGATCTCCAATATCAAGATCCTCCCATGGTATTTCGTATTCAGCAACATCATCTATAACAGAGCTGATAGTTTTCGCACTAGACCAGCTCAACTTGTCCAAATTTCCATTGCTACTTCCTGACATGTTCACTGAAGAACTTTCAGCAGCCCTCTGATCCTCGTTGGAAATAGAATTAACAGTATGACCATGCAAGTCCAAATCTCTGATGACTTCTGTATTTTCCACAGGGTGTTGTGCATCTTCATCAGGTGATGAAGAATCTTTAGCAACAAAAAATCATTTGACAAATTTTGCTTTGTTTGAGAAATTAATAACCATCCTGTACTTTCTATCTCATGAATGTTTTGACTATTTTGATCAGCTGATAAATCAGAGGGTAGCAATGCGCCACTCTCCAAAAGTAAGTCATGCAAATTTTGTGCAAACTGCGGGTCCACTACTTCAGGCACAATATACTTGGAAACATCATCGACTTTAACATGCTCAGAAATATCCTCTTCATTTTTTTTCTCAGAAACAACATTTTGTTTAAATTCTGTTTGAGATAAATCTCCCAGGTGTGAACTCGTGAGCGCCAAAATAGAACTATGCCCAGATGAGCATCCTCCAATGGTATTTTTGTTCTCATATCCACCATTAATCTGTTCAAGAGCTAAGCACAATTCTGCAACACTCTCCTCAATGGCATCACTGCTCAGTTGGCTATTGTTGGAGTCCTGAAACTGACTCCCAGAAATGTCTGAAGGGATTAAGGTGCCTGGAGCTCCCATCAGATCAATAATATATTCCGTGCTGCAAGAATTAGTACATATGGTCAATAGCTGTGAACGATATCAAAATATTCAGTGCTCCAACAGTTTCTTTTTTTCTCTCTCTTTGTTTCCCTTTTTTGTTGCTCACTCATGTTAGGTTTCAACTCTAGTACCCCAACTTGCTTGGGACTAAAAGTCTTGTCATTGTTGTTATTATTAAAATAAGATCAATTATTTGAAAGGATGGTAAAGAAACATGCATATACCTGTCAAAATCAACTTTGACCAAGTTAACAGCTCCTTCATCTGTTCGGTATAACATATTCCTTTCACAAGCTTACATGGTAGGTTAACTCGGTCAGCAAGTACCTGAAAACAATTTGGTTAATTGGTGTCTGTGGTATATAGCCCTACCAAATCTCTACAATCAAATACATTTTTAGAGAACCCTTCGATTATGTATATGGAAGGCTGGCAATCTGGTAGACATTCCTACCAAAATCCCTACTTTTAAGCAATCAAATAAATTTTCTGGAGAAACCCTTTCATTATGAATGTGGTGTCACAAATACACAAAATTCAATGGTGCAAAATGAAAAAATAGGCTGTCTTAGGACTTAACAAACTATCTCAACAGCAACACGTTAGTGCTACACCATCAACAATGTTAAGAACACAAAACATGATGTGTTCAAACATTCTACAAGTAACATCACTCCTGCACAACAATTATGACCATGGGCCATGGCCACAGAATGACACGAAGAACACATATGAGAACATCTGGTTGTCCTATAATACACTATTCTTTGTTATTCTCATTCTCAAACATCTTCTCCTGTATGAGCTTCCAAACGCTGACAATGCTGATAATTTAGCACAGCCACTGCAACCTTATCATCTCAGTCCACCATCACTTACCAAAGAGCAGTCAGGAGCCACCACACACTGGCTGGATCAACACGCTGACTAGGCAGCCACAGATGGAAGGTGCTAACCCCGGGGCGTAATTTGGTTTGAAAAAAGTTTTCCATCCCACTATTTAAATTCTTAAACCCAAAGTTTGAATGTTCAGTTATATGCGATCCCATTTGAAAAGATGACATTCAAGTTGTAAGTTCTCAGCATGAGTAGGACAATGTTAAGAAAAGATATACGCAAAGGTTCAATCTTAAGTTCTGAGAAACCAATTCTAAGTTTATTAAATCGCAGTTAAATTTCTATTCTTTTTTGTCTTGAATCTTCCGCGGGTAATCTAACATTCAAATAGAACGATTGGAAAGGGTGAATGTATAGGAACGATAATAGCTGTGCACAAAGCACCAAACTATTGTGCAGCGTCATATGTTAACGATCCTGATATAATCATATGACAAGATGGAAACTATTAGCATCCTTCCCTATACTCTTTTTGCTATCTAACATCATAAGATAACTGTCAGATTAAACGCAAAGATGATGCAGGATGCTGTGACTAACCTTAAATAGCAGTGATCTGTGTCGCGACAGCCCAACCCGAAGCGAACCAAGTGGAAGAACGACACTGTTTAGCTGGCGAGAGAGCTCGCGGCTCTTGATGATCCATTCCCTGTTCATACCATCAGCATCCTCAACCAGACCGCCCATGGCATTAACAATGAGACCCACAATCTTCTGTGCAAGCTCAGCTGAAGCAGCGCCACTGAGCCGTGCCCTAGCCTGCGCGGCAATCTGTGCAGCCCTATCTTCCAGTCGTTTTAGGGCGGGATCGTGCTCCCGATCCACCAAGATGGCCAGGAAAGGGACGTCGCGCCCAAGCGGGACCGTCCTTAGGTAGTCGAGCGAGGGGAATTTGGCCTGGAAGCCGGGATGCAGCTGCGCACCACAGACGTCGTAGAAGCCGTCGGGGAGGTGCTCGTCGTAGTTGACGACGCTGTGGTTCCAGTAGCGCGCGGAGAGGGCCTCCGCGGGGCTCCGGTCGTGCCCTGCGCACCCGGCGGCGGCCCCGAGGCTGATGAGCTCGGCCGCGCGGATCTGGACGGAGTCGGCGTCGACGAGCCCCGCGTGGTCCGACGCGGAGATGGCGAGCGCGAGGCGCACCTGGTAGTCCTCCTCCAGCCGCGTCGTGGCCGCCTCCGCCTCGAGCCCCCTGGGCTCCTCCACCGCCGCCGCGGGGGGCGACCGACACAGCCGCCGCGGCGACGGGAGTAACCGCCGCCGGCTGCGGCGGCTCGGGGCCCCCGCCGCAACGACGACCGCCGCGGCCGCCGTCGCCCCCGGCGGCATCGGCGACGGGTGCCCCGAGCGGCGCTGCCTCGGGCGGTGGTGGTCGGGCGCCGCGCCCGCGCCCCCGGCGGGGCCCCCCGGCGAGGTGGAGCTTGCGTAGCAAGTGCTTCATGCGGGACATGGGCGGCGGCGCGGCGGCATGCGAGGCGGACCCCGAACCCCCACGCCTCCTCCTCCGGCGCCGATCCAATCCAATCCGATCCGATCCGAGGCAGCCTACCGAATCGCGGTAGGAATCGTCGGAGATTATTGAATCGCTTCGAGCGAGCGATCTACCTATCCATTCGTGACCTGACCTGTGGTGGTTTTTTTGTATTCTGTTGGGACGTCGTCGTGGATGCTTCGCGCTCGGGGAGGGTCGACTCGACGCGGCTGGAGAAGCCTGGAAGAGGACGCAGGCGGCCAAGCGACAGGGAGCACCAATACCTTGCTCTCTGTCTCTGTGCGTTTATTAGTTCTTTAATTTTATTTTATTTATTAATTGCTGTAATCAATAACACCGTGTGCTGGCACCTTGGCACGCTACAAGTGGTAAAATTGAAATGGTTTGACCGGCGTGGAGGCCGACGGAGAAGGAATGGATGGATGAGCATGCTGACGTGCCAGGTTGTGTCGGGACGGGTCGGATCAGAGGTTAGTGAAATCGAGTCACTCTTGACCAAGTCCAATGAAAAATCAAACATTTTTTAAGCTATATATTATTAGTAAGATATATTAAAAACATACTAAATATCATCATTAGATAAATCGCGGTATAGTCAAATTTAAGAAGGTATAATCAACATATATGCATACTAAATATCATTAGATAAATCAGCGGTATAGTCAAATTTAAGAAGGTATAATCAACATAAACATATAGGCTTTTCAGACGGAGGGTTTAGTAAATGGGGTGATTTCCAATAATCCTTTGGTTGGTTGGTCCTCTAGAAAGCAAAAGCTACTCCCTCTCTCCCGTTTTAAGTGTCGTTAAAATCCATGAAGGCTGCGGTCGATGTCTCATTTTAAAAAAATGTCGTTGCCTACCAAAGATAGTGTACGTTCAGAAGCTCTACCATGTACTGCACCCATCGCTGTCCATGAAGCAACGTGGTCCCTGTGTCTCCCACGTACTCTATCAATCACACTATTCCTGGCTACATAAATAAAAGAACGTCATTCATTCATACTAGTCGGCCTCTCTTTGCCAAAGTAACCACACATAAAAAGGGGACGGAGGAGTACTTCCAAAAGCCAAATCAAGGGACTTTAAGAGAGTTTCTCTTTAAGCAACCATCTTGAGAGAGTTTCTGGGGGTTTCAAAATGCTTTGCTAGAAGTTCTCACAAGCAAAGCTCTAGAGATAGTTGTTACATGAATGTCATGAAATGATGGAGAGATGGTTGTTACATGAATTTCATCAAATGATGGACAGAGGCGATACAAATGCACAATCTTATATAGTAAGTTGAGCTACTATCTATCTAGCCACAAGTTTTGGTTCTTTGGCGCTTCTCACTCCGGGCGATGAGCTAGCTATCGGTGATAAGGGTGTGTTTAGAGCTCCAACTTTCCTTTAAAATTTTCTGCATTCCCATCATATCGAAACATTAAATGCACCCAAAAGCATGTGACACATGACGGAGTACGAAAATTTAGGTAAATAAAAAAAAACTAATTGCACAGTTTTTAGATGTGCATTCTTGAGGCGATTCTTTTTAAGCTGAATTACGTTATGGTAGGATAATATTTAACACAAACAAACAAAACGTACTATAATTTTTTTTCAATTCGGAACAATGTTTTCATACCAAAATTCGGCCTGAATTTTGAGCTCTAGACGAATTTTAAACCATATGCTCCGAATTTTGGGCTCTAGACAAGCCCATATGCCGGCGAGCAGCGCAGCAGCAGCAGCAGCAGCACCCTCGTTCACTGGCCGGCAACCGTACGTACTGTACAGGGCAGCCTGCGAAGCGACCCGTTGCGTTGGCTGCTTGCCGTTCGAAACTTCGGATCCCGCGTGTGCGGCGTGCAGTCGTGCACGGAGAAGCCAGAAAAGCGGGCTGCCGGTACTGCACGTCTGCACGGCTCCGATTCGTCGCGGGGCTCCCGTGTGCCGGACTACGGTCTGTGCCATCTTGGCCGGTGCTTCGATTAGGTCTCCCTGGCTTGTTGTCTTCTGCTCGCTTAAATCGAGGTTTGAGGGCAACATACTTGTTTCCTGTCTCGTTTTCACGTTTTTTTTTTGTACAAGTATAGAAACTAGCGGGACAAGAATATAAAATGGATCAAGACACGGTTTTATTCTATCCATCATCTTTCCTATCGCCCTGTTCGTTTGGTGGCCGTGGCCGTCTTGATGATGTGTGAGAGAAAAGATGTGACCTGAAGTTTTGGTTTTCTTTATCTCTTTGTGAGAGGAAAACAATGTTGTGTAAGATTACACGCCGACCTGATAAGATAAGCCAAACGAACAGGGGTTTATATTGCTTAGTTTATTCATATCCCTAGTGGTGGGAGTGTTTGTAAACATGACATCTTAAAGTCGGCCCTTAGCCGTATATACACATTGTTAATCACGCATAGTCATTATACCCTAGCAAGTTTAGAATGTAGAGTATAATAACTAGATCATCCACAGTAGATCCCAAAACCCACTTCCGATCTTGATTTTTGGCAAGGTTGTAGAAAACACCTCTTCAACAATCCTTTATGTCAACTCCAATTTTTTTTTTTTTTTTCACTTGGAAAATCAGTAATTGCATGGAAAGGTATAAGAATATTCAATAAATGGGTCTGGAGGTGGAGGGACGTGTGGAAGAATTAACGCGAAATTATAGAGTTCCCAATGCAATGTATAAGAGATAAGAAAGTATAAAGTGGCCAATGTCATTTAAAAATAGCTCGGATTTCTAGTACAAAACTGTCTTTTGCCTTTTACGAGCGAGATATATTGGAAATGGTTAGAGAAAGATAACAAATTAGGCTCACTGTATTTTTTTTTTTTTTTAATTTACAATTTGCTTACCATCAAATCTCGGTCGGTTTCTGTGGTTTATACGTGGAAGAGAAGCGGGAACCAAAGACCATCGTCTCCTTGCGGACCTTCCGGAAGAGGGGAGCTGAGCAGAGCAGCAATCACTTCTGCAAAGCCTGTCCTGCTGGGCTGGGTACCGTTCGTCAGATCAACACCGAATCATAACTAATCTCCTTGCGGAGGCGTGGATGGCGTCGACGTCGAGGGATCCATCGGCAGCGGAGGCTCTCCGCCGCGGCCGCATCCTCTCCAGCCGCCTCTACCTGGACGGCGTCCCCAGCTCCAAGGTCCGTCACCCCCCTCCCCCCTCTCTCTCCTCTCGATTCGCCGCCGCCGGTCGTAACAACCGCATGCCGTTCGTGCAGGTCCCTGTGGTGTACTCCCCCGCGTACGACATCGAGTTCAACGGGATCGAGAAGCAGTGAGTGAGCAATACGTCATACGGCACACGTTTTACCCCTACCACATCGCGTCGCGGCGCTGTAATTAATTTCTCCGCGCTCGTGCAGGCACCCGTTTGATTCGGCGAAATGGGGTCGCGTTCGCAACTTCCTTGTGGACGCGGGGCTCCTCCAGAACGATCGGATCGTCGAGCCGCTGGAAGCCTCCGAGGATGATCTGCTAGTGGTGCGTAATAATCAATTGCTCTTCACTTGATGCACAGCGGCTTGTACTGTGGGATGCAGTGTAAATTTCCCATTTATGGTTTGTGGCCTATCCAATCAGGTGCACTCAGAGTCGTACTTGAGCAGCCTTAAGAGCAGTGCGAAGGTTGCGCGCATTGTAGAGGTACTGCTAAATTCAGTATTGCATAAGTGTTTGACAGTGTGACCGTTTGTATTTTATAAGTCTGTAACCACTCACAAAATTTTCTACTGCATTATAGAAAGCATGATGGTTTCTGAAGCAGATTTTTCTTTTACAAACCAACCTGCTTGGTCATTCATTTTGCTAAAGCTGTATGGAATTATTGAGTGTAAAGTACTAAAATGTAAGGTGCATTTGGTTTGGTTGGGACAAGCCTTTTTGATACGATGGTGTTGTTATTGGATCCTATTCAGAAGTATACTTACTATGTACTTGTGATTAAGATTTTGTACTAAAAAATGATGTCAGTATAGTCAGAGTTTTGTTCTAATGAAAGTTGAAACAAAATACATCTTAGGCTTATGAACGTAATCATTCATGATTTATCCAGGTTCCAGCAGTGGCACTACTACCTAACTTGCTTGTTCAGCAAAAACTTCTTTATCCATTTCGGAAGCAGGTAAATCCTCCCTTGGCTGTTTAGTTTTGATGTTCAAGAAGCATGATGAAGTGAGCTGTTTACCTTTTTTTTTTTTTGTGTAGGTGGGTGGCTCCATTTTAACAGCCAAACTTGCACTAGAAAGGGGTTGGGCTATTAACATTGGTGGAGGCTTCCACCACTGTTCGGCAGAGGAAGGGGGTGGATTTTGTGCATATGCTGATATTTCTCTTTGCATCCATTTTGCTTTCGTTCGTTTAAATATCTCAAGGTAGGATAACTACTGAACTGCACTAGACATCTACATCATATTTTCCGTATATTCCATATGAACATATAAGAAAAGCTGGCCTATTGTCCAGGGTGAATCCAACTCTAAATTAGCCCTGGTACACCGGGGAAGGAATATATATTATTTCATTGCAATGTTTGGCAAATATGAACCTAGCTACTGCTAAAAATATTCTACCCGCTCAATGTAGTGTCGCCCCCTGCCTATTATTATGTTCTTTTTTTTTAGTGCAAAAGATGCTGTTCATAAGCAAAGCATTATAGTTCTTGTTACTCTTCTAAAAGCACTCCAATAATAAGGAACAGAAACTATTGTTATGAGAATACATGTTAGCTATTTTGTTTCCATGAGTCACTCATCTCGTTTGCAGAGTAATGATCATTGATCTAGATGCTCACCAAGGAAATGGCCATGAAAAAGACTTCGGGACTGATGGTGAGAGGCTGTGTGCTCTATTGTTTTCTTGCACATATTTTGTATCTGCTACTATTTCATGGCTTATTGACATTTGTTCTTTGTTTGCAGGAGAGTTTACACCCTGGACATGTACAACTCTGAAATATATCCTTTTGTAAGTACTTAACCTGAAATGTTTCCTACATCTGCCAACCAACACCTCCTTTTTCTTGGTTACATAAAGTATAAAGGAAACAGATGAGTACTTATGTTTGATATTTAGCTAATTGCTGCCCCCTTCCTTTCCATGGAATTCTTGTTTTTGTTCTTGCTGATAGAGCATATATTTTATTCTGAGAAATATGGAATGTTATCATGTACTTTATTGTGGTACATATGGCATAAGTGGTTCCGCATCCATCACTGCACTGGCAATATATTCTACATAAGAGGTCGACACAGGAGTGCAGGACAGCTAGTTACAGCTATCTAACATGTAATTCTTTTGTCTGTGTGACCATTATAACTTTGGTAGCTCTTTATATTTCATTTCAAGCCACAGTCTTCTGCCTTACATTACTACTGGTCTAAAGCTAGGTACTTAGGTGTTCATTTGCAATAATCAGAAAAAGACTTATATTAATTCCCTGTAGTATTACAGTGCATATGCTTACAACCAGAACTACCATATTGTGTAAGCTGTTGTTTGGACTTCAGACACCCTAAACTTAGCCCTCATGTTTGGAAATGATTTCACTAATGCAAACTTGCAGTGCCTTTGAGCCAGTAATCAAACTAAGATAATGTGTCTCTACCACATGGTGCAAGAGGATTGGGGGAGTGGGAGGAATAGCTGTGTATCTGTTTGTGTTATTTTTTGGATTTTGTGATGGGGTTCACCCTCTTAAGGGGGTTGTTTGTTAAAAGTTCAAGGGTGCAGTATACCTGGTTTTATAGCTTGGGAGGTTCAACACGTTCACAGTTGAACAGCAGAGGGCAAAGAAAGCATTTTCTTCATAGATTTTCCTTTACATCATTTAATGGCAAATTTGTGCTTGATATGCTTATTTTTTGTATAAATGATATTGTTTTGTTTCAGGATCATGTGGCTAAGAAGTACATTGATCAAAAGGTCGAGTTAGATGTAAGTTTCACTTTCTATCCTCTTATGTTTTATATTTTTGGGCATCTGTTTCATGTTGGAGTTTGTAATGAAAGTACACTTGTTTGCATTTTTAGAGTGGGACAAAAACAGAAGAGTATTTGGAGATCCTTGATAAAGCTCTCAAGGTAACTCGTGCATTTCTGCATTATCTCTGTCATTTCACCTACAGCATCAGTGATTATATATGTTTCATTTCACCTACAGTTTCTCTGTCATTTCCCTTGAGCCAAAATATGAATGCAAGTGGACAGCATTAACTAAAAAGCATTGGGGATAATTAAGAATAAGCGCATCAAACAAAGATGGACCTTTATTTCAGCACCGACAGTGACTTTAACAGCATTTAGGATGTTAGGAAATATGAAGTTTGGCACTTTTTTTTGAAGACAAAAGTTTTGGCAAGTGATCCTGTCATAGATCGAGTTTACTGCAAAATCTGCTGTTTCTTTGTAGTTCCAAGATCAAGACAATTTTGTTTAATTAATGGAGGTTCCCTGCCACGAGGATGCAATTCTGCTGGTAGGAAAACAAGTTACAATTATAGATCTAGATCGTGTACGTTTCTCCCTGCTGTTAAGATGGTTTAGATCCATATGTCCAGCAGGAGGAGATTTACCGAAGGAGCTCTTTGGTGTTAGTCAGATTCTTTGCTAGATTTAAGCTATCGTCATGTTCTTTTGAAACGAGCCAGGCAGAAGAGCTGATGATTTTATTAAAGAGGAGATAACCCAGACTGGGCAAATATAACAGAACAAAGACCTCAAAAAAGTCAAGCAACCACAATAATAATAATAATAAACAACAAGCTAGCAACTGGACAAGTATAGATTATAGATGCTGGCCAGTTGGATTGGGACCTCAACACGCACCACACCACCACGCTACATCTAAACTGTTTGACCACGGCCACCCAAGCACCACAACGGCACCTGCCGATTACCACACTGCAAAAACATCACCCAACAAAGTCATCATATCGACGTTGCCCTTTGCATGCGCCGTCGTTGCCGACATCGCACATCGAACCAACCGCTTGCGTTGTAGGGTTGGCTGCCTCGAGCCACTTCAAGCCAAGTAGTTTTTGTTAGAGTATGAGTAGTGTTGGCCCATGAGCTAGGCCCAAGAGGCCCATGTATGCACTATATTGCTACCCTTCTAGAGTTAGCCCTAATTGAGGAATGAATTCCCCTAATTAAGGAATGAATTCTAGCATGGTATCAGCCTAGGTTTCCTTGCCCCACTGGACTTCTTCTTCACCAGCGGCAGTACACTCTTGATATCCCGAGCGGCGGGGATGACGGGCTGCAAGCCTTGCTCCACTCCGTTGACACACGGGCAAGCCGCCGAGAGGCGGAGGGCGTCCAAAGGCGTACCCTCTATTGAGTACCGAGTCTCGGGTGCACTTCAAGCACCTCACTTTCACCAGGCGGACATCACCTACGCCGTGCGGCCAGATTTGTCTCCACATGCATGATCCCCGAGAGCCCCACCCGACCGCTCACGGCGCCTCCTTCACTACCTCCGCGGGACCGTTGACTATGGGTTGCTTGCTTCACCGGTCTCCCCGCACCGAGCCGGGTCGTCTACACCGACGCCGATCGGGCCGGGTGTCCGACACTCGGCGCTCCATCTCCGGCTACGCCAGTCTTCCTAGGCGGCAACTTGGTGTCCCTCGTCCAAAAGCGTCGGCGGGTCGTCTCCCGCTCTAGTGCTGAGGCGAGTACCGCTACAAGTTGCTAACGGCGTGGGCGGGGCGTCCCGGCTCCGGCAGCTCCTCGCGAACTCCACGGCCCTCTCTTCAGGACCACGCTGGTCTACTGCGACAACGTCAGCGCCGTCTACCTCTCCACCAACCCCGTGCAGCACCAGAGGACCAAGCATGTGGAGATCGATCTACACTTTGTCCGTGATCGGGTCGCCATCGGCGAGGTTCGGGTCCTCCACGTCCCGACCACCTCTCAGTTCGCCGACATCTTCACTAAGGGTCTCCCGTCCTCGACCTTCGCCGAGTTTCGCTCCAGCCTCAACATCACCGTGCTGGCTAGTTACGCCCGTGGGGGCTCCTGTGTTGTACTTCTTTTCGTGTCCAGTCTGCAAACTCCGCTGCGACGGTAGTTCAGACTGCGGGGGGATGTTAGAGTATGAGTAGTGTTGGCCCATGAGCTAGGCCCAAGAGGCCCATGTATGCACTATATTGCTACCCTTCTAGGGTTAGCCCTAATTGAGGAATGAATTCCCCTAATTGAGGAATGAATTCTAGCAGTTTTCAGTTATCACATTGTCGATTGTCGATTCTGCTTGCACCATGTGCCGAGTAGGGCGAGCCGCCAAGCCAAAGACATGAAAAACTGACTCTGATCACCTCCAGTCCAGCCATGTCCTTCAAGATCCAAAACTGCCCATCATAGCTCTCGACGGCTAGGTCACCTTATCGAAGATGGCAGCAATGTCAAGCAGCGCTTTAAAACAGCCATCCGAAGACCTTGCACCGAAACAATCAACTACTATGCCGGACTGCCTGCTGCCTCACCGCACAAACCACCTCGGCAAAGCACTTCTGCTGTCCACCTCCCGCACCAGCCACTCATGCCAACTTCGTGGACACCGCACATCTCTGCCATAAGGCCCATAACATTGCCCAACTAACACACAGAAGTGAAGCCCCTCAAAGCACTGTGCTTGCATCCTCATCCTAGCCGCCTTTCACCATCGCTGACATGGGCACCTCAAAACCACGACATGGCCTCCACCCTTCGCCATGTTTCACGGCTAAGGAGGTGATGGCGTACTACTTCATCTGACTCATCACCTATAGCAAGTAACTGCTGTTGCACTTTGTTGATTATTTATGTGTGGGTTCGTGTACCTTCTCTTTTGCTACCTCACTCAAGGATCATTCATGAGTTCATCTACTTCTCAAGATAGTTTCCAGATGCAAACTGTCATCTGTAGTAGTTTTTGTCATGGGCAGACAGCCTTGAAGTTCTGTCAGGAATGGATTATATAGGGTCCAGATTTGTTTTTGAGAGAAAGAACTTGGCAATAAAAGGATCTTTGTTTTCTCACTATTAATTTTTGGCAGTTAATATCAATTTATTTCCTTTATGGAAAGAAATATATAGTGGACAAAAGGGCTGGGAGATTGAGTTTAGAGGGTTGTACTCTACCTCCCTCATTCCTGGCAGACAATCTCGTGCTTAAGACAAGTGCAAACCTGTATCATTGATTGATTGGGATATTCACGTAAAACACCATGTTAATATTTGAGGTTGAGTGGCAATACTGTTATGCACTTATGATATGGAAGAGGGAATATACATCCAGGTGCCTTTTTTAGGCAACGATAGTGTCAAGTGTGTAGTTTAGTTCACACCAGTAAGATTTTAAGCATGCATATTCGTGATGGGATTGATTTGTTTATTTGGTTCCATTGTATACAGAAACAAGAGCATGCAGAAAGAAACAGGAAAATAAATGATACACTCTTGTGCTATTTTATTCCATATACTTATTAGGTACTTGAAGTACTTCCAATTAAATAAAGTTGTTGCAACTTTTTTTAGCCAATAAATTCCCTGCATGTTGCTACCAAATAAATAAATCTGTAGGCCTGTTCAAAATGGCTCCACCTGTTTGAAAATAAAACATGAATGCAAATTTCCTATGTACATCGTTGGCAAGCTTAAATAGCACTGTTCTGTTACTCTGCTTTAAACTGGCAAGCCCGCTTAGACTTTCATTAATTAATCTTAGTTGTTTGCAGGTATCTGAAAGTAGATTTCATCCCCAGTTGATTCTGTACAATGCTGGAACTGATATCCTAGATGGTGATCCTTTAGGTAGCCTAAAGGTATGTTTTTAATGCAAACTTCACATTTTCTCGCAGCATTTATGTAACATGTAAATGTACATATCTACAGTGGCGTATAGGTTGTAGTTCTTCCAAAGCTCCTTACAGATGCATTTATGGTTTTATTCTGCTCATATAAAATTCCCATCATTAGGTTAGCCCAGAGGGTGTGATTACTAGAGATGAAAAGGTTTTCAGGTTTGCAAAGGATCATAATATCCCTCTCCTCATGCTGACATCAGGTGAGGATTGTGCTCTTCATTCTTTAACTTTATCTGCCTTTAGCCCTTGACCCTTAGGTATATTCACTGAGACCTACTGACGATGTGTCTGTCCTCTCTGAATCTCTATCTTCTCAGGAGGCTATATGAAGTCAAGTGCTCGGGTCATAGCAGATTCAATTATCAACCTCTCGACCAAAAACTTGATAGATATTAGTACACACTCTATAGAAATTGAATAATGGTGTCTCGAAGCAAAACTTATTAGATATTGGTACACACTGTATAAAAATTGAATAATAGATGGATGCACCTTGTGTAAAGAAATTTTGTGCTATTTGTGTACTTGCACATGTATCAACATGAGAAAGGAAAATCATATGCATGTGAATGTTTTCACTCATTGACTCTGAGGGAACTATTATCAACCGCTTATGTTCTGTCAACAACGCTATTTATTCGGAAGATGAACCCAGTGACATTTGTTCACTCACATGTGAAATCTCATGCTGCTTGACATTATCATTGGAGGTTCTGTCAATATTATATGTTCATACATGCCGTCTGCTGCTTATGTCCAGTGAATCCCTCTTCCTTGAACTTATTATGGAGAAATGTCTCCATGAATTGTGGCTGAGAGTGAGTGCTGCCTCTGAGTCTGGTCTTATGTCGTGTAGCTTTGCCCTCGCCTCTCTGGCACTTTGACCCGGGAAAGAAAGTTACACATTTGTTCCTATTGAAGTTGCTGACTGGTTACTGTTGATTTCCATTTCTTTTTCAGCTTGTTTTAACTGGGCGTCGTTTGTGATGTGCAAAGTTCCAACTTCTGCCGGGTGTATTCTGTAGAGCCCCCTTGACGTCAACCCTCAACTCTCCTCTGGTATGGATTCTGACTTGGAAATGGAATTGATAACTGCATTCAGTATTCTGTTTTTCTGATACAAACTCAGATCAACTGATATGTCATTTTCATCCACACTTTTGAAGTTCTGCATCTCATGTTCATTCCTGGTTGGCATTATGTAAACTTGGCACACGTTCAGTGAGTATCCGCATCTATATTTCCTATCAATGTCAAGGTTGATATGCCGCAAGAGCAAAATAGTTTGTTGTTTTTCTTTGAGTTTTCACTGGTCCAAGAGCAAGGTCAGTAGTCCAAGATAACGACAGATATGCTGCTTAGCAGGGAGCAGGTCGGTCACACTGGGTTGTCACAATCTGTCAGCTTCACTTGTATTGATATTTGATTGAATGGGTTTGCCCCTCACGTGCCCTAGGTAAGACAATTCTTTCTTTCTTCTCTTGCATTCTCCAACTGAAAGTGAAAACTGCAAGACTTCCGGGAACATTCCAAATTATTGAACAGGGTCGTGATTTGGGAAGCTTCTGTTGTTCATGGAATCGTCTTCATGATGGTGATGTGATTATCACCTTTTGTCCACTCCTGCTTGTTCCCATGCCTTATGTTTTTCCATAAAAATTCCATGCGTCCTCTAGTTTCCATGAAAATTCAAGATTACACACTTGAAGTTTGCTGATGCATGGTACACCTAAGTCCTAACATCGGCCAGACAAGCCAGATGCCGCGCCAGGTGTGCTCCCAACATCTAGGCAAAAGATTAATAATGTAGACCTTCTGTTGACGCGGATTTGACACTGGAAAACTACTGCCAAGAGTCCACCCAGTTGTCTCACAACAGACGGCATTTGCCACTGACTGCTGTCATTTTTTCTGCATCTTTGGTGGGAGTGGAAGTTTTAGGGAGGGGCTGTTTGGTTTAGGGACTTTTTAGTCCTTGGGTCTAAAAAAAAGTCCCTTTTAGTCTCTACCAAACCAAACAGGAGAGATTTTTTTAAACTTTTTCCTCTATTAGTCCCTAAAAGACTCTCTTGAAGAGGACTTTTTTTATTAGTTCCTAGGACTAAAAAAAGTTTAGTTCCTAGGAACCAAACAGCACCTAGTTTTTGTTGGATTGGTGGCTGATGTAGAGTGTAAGTCCACCCAGTGCTAGAGGACCTTGCCAAACTTCACAAAAGAATGCCCCACTTGTGAGCATCTCGAGTGTATAAGTCAACCAATGAACCAACTGATCGTCCGATCCAACCACTTCTGGCGAAGGTGAAAAGTAACAAGGCTTATTTTTTCCTGAGACCACGTCAACAGAAATTACCTTTTTTCGTCGCCTACTGATCAAAACATTAAATAATGTTATTCAGTTTGAGTATCTCTTAGTGACAACAGACTTAGTGATCTTTTGATCACTCGTAGCTGGTTATTATTCATAGGATGTGAGGATGTGGAGATATAAAAAATAAAGCACAAAAAGGGTTGGACCAAATTTGACCTCACTCTGTCTTCACGCTGACGCGATGAGGATCCTCTCTTTCATGACTGTTCCTTAACAGGTCAGCAGCCTATTTGGAAGGTTGACCCAGTGATACTTCCCCATTGTACTGTACGTGCATCAGTACATGTGAAAGCTCCTGCTATTTGGCATTATCAACCGTGAGTTGCTCTCAACCTTCTTCTAATGTGGTGTCTGTTGATAATGTCCAATGAATCCGTTTATATGTTGAGGTGGATTGGAGTATAATTTAATTCAAGTTTCAAACTAATCCACCCTCAACACATGCGAATTGATGTCAAACTAAATGCATCTAAAAGAGGCCTAAACTAGTTGTGGGCCAAGAGCAACCTGGCTCCCCGGCTCTTTAATCTGTCGTAGAGTCCCTGTCCTCGCCTCTCTGCTTTTACTCGGTCCCGACCCCGGAGAGAAAGGTAGTATGCGCCTGTCCGGCTGTCCCTATCCCCTGTTAGTATAATCATCAGCTGTTGCCGACAAGTACACAAGTTACTGTACTCCGTACATGGGTTTCAGCTATTTTCGGCATGTGGCAATAAACTAAGCATTATTCGTGACGTCCAAGTTTAAATCTCAGCGTGTCTGGCAGTTGAAGATTTAAACTGTCCTGCTTTGAATCTCTATATACGACGACTCGGTCTACGTGCAAGGTATTTCTCACACAAGGCCACGCCAAGTTGTATGTCATATCATTTTCGAGACATTTGAAGTTTCTTACCAAACTTCGTACATTTTGTGTTCCGGGTCTCATTTTCATTCTACGTGTTGTGGAAACCGTGCAAGTTGATGTCTCGATGGGTCTACATACCTGACTACCTGTACTCGTCCAGTACTTAATCTGTCCCAAATATATTGCACATCTCTTGAGAAGTCAAACTGTTGAAATTTAACTAGATATATAGAAAATATTATTATCTCCAAATAAGTTTTCTATGCATCATAAGCTAGTATTTAGTTAAATTAAAAAAAAAAAGAGAGGAACTGATCAAGCGGCATTTACATCCAAATCCTTGTGCATTTTTCTAGGGGGATTTTCTTATCTTTCTCTCACCTTTCACTGGTCCAAGAGCAATGTGTCGGTAGCCTGTAGCGGCAAAAGAGTGTCGCTTGCGCTTTAGTATCATTGTAGAAATTGTTGAATCTAGTTTTTTTTTTTCAAAACTTATTTGCAGATAAAAATGTTACAAGTATTTTCTAAAAAATAGAGTAACTTGTGGCAAAAACGCACCAACAAATGACACTATTTAAGGGAGGGAGTATACATTTAAGGGACAGAGAGAGAGTATGTAGTAAGTTGCTTACCAGGAGCAGACAGCAGAGACCCGTTCACCACGTGTTGTTAGTCTGTCAATTTCATTTGCCCTAGGACAATTCTTTCCTTCTTTTTAGAAGAGTTCGTCAATGGGGGGACCCCTGTCCAGTTGCATTCATTCTTTCCTTCCCTTGCTACCTACAATTCTTTCCTGGTAAAAGTTCTTCATATGATTGGATCTGGGAAGCTTCTCTTCCAAGTTCATGGCCACGCATTATTCACAATAATGCATTGAGAAATCTATTTGGTTATTTTCTTAAGCAGAACATTCTCCACACCGATGAACCACCTGTCTGGCATTCTCGGTAGCATTCATTGCTTATTCCTTTGTCCCCAAGCTTTACATTTTTCTGTGGAATTCTATGCGATCCAGGTTCGTGGAAAATTCAGGATGGACACTTGAGGTACAGCGATGAAATTGAAGTGATTGACAACCCAGATCTGCCGCAATTGTCCTCCACCAAATCATGGTCAACTTCTCAAATCTATCTAGAAATAAAATTTTCAGTGAAAGCCAGTGTGTGTTAGTACACTTCTTCTGCAAACAGGCAAGGCCATATGTGTTCACTTGTTCAGCAATGTTGGAAGCATGCAAGACGGCTATAGTTAATTCAGTAAATCATGTCACACCTAAAGGGATGTTGCTCATCCATTATCTAAAAAAATGTCACACCTAAAGAGTCTGGGAAGCTCAATCGAGTTCCAAACTCCTTCCTTTCTTGTCGGCCAATAAGCACATGTACGATTTTGACTTACGGGCCCTGTTTAGCTCATAAAAAAAAGTGAACCCAAAAGTGTTATAGTACCCGTCGCATCAAATCTTTTTGCCTCGTGTATGGAGCATTAAATGTAGATAAATAAAAAAATAAATTGCAGAGTTTAGTTGTAAAATGCGAGATGAATCTTTTGAGCCTAATTAGTCTACGGTAAGACAATAATACCAAATACAAACGAAAAGTGTTACGGTAGCCGAACTCAAAATATTTCACCAAAACACCCCTACAGTAGGTTTGGAGTTGGACGGAGATTCAGAGCCTGGTGTACAGAAGTGATCAGAGAATGATGTTGACATGTCATACGAAAATAACAAATTTCAGTTGCATATGCTACAAATTTTCAGGAATTGTGTGTCATTTAGTGCATATCCAAATGAAATTTATTATTTTCACATGAACCTTTACAAAACGAGTTTGAAGCTCAAATTATGTGACAATGCACACACCTATAGATGCCCTATTAGTGTGCATAGTTTCAATTTTTTTTTGAAATCTCCTAAGTATGGTTTTAATGTGGTTTTCATGGATTGCACTGAAGATGTGGTTTGCACCAAATATTTAGCGGACCATGTATTAATCTTAGTCTATTTGTATTGGGGATGAAAATTTTAGCTAACTTCCATCCCAATTCATCTTAATTAACATGCTTGAATTAAGGTGGGTCAGAATGCATCCAAACAAGCTCTTAGTCTCTTCTAACCCACTTAGATTGCACTGCATGCAACCGCGCTAGGGCAACGATACTTCAGCAGCTAAGCGGATCCATTCTGGAATGGTGGGTCGCATGGAGATCGGCTTGGTCCGGGAACACGTGGCAAAAGGGGTCGGACTCTCTGTTCATGCTAATTGCTTGGGAAGTATGGAAGGAGCGCAGAGCGCAGTGCTTTCGGGGGAGCAGCCACCAACTTGCATGGCACCATGGCCACGATTAAACACAAGTAGAGCAATGGATAGAAGACGGTGCAAAGAACATAGGATGCCTACTCCAATGGGTAATCCATTAGCGGTGTAGCTAAGCGAGGGATGAGCGCTTTAAGTCCTTATGTAATTCCATCCTGGCGATGTCTGTAATCATAACTGTAACTGTTCAAACTTCTCTTCTTAATGGAAAAACGTGCAAAGCTTTTTGCGCGTGATTGACCAAAAAGGATTGAAGTGGATTGGAATGTAACCAAGATCATCAAGCCAGGACAACCTAATAAAAATGTAGTCGCCTTTGATCCACCTTTTAGTCTGTTGCCGTTTTTTTTTTTTCATGGTTTTCTCCTTAGTGTATGGTGTAGATTTAGGAAAAATGGTAGCGTTAACAATGTCATTTGTTGAGAGACCAGGTAGCGAGAACGTGAGATATGCTTGTCAGTTTCCGGTGTCAAATCTCGGTCAACAAGAGGTCTTCTACTCTTTGCATTGGCTCAATGCAAACCACATCTTCCGTGCAATCCATGAAAAAACCTATTAAAACCATACTTTGGGGCACCTATTAAAACCGTAATAGTAAAGAACCTCGTCAACCTTATAGAGCAAAGGCTTAAAGTAGTAAACATTTTCTGAGCTAAGGGCTTAAATTAGGAAGGAAGTCACTTGAGTGGATAGTCTTAGTCAACTAATCAACCCAAATGTTCCCCTCTCTTCCAGAAAATATATCATTTTAGTTTTGCCATGAAGTTTGAATCCAACTTCGATTAATTTGAAGAAAAAACACCAACATCAACATCAACAATATTATCAAAAAGAATAATTTAACTAAATCTAATAAGAATATTAAGAATATTTTTAATGGTGTGCTTATTTGATATCGTAAATGTTAATATATTTATTAAATTTTATTGAATGTCTCTGTAGAGACGACTTATCATGTTAATATATTTTTTAAAGTTGTACATAAAGTTGTAAAATTAAAAGATTCTATATAGAATAAAACTAAAACTAAAACTAAAACTAAAACGGTCTACTCCCTCCTGAATATATGAGTCATTTTTAGGACTTGGTGAAACTGCCAATGAAGTGATGCAATGACCTACATGCCCCAATAGTTCTAATCATTGAGTGGATGCATTAACTGATTATGCTACCTGTGCATACGAATGGCCACACCTGCATGGAACATTTATCATTCAAACAAATATACTGTGGAGGGAGCAAAGGCTAGTGTGCCTGACTGCCTAGGCATGGGGACTATTACGGTGCTATAGTACTTGCAAGTTGCAAGGGTCACAAGTTGCAAGGGTCAAAATTCAACTACTTTTGTTTTTTATTACAAGTAAACTAAAATCAACCGCTTCTTTTCATAAAGACATGTTGTCAACTCATTGTTGCTTTTCTCAAACTGGTTGTCGCTTTTCTTCACCAACATTTATACGCTGTGATCGAACGAGCATCAAGATTCGTTTGAGCATCTAAGCTAATGCCACCGGAGCAGTTTGGCAAAGATCTTAACATTTGAATAATATTATCTTTTGTCCCTTTTAGTGACAACGGAATATTTCATTAACGTGCGCTCATTATTCTTACCTCTCTTAATCATAGGATACCGATCTAGGGTGTAAAGAAAGCATAAAGTGTGCAAAAAGATTGCCAGAATTTGACTTCACCACCGAGTTCTTATTGCTTGATTAATTAGAAAAGGTTTTGTTTAGAGTCTCTAAAAAGGTTGCGAAGACTTTAGAGTGGGACGTAATAGTATTTTTCTGCTAATTTAAAATTTCTAGGTAGCAAAAAATCACAATAATTTTTCGTCGTGATCTTAGCTTGCTCTCTAGTTTGTGTTGGATATGCTCTCGGCTAATACCGAGATAATGACGAAAATGAATAATGACTAAGATAATGATGAAATTAATTAGTGGTTAAGGAATTTGTCCACCTGACGAGCTAAACTGGTGGTTAAGGAATTAGTCCACCCGTCATCTATCCAACAAATAAGTCTTGCCGCGATCGGCGACAACCCTAAGATATTTACTAGGGTTTTGGCTCCCAGGCCCACAGCGCACTACATAAGTGGAGTCACCCCCTGGTGGCTCAATCCATCCATTCCTTCTCCACGTGAGAAACACTAAACCGATCACTAAGGCGCTGGAGGGTTCGGGAAGGCTATCACCCACGTTCACCGCGTGCAGGTAATCCGCGGCGTCAAGAAGGTCGCTGCCACTTCGGCAACTCACGTGTTCATCATCAGAGGGCATCCAAGTCCTCAGGTGATGAACTGAGATCATCTATTTCATCTACATCAACGTCCAGCTAATCAGATGGCATCTACAGACTCTGGTTAGTGTCTAAGATCAGATTCCGCATTTAGTAAGTCAGTGATCATGTTTAGGCTAAGATAAGATCCTGTTAGTCTAAGTTTTATTTCAACAGTTTGTGCTTTGGTTTATCTTGGTCTTCCTCATTCCTCACCACTCGGTGGATCTTGAGGTACAGAGTTAGGGGTCGTGCACTACTAAACAAACGTATTACTTATTTTAGAGATGGTGAAACTCGTTTTTTAGTGGCGTTTTTCAACGATGTTGATGCATTTTAGGAGGGGTTGACATCATTTAGGACAGTTCTAGTGGTAAAAATATATATGGGGTTTAAGGAATGGATGATATATGGTTGGCTGGCTAGACACAACAGCAGATAGTCTCAACTTAATTATCAAAAAATCTCCGTCAGATTAAAATTGATTCTCATATAAGCGTTTGTGTGCTTTGGAATATCTGGAAATTGAAGATTGTAATCACCTTTTTGCTAATTGTCGTCGGAGCTCTAGCTTCTGGTTCTTCATCAACTGCAACCTCACTCAGCTGATAGATAGCGATGGGATTGAATCCCTCTGGACCTCCAACCCTCTTCGTGGGCAAGACGCCAAAATCAAAAGCTCAGTCCTGATTTGTGTGCTTTGGAATTGATAGAAGTTAAGGTTTGGTAGAATACGCGATCTATTACTCAGAGACCACAGTAGCGTACATATAGGCACGATGGGGGAGCTGGATACGGCAGGCCCATGGGCGTGTCATGTTTACATTCCAACACTCCCCACGCTTAGAACTGGGAGCACCGCGAACATTCAAACTGTTCCTAAACTCGACGAAGACCGAAGTCGGAAGACCCTTGGTGAAGATATCCGCGTACTGGGATGTAGTGGGCACATGTAGAACACGAACTTCTCCAAGAGCGACACGGTCACGAACAAAGTGTAGATCAATCTCCATGTGCTTGGTCCGCTGGTGCTGAACGGGATTGGTAGATAAGTAAACAACACTGACATTGTCACAGTACACTATGGTGGCTCGACGAAGAGGGTAATGGAGCTCATGAAGGAGTTGGCGCAACCAACACGCCTCCAGAACTCCATTGGCGACAAATATGATACTCGGCCTCAAAGATCGGATCGAGAGACGGAGGGCCGACGCCGGCGACCGTGAGATCAGATTGTCACCCAAGGACACACCGTAGCCAGAGGTACTGCGACGAGCTAGTGTCGGGACAACCAGCCCAATCAGCATCAGAGTAGACTGCAAGATCAGCAGGCGAGGTCTTGTGAAGATGGAAACCAAGATCCAAGGTTCCCTAGATGTAGCGCAGGATGCGCTTCATGGCAACGAAGTGAGGCTCCTTCGGGTCATGCATATGAAGGCACACTTGCTGGACTGCATAAGCAATATCTGGGCGGGTGAATGTGAGATACCGGCGGGCACCAAAGAATACTTGCGAAACTGTGTTGGATCAGCCATAGGAACACCATCTGCAGACAACTTGGCCTGGGTATCAACAGGTGTGCTGCAAGGTTTGCAGGCACTCATACCAAAGACGCTCGGAATGTCCGAGAATGTACCGCTTTCTAGGACAGAAAAAAGAGTATCAGCTCGATGCTCAACTGATAAGCCCAAGAAGTGATGCAAAGGACCCATATCCGTCATCGAGAATTCCCGCTGAAGTGCGGCAGTAAGCTGCTGACGGAGTCTCGGAGATGAGGCCGTAAGGACAATATCATCCACATAGAGAAGCAGGAAGGCTGTATCACCACCACGACTGTAAATAAAGAGTGACGAATCAGCCTTGGACTCAACAAACCCAATGGAAGTGAGGAATCCAGCAATCCGAAGGTGCCATGCACGAGGAGCCTGCTTCAACCCATATAGAGACTTGTTCGAGCGACAAACATAATTAGGCCGATAGGAGTCAACAAAACCTGTGGGCTGCTCAGAATAAACTGTCTCATTGAGTGTCCCATGAAGAAATGCATTCTTGACGTCAAGCTGATGAATCTGCCAGGAACGGGACAAGGCCAAGGTGAGCACAACTCGGATAGTGGCAGGCTTGACGATCGGGTTGAAGGTTTCATCATAATCAACACCAGGGCGCTGAGTGAAGCCTCGGAGAACCCAACGAGCCTTGTAACGATCAAGAGAACCATCAGCTAGAAATTTGTGCCTGTAAATCCATTTACCCGTAACAAGATTGACGCCTAGCAGACGAGGAACCAACTCCCAGGTGTCATTCGCCTGAAGCGCATCAAACTCGGCCTGCATTGCAGCTCGCCAATGTGGAACGGTGGCCCCTTGATGTGGAGTGTCTTTGGGGCCGGGAGATACCCACGTCGCATGAAGGTGGCGATCGGCCGGCTGCAAGAAGCCGGACTTCCGCGGTGCGCATGCTGTCATTGACGACCGGCACGACGGGCGGCGCGACGACACGCCTGTACCTGCTGGCCAAAGAACCTGAGACAATGGTCGTCGAGGGCGACGGGGGCTGGGCGAAAAAAGCGGGATCGCGGGGAACCCGATGTCGGGAGTCGGTGGCCGCGCCCGCCCCAGGCGCTGGAGCCGGTGGTCGGCGCGCCCGTGCTGGTGGTCGCGCCCGCGTTGGCGCCCATGCTTGGGCTACCCAAGCTGGAGCCGGTGGTTGCGCCGGCGGCGCTGGAGATGCGCGCGCGCCAGGGGCTGCCGCGCGCTGGAGTCGGGCTCGACGTGACGGGCGTGAGAGCGCCGGGGCGAGGTACCTGCAGCCCGCAGTGCTAGAACCTTGGGGGTATAGCGGTGTCATCATCTTTTGAGGAAATCCAGCGTGTTAGGGTCCGTGGGTGGTGGACATATCGGAGAAGGAAAAACCGATTCATCAAACACCACATGGCGGAGATGATGATCCGGTTAGAGTGAAGGTCAAGACACCGATAGCCCTTGTGATCCGAGGAATAACCGAGGAAAACACATAACATGAACGAGGAGATAATTTGTGGGTGGCAAGTGGCGTATAAGTTGGGGTAACACGCGCACCAAAAACACAAAGATGAGTGTAGTCCGTTGGGTGTTATATAAAGCAAAGAACGGTGTAAGGCCGCCTATGGTGGTGGTGGGGTGTCGGTTGATAAGATAGGTAGCAAAGTGAAGTGACTCAACCCAATAAGCCGGGGGTAGGCAGCCTTGAAAAAGAGCAACGAGCAATATTAATATTATTTAGAGAAGTGCGGCGCTCGGCTTTACCGCTTTGTTGGGATGTATGTGGGCAAGACATGCAGAGTATGGCACCGTGGGAGAGGAAGAATGTGCGAGCCGAGGAGTTGTCAAACTCACGCGGCCGTTGTCACACTAGAAACGGCCTTCACGGAAATAGTGCCAAAAAGAACTGCGTTTTTTATGAGCAAAAAAAAAAAAGTTAGAAATAGTGGAAAAAGTATCGGATTTAAGACGAAGTGGGAATGTCCAAGCATAATGAGAGCAATCATCAATAATAACGAGATAATATTTATAACCCGACACACCGACAATGGGGATGTCCAAAGATCACAATGTATTAAATCAAATTTATTTGTGGCACGGAATTGGAAGATCAAAAGGTAAACGAACATGACGACCAAGTTGACATGCATGACATAGGTGATCATGTTTAGGTTTATTACAAGTGATGGCTTGGGAGCTAATTAGCTTGGACAAAGCTTCAGAACCGATATGACCAAGACGACGATGCCACAAGGGTCGACGTCGCAGTGAGAGCTGGGGTGCTGCTGCTGGTGGGCGGAAAGAACGGGTAAAGTTCACCCGTGCTATTGCACCTGGCAATCACGCTCCGGGTTTGGAGGTCCTTCACAGAAAGGCCAAAGGGGTCAAACTCGATAGAACAATTGTTATCAATGGTAAAGCGTCGAACTGAAATCAGGTTCTTAATAATGCTAGGAGACACTAAGACATCATTAAGAACTAGAGAACGACGCGAATGAGGAAACGAGTAAGACCCAGTGGAGGTAATAGGTAACAAGGAACCATTACCGACGATAATTGAGGAAGGACCGGACAAGGAGGGTGATCGAGGAGATGAGAGTATACTAGAGTGGGCGGTCATGTGCGAGCCAGCACCAGAGTCAGCATACCACTCGACGGGGTTGGGCGGCGGCGTCAGGGACATCGTGTTGAAGTTGCTAACGAGGGATGCCTGATCCCAAGACCCGCCGGCCATGGGGCTCCGTGGTGTGTATCCGTGGATCACCGATGGAGGACCCCGCCGACGACGAGATGAGGACGCGCCGGCATAGCCGAAACCAAGGGGTGGAGGCTGGTAGTAGCCCCCCTGGTACGGCATCATGTGCAGCGCGGGCGGCGGCGGAGTGTACGTACGTGGCCGGCGGCCGCATCACAGGGCCGGGGTGGGCACCAACCATGCGGCCACAGCTGCACGAACGACCATGGATGGCGAGGGGGCCTTTGGCAGCCGCCGGTGAAACCCGGGAGGAGCCCTTGGAGCCACCGGCGTTGCCGCTGTGCCGCCCCGCGTCCGCGGCAACGGTTTGCAGTGCGGTTGCCCGCCGTTGCCGCCGCCCCCTTGGCCGTGTCCAACACCGCCGCCCGGGCAGGCAGCGGGGCGGTGGGGAGGCGCTGTTGGTGTTGTTGCATCATGACCAGCGCGACCACCATGGCTGGTCTTAGGCTCGAAGGCGCCGGCGTCCTGGGCGTCGTTGACGTCAGGGTTCTTCCGAGGAGCAGCGGTGTGGAGCCCCCGGGAAACGTCGGGAACGGCCGCTGCATCTTCAGGTTGGACACCATGTGCACGGACAAAAACTGCCGTTGAGGCCGCGAAGAAGAGTGAGGATTTAGGCCGCCGATCGCCGATCGGGTCGCCGAACTCCTTGAGTGAGGCGGCCATCGCCTCGGCGGCATCACGGACATATCGCCCCGCTTGAGCGACCGAAACTCGGCCTCCAAAGAGCAAGGCAAAAGGATTCCGTTGCGGAGGAATTCATCCTCGAGGTAGAGCCACGCGTCACGGGCGGCGGATCGCAGGATCATGAGGGCTTGCCGCAGGTCGTTGGAGACGGTGCAAGAGATCCACGTGAGGACGCAGCAGTCCATCTGCGCCCCAGCCGCACGCGAGGGGTAGGAGGCGCCGGTGAGCACATGATCCTTGAGATTGTACTTGCCGAGGACGACGAGGAACATGGATCGCCAACGGCCGTAGTTGTTCGCCCCGGCTTGTCCAGCGTGGACGGTGATGAGCACCTTGATGTTCATCACGCCGTTGCCTGGCGTGGATCACGGCATTGGCGGCCTCCCGGCGGTGAGGTCCTTGTCGAGGGCCTCGGCGGCGCGCTGGCCTCCTCCTCACGCTGCTTGGCGCGCTCGGCCTCGGTGGCGGCGTCACCCATGGCGGGCGGCTGGGGTGTAGACCCGCGTCGAAAGTGGATCGGCGGGCGGAGGAGTTTTACGGCGAGGATGTCGCGATCACTCGGGCGGCAGATGGGGGGCTCTCGGCGAGTGGTTCGGCGGCGAGAAGGGATGGGTACCGTGCTCGGCGAGGGACTCGGCGGGCGAGCGGGTAGAGACCGGCGACGGATCAGCGGCGGGGGGTGTGCGGAAGCGCGGTCGCAGGATGCACCGAACCTTTTTGTGATACCATGATAGAAGTTAAGGTTTGGTAGAATACGTGATGTATTACTCGAGACCACAGTAAGCGTACATATAGGCACGATGGGGGCCGGATACGGCAGGCCCATGGGCCGTGTCATGTTTACATTCCAACACGAATATCTGGAAATGTCGTAACGCAAAAATTTCAGACACGAAAGATGAACCCAATTCTCTGATCGCCCGCAGATGTCATGATGATCTCGTTCTCTGGTCTAACAGATGCAGTAAAGATAAAGACAAGTGCAAGCTTCTGGAGTGGTCAAATCGTTTCTCTTTGTAATTAGATTTTCTTTTTTGTTAGTCCTGTTTTCCTCTTCCTGTATACTGCCTTTTGGCTTGTAAAATCCTTCTGTAAATGTGTTTATCCCCATGAAATAAAATGTTCAGGCAGCCTCCATGGTTGCCATAGTTTTCTTCAAAAAAAAAAAATATAAGCGTTTAAACAGGGCAATTATTCAAGAGAGGTTGTCGTCTTTGAGTTAATAACTATCCTATTTGTTAGACTATATTTAGTATTTATAATGGGTCGTAGTCACAAAGATCTCTCCCCTTCCACGTAGGCATAAAGACTGTAACTAATAGTGGTCTATAGTGCTTCAAACTGCTATATGTACCTGCGTACTCTGAGTAATATTCATGCATTCAGTCTAGTATTCCACGTGTTCACATTCTTTCACTATTGAAGGTGTCCTTGACATATAGCACGTATAACTTATTCACCGACTCGGGCTGATCTGGTCGTCGGCAACCAGATCTCATCGAGATTGCCTGGCAATGTTCGTAGTTTCGAAGAAATCAGCTGTGCATTCTTTCATGTCTTACTCTCTTTACCCTTACGGTGTCTCACGACGAGCCAAAAAACGTACGTTGCACTGTATTCGTACGTGTTTCTTGCTTAAGGCCTGTTTTTCCTATGAGATTAGGGACTAGGGACTAATTTTTAGTCTCATTTAGTAACTAAATAACCAAACATAAAGACTAGGGATTAATTTTTAGTCTCAATTAATCTCAATTTCACTAGACTCTTGGGAGGAGCTAGCACTAATTTTTAGTCCCTATTAGTCTCTAGTCCCTAGTCCCTCCATTCAAACATGCTCTTACTGTACACAGTCAGACAAACTACATTTTGACCACGAGGGGCCTGTTTGGTTCCCATGAGACTAGAGACTAGGGACTAATTTTTAGTCCCATTTAGTCCCTAAATAACCAAACATAAAAGGACTAGGGACTAATTTTTTTAGTCTCAATTAGTCCCAATTTCACTAGACTCTTGGGAGGGGGCTAGGGACTAATTTTTAGTTCCTATTAGTCTCTAGTCCCCCTCCATCCAAACATGCTCTGAAAATCGATTTTGTACTACTGATTACATACACCACGTAATGTATTTTTGATAGTGTATTATTTAATATACTTGATATGCAGATCGTCATGCATCATCAAACGCTGACGCTGCCTGAGAAATGCATGCAGCTCCCTGAGACTACTATCTGATCTTTTTTTATGGCGGCTATGGATGATGTACGAGGTCAATGCCGGTCAGTTTCATGTGCGTCGTCTGGGAGGCATGGATCCAACAAAAGCCTAATGCTTGGTAAACGTACGTGGACCAAGTCGTTTGCAAGTCAACGCGTTGTTCGTCGACGACTACTAGTACGTAGTACTAGCACCGCGTACGTACATTGCACCTGATTTGGAGCTTTGGACGGAAGCTAATTAATTTGTTAGTGTCGTGACAGCTACGTGCCATTTTGGTGTGTGACATGCACCAACCAGTAAAAATAATATATACGAAGGGGCTGTTTGATCTATTGTCAAGTGCTAAACTTTAACACTAAAGGCTAAAATATTTTTGACAACATATCATGTACAAGCCAACCGCTTTGTGCAATCCTGTAAACTTTTAATCTGGGTCACATGCCCCCCCCCCCCCCACCCCACACCCACCCACACACACACCCCCATGCGCCCATTTAGATCAATATCTTGTGAACTAGATAAAAGCTTTGTAAGGCTTTATGGATATGTTGGTTTGCACGAATATGTTCTCAAATATTTTAGGACCTCCTTTGATGCTAAAGTTTTTAGCCTATATTAGCAATGGATCCAAACAAAGCCGAAGTATGTACTCTATGAATGAAATTGCCCAGGGGCACATTTTAACCGAAAACTAAACACCGAACGAAACGAGTTGAAATCTTAGGTTTTCGGTTTGGTGTTGGTTTTCGGTTTTGTAAAGTTCGGTGTTCAGTTTCGCTCACGGTTCTTGCGTTAAACTGAACCGAACACCAAGGAAACGAACTCCTTTCACGCCTTGGCGAGTGAAAGCCCAATTGGCCACACAGCCCAATAGCCCACGACCTCGACCAAGTCCGCATCGACGCATCACAAAACACCCGTCACCCACGACACGGTAGTGACACCCACTCGTTAGTCATCCCTCTCCGGTCTCCCTCGTTACTCCCTCGCAACCTAGTGGTGGCCCGCGGTGGCGGCGCAACACTCCCTCACTCCCTCGCCTTAGCGGCGGCGGCGGCGGAGCAGGTCCGACCGTCTAGCGAACACTACTACTGAAATGATTTTCCGTGGCGGACTTTTTTGATTTTCCGTGGCGGACATCAAAACCGCCACGCAGCTAGGGTCACGGTTAATCGAGCGATTAACCGTGGGAGGGCAAATGTCCGCCACGCCAAAATCGATTAACCGTGGCGGTTATTTAACAATGCCCGCCAAGGAAAATAGGGATTAACCGTGGCGGTCTTCTTACAATGCCCGCCATGGTAAATAAAATAAAAAAATAAAAAAAAGAAAAACCAAGATCCAGCCCAAGCGGGCGGATCTGAACTGCGCCGCCGCCCGGACGCCGCCGCGCCGGGATCGACCGCGAGAGCCCCTCGGATTCGCCGCTAGATGGCGGGATCGGCGCCCGGTGGCGGGATCCGTCGCCGGGGCCGTGGATCCGCTGCGCCATGGATCCGCCCGGGCTTTGGATGGGCGGCGCCGGGCCAGGGAAAGAGGAAGAGCCACTCCAAGCTCTTTACCGCGACGCCGGACCCCAGCTCTCGCCGCCTCCATAGCAGTCCAGCGCTCGCCCGCCCACCGCGAAGTCTTCGTCTTGGCGCCGCCCCGCCGCCAGCCGCCGTCCAGCGCCGCTGCCCGCCCGCTGCTCGCCGTCTTAATTCGCCCGTCTTGTGCACGCCGCCTTGGCCACGCCGCCCGCCGCCGCCGCTTACCCCCCCCCAGCGTCGGAGGAGGCGGGGCCGGAGGTTAGGGTTAGGGTTGTGAAGACGGGAGTTGGAGCGAGACGGGGAGGGGATGGGCGTCGATTTTTGTGTGAGGCACCGGAAGGGAGAGGTGAGGGAGAGAAGTGAAGTGTTGGTATATATATTTTCTAGCCACGATTTTCCGTGGCGGGCATTGTTAAAAAACCGCCACGGTTAATCGATTAACCGTGGCGGTTTTTTAACAATGCCCACCACGGAAAATAGGGATTAACCGTGGCGGTTAATTTACAAAAACCGCCCACGGTTAATCGATTAACCGTGGCGGTTTTCCCCAGGCGGGGGGACCAATCCACCTATTTTCCGCGGCGGTTTATCAAATGCCCGCCACGGAAAATAAAATCCCACCACGCAAAATCAATCCTGTAGTAGTGGAAGGAGTGAACCCGGCAGGGCGTCGGCGCGGGCGGCGCGTGGTCTCGCGGCGCGGCGTGGCTCTTGCGGTGGCGGTGTGTGGCATCTTTTCGTCTTGAGCAAGAGTAGAGCAGGGAGCGGGCGCGTCGGTCTCCTGACTCTCCTTCTCCTCTCGTGTCGAAGCTTCGGTCGTTTCAGTTTGCACTGAAAAGACCGAACTATAAAAACCGAGACCGAATTTGTCGGTTTCTGGTTTTGAGACAAACCGAACGGTTGTTGATTGTTGGAAACCAAAATTTACACAAATCGAAGAAACCGAACCGAATTCTCGGTTTAAACTGAATACCCAGGCAGAATCAAAGGCAGCCTTAGATAGCTTTAATTTGACCAGCAGTACTAATCAATATTAGATGTGCGTACACGTACGTGCATGCGTTCGCAGGATTCCTTGCCACCACCTTGTGTGTTGCCTGTGCACCGTACCAGCCACCAGCACCACGCACCTGGAGAAAGAAAAAAGAAATTCGGAAAGGTTCACGGCGCCGGTCGGTAGACCAAATCCCATTTTAGCAGCAGCCGATCGGAAAAAGGCAGAGTGGACCAGGTGCACGGCATCAGCAGGGGTGTTATCATAATCACTGATAATGCCAACAAATTCGTTTGACGAAAATGCTTTAACTCGACCATTATATTCATTTCGCCTTGAGGGAAAATATATCTATATCTATATATACACGTATATATAATCGCTGGAATTGACATTCTGATGATGGACGACCGGATGATTTGATTTGGTTTGACTAGATGCATGTTTGATCAAGGTAGGTCGAAAAGGAGCTGTTTGGCAGCTCTCACTCTGTCCCTGTATAACCAGCACCGCCACTCGATCCGTCCGGTCACCGCCGGCCAGGCTGCGCGCGGCTATGCCACGGAAAATATGCTATTCCAATGCAAAATATAACGCCGGAAGACCGGCCGTTTTTACCTCCATTGACGACAAGCATACAGAGAACTGTATATATATTAGCTCTAATACAAGTATACTAAACGGACCAGACACAAAGGATGCTTTTGAATATATCCAAAAAGTTTGACAAATTTTCGTTGGCGATCGTCATTGCATACATCATATATAAATGATTTCTTTTTCACTCCCTTTTATTTTAAATTATAAGACGTTTTAGATTTTTAGGTACATTTTTTGCTACCCACTTGGATACAAATCGTATCTAGGTATGTCAAGACAATGTATCAAAACGTCTTATAATTTATAAGAGAACTCTAATTCAAATTATAAGTTGATGTATGTTTAAGGACACACTTATCAGGTGACCGATCATGCTCTCACATGAGCGAGTGACCCCATATAAATTCCCCATCTAGGTATCCGCCAAGACAATCGTCTTGTTGCATAAACGTATCATTTCCTCCCTCGCCCTTTGCTAACATATCGTCTCTGTTCTTATGTGACAAAAAGCCTCCCCCAGGTACTTCACCCAAACCGCTGCCTCCATCACCATGGTCAGTGGCTCTCACCACCTGCTGCCCCCTCCACCACCAAGCCACTACCAAGGATCTAGAGTCAAGGGAGGCAACACACCCCTGTTGCCTTCAAGACCACCGTGGTCTACTCTCCCGCATTTACCTTCCTCCTTTCATCACTAGCGGCGCTTCCACAAGGTTCATTGTCCCGCCCTCCGCCGCACTAACTAGTGCATCTCAAGCCCTCCACTCGTTATGCCCCAACCGACATCTTCCATCTCCATCACCCGACCTACTCGCTCAACCTCTCCACCTCTAGCTACCTATCTTTCCTGCCTCCCTCAAATCTTTTCCACCACCAGATTCCCTTCTTTGGTGAGTGTCAAAAACACTCACCAAAGATCTAAATTCAAGGATTTTTGGCAACATAAAGGACACCCAACAAAGCGGGTCACTTCAAAGACCTTTGGCGGTCTATTTTCGGCTCTCGCCAAATATTATTGTCGAGTCTTCTTTGGTGAGTGTCGTCACTAGGGATGGCTCACGGCCAAATTCTTTGGTGAGTGTCTAGTTTTTCCCACCCTATTACTCTCGGTAAAAATTTCTAGTGAGTGCTCAAGTGTATTGCACTCGGCAAAGACCTCTTTGGTGAGTGTCCGACATCTTCATTGCCTGTGAGCAATAAAACACTCGGCAAAACCGCCCACCTCTAGCTACCTCACTTTCCTCGGGCACCTTCGGGATAGCCTTTTTCGGTAGTGTTCGGAGTCCGGAGCACACCAAAAATCCACAACAACTTTTCACCCCTAACCAAAAAAGATCAATGCACAGAGTAGTCGCCTAAAGATCTTTGGAAATTTTAGGGCCCCCTTAGTTTACAGGGTGTGTGTGTATAATCATTGCACTTAACATTTGCCATCCAGTACCCAAAGATCATCATCGACATTCATGTTTAGGGATAATATCCCCAGTGGGTATAGATTTCCAAAACACGTGCTTTGACATCTCGCCCGTTATTTTAAAAATATTTGCGACCTCGAAGAGTCCATCCCACGGGTAAATGTATTCTTTTGCCGTATGAAAGTATTTTTCAAAACAAAACATGATAATTTTTACACAGTTTTCATATTTACAAATATTATACCAAATATATGTAAATATTATTGATGAAAATTTATAATATACCAAATTTGTACAATATTATCACTAGTATATTTGCATCATGCCTTTTCTTAAGGCATGTAGGGTGTAGGACATTTGCTGGTACTGATGAACCCATCGAGGTCCAATATCCGTCATCGCCCAAATGCATGAATGCTGCGTTAGCCGGATAATATACCAGTGGGTGGTGCAAGTTGCATGGAAGCAGGAGATCAGGTCAGGTTAGTACAAATAAAAAGCCCTTACATGGACCCGTGCCACCTTGTTTGACTCTTTTTGAAGCACACACAATTAACATCAATCAATCTCGGACAGTCGCCAGCCAAACCCAGGCGTCGACCATGTTGAACCAACGACCTCCTGTTTGGTGCGGTGTCTTCCCCCCTGTTGGCCTGGCCTACCACTAGTACTTTTCAACCCCCGTCGTCGTCGTCGTCCTCGGCCTTGACGGACCCTCCCTCCGCTCCTAGGCTCTCCAGCCTCCATGCCAACCGCCAACCTCGATCACCTTCCCCCATCGTCCACCGCACTACCAGTTCGTCCATGTCCACGTCCAGTCCTACTACTTTTCCGCTCCACTCACATCCACACAACGCAAGACGCAGCGTACAAACAAATGCTTTGCATGCCCACGCGTACACACACACATCGTCGTCTTCCTTCCTCACCGCCAAGGCTATATAAATAGCCACGGCCGACGACCGACTCGATCACCAGCGATCGAGCTAGCCGACATCCAGAAGCCAACCAGCCAGCCAGCCATGGAGTACAATAACTCTCCTCCTAACCTCGTCGTCGTCGTCGTCGCCGGCTGATGTATGGACACCCTGTTCGTGCTCGGCCAGGAGTCCCGGCTGCGCATCCTCCAGCAGGCAGCGGCGCGCGTCCCCGGCTGCGCCTACCTCTGCGCCTGGGCGGCCATCCCTGCTGCCCAGCCCCTCCACCAAGCTTCGTCTTCTTCCTCGGCAGCAGCTGCCACCAGGTAGCAATGCATCGGCATGCTGCATGCACTGCCTGGATTTGAATCGATCGAATTGGTTAAGTTAGTGAGCACGGATCAGAGGCGCCATGGATTGAACTGATCGATATTACATATGCTTGCAGCGCCCGTCTTCTGTGCTGCATCGACGCATGGCTCTGCGACGGCGGCGGTGACCGGCGGCCCAGCAGCCTCGGTGACGCCCGCCGCCTGCGCGCGCTCTTCGACGCCTACCGGGGCTCGCTCTGCACACCAATCGCCGGGTTCGTATACATATTATCTCTACTAAACTATCCATCCCAGTCCCATCCATGCCGGCGCCCGGCGGCGGTGAGTCGGTGATCCACTGCACATAGCCGCCATGGCGGGCGTCGATCGGCAGTGCAACTTGAGATCTCCTTTCGCTCATCAGCCATGGGGATTCTGCGTGTACACAGGTGCGTGCCGGGTTGGGCGTACAAGGACGGCCGCGCGTACATGGAGCTGCCGGGGCACGACCTCACAACCTCGGCGTCGTTTCCAGTGCAGCAGCAGTTCTATCAGGTCGGTGTCGCAGCTGCTTGCATCGTCTCTTGTACGCCATCGTCTTTGTCTACATACCATTGCTGCATGCATTTGATGGTTGATTTCTTGTTGTTGGTTTCCCTCGCTTCTCTTGATTCATCTTCGAATTAATCCTGAGCTTGCTTCATTCTCGCTTGCTTGTGATGTTGCAGGAAGCTGGCATCAAGGTTTGTTTTCTCCAGCACCGTGCCTCATATATATGATGAGTATATATATATATGATCACAATCACATTTATATATACTCAATCGTGTCGTGCAATAAAGATATCTATAACTTCAGTATACGCACGATCATCGATTTCTTTGTGAATTGGCTTGCGCAGATGGCGGCGTTCATGGGATGCGAGAGCGGCGAGATCGAGATCGGCATGTCCACGGCCACGGCGGCAAGCAGCGGCGGATCCCCGATGAGCTTACAGTCCACCCTGCACCAGGTGTTCTCGGAGGACTTCTTCCAGCAGTCACTGCTCGAGGAGCTTCTCCAGCTGCCACCGACGCGGCCATCGTCGCCGTCGTCCTCTCTGCCGTCCGTCTCCGTGGGCAGCCCAGCGGCCGACGTCTCGACGTCGCTCCCCGCACGACGGCCACCACGCTGGCGCCATCCTCCGCAGAGCGACTGGCACCGCCTCCTCCGCCCCACCCGCGCCCGCCTCTCCCCGTCATCGTCCGGCACGGCCCCGGCCATGTCACTTTCCCGAGCGCCGAAGCCGACGACGCCGCGATGGCGCAGGCCATGCTCGACGTCATCTCCGCCTCGTCATCCTCGGCGCTGCCGACGACTGCATCGTCCGCGGCGCCTCATCCTCCTCCGGGCAACCACCACCACCGCGCGCGACGGCGAGGGGCGGCGACGGCGTTCCGGGCGTACAACGCGGCGCTGGCCCCAGGGCGCCGTGGCGGCGGCCGCCGGGCGCGCCAGGGCAGCGCATGATCAAGATGGGCATCTCCATCCTGAGGAGGATGCACATGCTCAGGTTCAGCCGGGAGCGCACAGCTGGTGGCAGTACTGGCACCAGCTCGATGGCGCAGTGGGGCCAGGAGGGGGAGGACGACCCGTCGTCGCCGGCGGTGCCGTCGAGCAGCCAGCTCAACCATATGATATCGGAGCGCCGGCGCCGGGAGAGGCTCAACGAAAGCTTCGAGGCGCTTAGGGGCTTGCTCCCGCCGGGATCCAAGGTAAATAAACTCCCCAATTAATTACAGCACTGCATGATGATAGATGGCTTGCTTTGTTGATTTTTTTCAAAAAAGAAATGGTTTGCTTGATGATTATTTGTGTCACATATATTGTTTGTGTAATTAACTCCATTTTTGTACATATATAGAAATAGAATTGCTTTGTATCTAAGCATGAAATACTGCAAATTTAGACACGCGTGCAATGCCTCTCAACTCTCAAGTGACCATTTGAATATGATGTGTGGATTATATGCTTTTGGTGCGTACTAGTTTTGTAGAAAAAAAAAAATGCGCTAGCTTAAATCGTGTTTATTAATCACTGTTATTTTTACACTAGTTTAATTTAATTTGAATAGATAACAGCGATTAATCAAAAAAAAAAAATGAAGCTTTTTGTTTAATCCCCTTGTTTAATTTAATTTGGTGCATTGATTCCATATTATTGACAATAATGTAGAAAGACAAGGCTACTGTGCTGGCCAAGACGCTGGACTACATGAACATCCTGGTAGCTCAAATAGCGGACCTAGAGGCGAGGAACCGGAGCCTGGAGGGCCGAGCTCACCACCACCACCACCGGCACGCCAATGGCGGCTCCATCAATAAGGAGAGGTCGTCGTCGTCGTCGTTGGAGCAACGAGTAGTGGTTCTGCAAGGGCTGATGAGCGGCACCGGCACGTCGTCGTCGTCATCGTCGGAGAAGGTGCAGGTCAACGTGTCGGCCGACATCGGCGGCGTGTCGACCTCCTCGTCGTCGTCAGCAGCCGGCCGCGGGAGGCGGTCACCGTGCGGGTGGACGTGCGGGCGGCGCAGGGCGACGTGGCGGAGCTGGTGGCCCGCGCGCTGGCCGTGATCAGGGAGATGGGGTGCTTCACGGTGGTGGCCGTCGACGCCGGCCGGCCCAGCGACGATGGCGCCGGTGATGTCGTCGCTCAGGCCACATTCACGCTGCGAGCAACGGTAAGCTTATATAGTTTGAATTATAAAAAGTATATATATACTCCGTTTCAAAATACTTACAATTCTAGCATAGTGTCAAATAGGTTTAGTATCTCGTGTTTGATTAATTATAGATAAAAAACTATCGATATCTATGCTATCTACTTTTTAATAAATTAATTTGAAGTCATAAATATGAATAGTATTTGGTAGAAATTTGGTCAAACGTAGATCACTCTTGATGGCACGGAACCCATAGTTGCAAGTATTGTGTAGCGGTGGGAGTATAATAGTATACGTATATATAATAACACTTTTTCGTTTTGTTTAGAATTAACACTTTTTCGTTTTTGTGTGCGTCACGGCATGCATAGCTAATTGTATACATGCATACACACACGTTTCGGACTTCAAACTAACTTGTTCAAAGGCTGATTGAACGCACACACACACGTTGGCTCGTTAAAAGATCCAAATTAAACTAATTTGATTTTTTACGAGAATTAAACTAGTTCAAGGCATTGAAATCACAAATAATAAGGACTTGTGCGATCAATAAATGGGCAAATAAGGATTGAATAAACGGACAAAACTGAGATTTTGATGCATGAGAATGAGACGTGGCTGGGCCCTGGGGTAGCTGTAGTTTTTTTCAAGTTGTCCTTGTCCATCTTGGACGAGCAAATCCTGGTCAAAGTCAAAGGGGCGAAAACTCAACGACTCCGTCCCGCAAAAGCTTGACCGTTCGTCCACCTCAGCTCCTGCTCATGGACGAGGACGTCACAGCCCACCAGCCAGCGTATAGACGACTCCAAAAGCCGGATCGGAGTCGTTGGTTCAGGCTCTACTGTCGTATACAGTATCTGCTCGTATTACAGACTGAAACTGAAATTTCGAATTTCGAATTATATATTTATAAGTACTCCCTCCGCCCCATGAAGTTTGTTGTTTTTAATTTTTTGAACTTCATATTTGACCATCCATCTTATTCAAAATATTTATGCAAATAATAAAATAAATTAATCAATATTCAAATATCTTTATTGATAAAATAAGTCATAACAAAATAAATTACATTTGTGTAAAAAATTTGAATAAAACGAATTATAAAAAAGATATTTATAAACTCAATGGGACGAGAGAGTGGTAAAATTAAGTTTTTTTTTTTTTTTTCGAAGTTGTCCATGCATATTAAAAAGTAAAACTAAATTGTTTGTGGATGTAATTGCATTGCAGGCGGGCGAGTTCGACACGGCGTCGCTGAGGGAGGCCGTGCGCAAGGCTGCCCAAGATTCCGCGACACCGCCGTCGGACGACTGACACGGACGGACGGCGAATCCACTCGCCTCTTCTTTCTGCTGCTGGCCACACAAGAGACGACAGCACGGACCCGGCCGTGGGAATCAGGAACGCAATGGGATGGACGGACTGGATGGATGCCTACTTGAGCGTTGACCCCATCGAGGTGCTCGTTTTGCCGGCCTATTCTGTCGCGTTGGAGCTCGACATTTAGACCTTGGACTTGGATCACGTGTGTTGGCGGCGTGGATTATGGTGAAATTTGATTTAAATTTCACTTTAATCCACCTCAATATACCTGGACTGATATACCGTCTCCGTTGGAATTGATTGATGGACATGCAAAGAGTGTTTATTTGACCACATTTGTCATTTGCTATGCGTCATCCGAGGACATAGTCCCTCCGCGCACCAAGCACCATTGCACGTTTCCGTGAACTAGTTTTTTTTTCTCCATAGACGCGTGGTACGGTGGTGCTAGGTGCATGATGTTACTCCAGCCACGCACCAGCAGGAGGAAGCTGTGTAGGGGGTGCAAATGCACCCCCACCCCCCACCCCCATTTTTTTTGGAAAAATAGTATATTTGATTAAAAATTCACCACATATGCACTTCCACATAACATTTGTATCCACCCACAAGCCATGTGCACCCTCTCTAGTTTGCTCTACCTTCGCCACAAAAAGGCTAGTGCATCCCAGTTGCTCCAGCCATGCATAATAAGAGCCTCCTCTTTCCCGAGTGAATTGTTACAAAAGAATTCAACATTTTGCCATACTTAAAATGTTTTGACTCTCTCAGATTTTTGGAGTGACCTACATTTTAAGGTGGAGGGAGTATGTGTTAAGGCATGGCAAAGACCAATCGTGAAATAAATTGAAGCACATCACACAATCACTAATAAAATATCTATACCTTTCATACTCGTTTGAGTTGAGTCGAAAACGTCAACAATCTCAAACAAATTGAAATGCCTAACGTGGTCGCTACTGAATAAATAATGTCCACGCCACAAGTTAATTAAGCACACAAAAGGCTAAATGTCCTATTACAACAACTAACATCAAAAGAATAAAATTTGTCATTTGTGTTGACGCAGACAACATCATCTAGAGATCGAACAATGAAAGATTTAAATCACCACTGGATCAATCTATCCATTATGATCTAAAGCATATTTCCACATGGCCTCATAGATGCACGGTCCTAATTGGGCTGCAACCTAAGTGGGCTTCAATATAATTCACACTTCGGCTCAAAAACATCCAAAAATCTACTTTTACTAGGAATCAATTTTTAGAGGCAATCCATCTTTGAAACCATTTCAAGAGTGTTTTTTTGGGCATTCAGCAGCGGCTAGAAATTAAACATTGACACGTCGTCTCTATAAATCGTTTGTGAACTAGTGTGTGGCGGCGAAACTGAAAGTAGCGGGTGAAATCCAGACGAGTGAGAAATGAATGGTGGGAATCTAGAACAATAACAGATTGAGAGTTGTGTTTTTACCGTCCTAGAAATGCTCTCCAATCTCCATAAAATGCACGGTCGACTGTGAAAAAATCCATTACCTTGTCATAATTTATTAATGATTCAACACTTTTAGTTATTTGATGTTTCCTATACATGTTTTGTTTCCTAGATTGTTTGTAGGTGCTCTCGTGGGCAACTGGTTACTAGAGTTTGCTCTTAGTCCGAGACCTAGGTTCGAGCCCTACATCCTCTTAATTTAAAGCGGGGTTGCAGTCTGCTGGATCGTTGGCGCATTGGCAGCGCCCGGCAACATGAAGGTGGCCATGCCGCCGTCGTTGTCCCCCGTCGGAGATTACCCATGGCGATGCAAGGATGGCTCGCCTACCTCTCGCCCCGACGATGCTAGGATGGCTCTAAACTCCGCTCACGATGAAACTAGTGGTGCTAGGATGGCTCCCTCCGCCCACCCGGTGATGCTAGGATGGCTCGCACCTCCGCTCACCAAGATGAAACATGTGATCTAGGATAGCTGCGTCTCCCTTCGCCAAGGCGAATGAAGGTGGTGCTAGGGCAAATCTTGCCTCCGCCGACCAAAGAACATTCTTTCGTCCTGAAGACGAACAGAGTTGGTTAAGCGTTGTCCTATAGATGCGCAAGCAAACACTAGCGTCCAGCAAAAGCCGTGCACACTCGTAAGTCGTAATCTTGAAGATTATACACCGACATTAATGCTATACAAATAATTGTGCAGGCATGTCGGATATCGTAAAGAGGGATTTTGAAATGTTTGTCGTGGATGGCAACAACTACCTCACATGGGCTACTGATGTCGAGAATAAACTTCGACAAAGATGAGCCTCGAATACCATTGTCCAGCCCAAACCCGACAAGGATGAACGCACCAAGGCTAACAAAGCAAAGGCGTTGTATTATCTCCGACACCATATCCACCTGGACCTGAAATCCGAGTATATGACGGAGAAGGATCCACAAATCTTGTGGTAGTCCCTGGAGAACCGCTTCAGCCTGCAGCTGACGATTGTGCTCCCCAGCACAACAAGATTGGATCAATCTTACGCTTCCAGGACTTCAAGTTTGTGGCAGCTTAGGGTAATTATGTTTCCACTTTTTTTGTGTGTGTTTGAATGAAATTTAGAATCTTTTGATGAAAGGTAAAAAAAAGATACTTTAGATATAATATAAATTGCACACGTGACGAGCCACCATTCTTTTAAATCGACTAAGTGACATCTAAATGATTACAAAGAACTTCATGCCAGTACGAAGAAGAAGAAAGTAGAAAAAAAAAAAAGAAAAAAAAATAAAAGAACAAGAAAAAAAAAAACCTAAGAAACCCCAAGCCTAGAGACCACCGAGCAGCTAAGTTAACCCTCCCTAACCGCCGCCTCTCGCCCCATCTCGCTCTCCGACGAGGCAGCGCCGCCGCCGATGCTGCTGCTGCTGCTGCTGCTTCTATCAGGTGCCGCCTCTTTCTCTCTCTCTGTCCCCTCCGTTGAAATCTGCAGCCGGCACCTCTCCTCCGGTCCTCCCTGCCGCTTCCCCTCCCCTTCTCCCATGCGGCCCCTTGCAGATATCTCTCCACTCTATGCAGATCGAGAGCTGTTGTGGCCTGCTGCTGCCCCTCTAACATCACTAGTTCTGCAGTTGGCCGGTGAGGAAGCTGCCATGGCCATGGGAGCCGATGGTGCGGAGATGGGAGTTTGGCCTTGCCCAAACCCTGCTTGTCCTCCTCTGCTCTTCCTCTTTCTTCTACCTCACCTCCTCTTTTGCTTTGCTGGATTTTGGTCGTGGCGATGGGGACGCCTAGGCGTCGACTTGAAAACCATGTATATCATACATGGGATCCCATCATACATATATCAAACATATACTCATTTTTTTTCTCTCAAAATAATTGGGTATTCCTGGGAATACCCATGCATCCAGCTGGATCCGCCCATGCCCTCGATCCCTCGATGAAGGAGCAGTAGGCAGAGAAACAGTTCTTGATTTGGATCTTTCCACCAGATTCTTGCACCTATTCAGCTTGATGATGCTGAATAGGTTCTGTAATTGACAGGAGAGACAACTAGAGAACCTGTTGTTTTGTAATAATAGTACACTTAAGTAGTTAACTGCAACATTTTATTGTTATTGGTTTGAATTTAGACATGCATTATCTTTTTTTTTTTTTAATATTAAACGTATTCGGCGTATCGGGTTTTTAGGAAATTGGCGTATCGCGTATCCGTATCCTTTTGATACCGATACGCGTATCCGTATCTGTGCAACGTAGGTCACTACCATTGTTGACCCAAGCTAATCTGCTTTAGTTTCATCTCTTTATCAAGTCAGAGTTGTTGGCAATCACCTGTATGGCTAATTCATATCTCCTTTGGCACAGCCGCTGGGGCTTGCATGATACTTGTATTTTCGAGGATAACAGCAAGAAACCTTCATAAAGCTATACCTGCTTCTCATTCACATTCTTCAATCTTTTGGAACAAAGAATTCTTTAGCTGTAAGCCAGCATTTCAACATCTTAGCACTAACAACCCGATGATCCCAAATAATTTGTTGGAGGCCCAGGATATGGTTCCTGAGGGAAACCACAGTTGCTCTTCAAGTGTTCAGTCCACCCCAGAAATTGAGAAAAAGTATGTGCATCGTGTCTATGATGCCATAGCTCCCCATTTCAGTGCAACAAGATTTGCTAAATGGCCCAAGGTTGCTGGATTCTTGAATTCCTTGAGGCCTGGGTCGGTTGTACTGGATGCTGGCTGTGGTAATGGCAAGTATTTGGGCTTCAACCCTGATTGTTTATTCATAGGATGTGATATAAGCCCACCGCTTATTGAGATATGTGCTGGGAGAGGGCATGAGGTGTTGGTTGCTGATGCTGTCAACCTCCCATACAGGGATGATTTTGGTGATGCAGCAATTTCAATTGCCGTGTTGCATCATTTGAGTACTGATGATAGACGGAGGAAGGCCATAGAAGAGCTAATACGTGTTGTTCGGAAAGGTGGTCTGGTGCTCATTACAGTCTGGGCTAGGGAGCAGGAAGACAAGTCATTGCTTAACAAGTGGACTCCCCTCTGTGAGAAATATAATGAAGAGTGGGTTAAACAGAGCAGTCCTCCAGTACGTAGTCAATCTGGAACTCTTCTGGAAAGCATTGCAGAAACTGATGAAGACACCAGTGTAATGAAGCAAACAGATGACCAATTGAAAAAATGTCATGATGGAGTGGAGGATAAGGTCATTGACTGTAGTAATTCAAAGACTGATGAAAATGAGAAAAACCAGCAGGAGTACTTCGTTCCATGGCATCTACCATTCCACCGAGCTGAAATTGGGGCTGCATCTGCTGCTCTGGAGAATGGATTTGCAAAGAAAGATGAGAAGAAGGGTACAGTGGTCTACAATCGTTATTATCATGTTTTTGTTGAAGGAGAACTTCAAAGGTGGAGTATTCTTACTCAGCAACTCTATATTCATATGACAAGCTTACTTCCTTCCCCTTTTGTTTCTACCTGTATACTCCTGTATAAAGTCAAATTCTACATTTGACCAATAAGTCATAGTATTGATGCCTCATAGAAGCTTCCTGTTTCATGGGTTTATTCTGATTTTTTTCTGTCCTGGTCAATGTTAATATGTTTGTTTAGTCGCAAAAGGTCAGAAAAAATGGAATAACTTAAGATGGTAACTAGCTGTCGAAGGCAGTCTGATGTAGTTGACATTTTAGCTGCTATATTTACTCTTTTACTCAATCTTTCTTGATTAGAGGTTCACCAGAAATGTTGCCTTTACACATAGAGATAGCGCTGTTGTCACCTGAATACCTGAGGTTATAGTTGCAAAAATCTGGTAACAATAATTATAGAGAGAGAATAATATAATCTGCTGCTTGCACGACGTAGGCATGTATTACTTTCTTTTTGCTGAATGTCAGCTCTTTTGATTCGGAATATCTCATATCGTTAGTTAACTTTCAGATTGGTTTCTGGGATAAACAATGCTGCTATTGTTGACCAGTTCTATGACAAATCCAACTGGTGCATTGTTCTCGAGAAGCTTTGAGCTACAGGCAAAAGGGATGTCGTAAGAAGCTATCTGAAGCTGATATTTGGGAGGACTCAGTGGTAGGCAAGCCAAATGTTTTGATCCAGAAATGTATGATGCATTAAAGCTTACTATGTGTCAGATTGCCCGATATTTTGTGGGCCATCTGGACTCGTTGAAATATTTGCTGTCAATCATCGTATATTAGCATGATTGCTAGTACTGTTTTTTTCGTTATCTTTTTACACAAAATGAAGGTGTCTGTCACCCTTTGTTTGATCTATAACAACATGGACATACTAATCCTGCTTGGTTCTATTAGTGGCAACGATTCGTTTGGGGGCTCCAACAATAGTTCATTAGCTGGTGGAAGGATGCTTATAGTTCATTTGCACCGAGCCAACTATTAGCTGGTAAGTAAATCCGAACAGCCTCTTGCTAATATTAGCAAGCTAAATAGCTAACTAATCGATTCAAACATGGCCTTATGCTGCTTTGTGTTTTACATACTAATCCATGTGCTGCTGCATGCATGCCATTCCAGTTCCCGTCATAACAATGTATTTGGGAGATGCTCAGGAAACGGAGATGACACACCTATCATAACAATCGAAGAGTCCAGAGAGCCGGAACTTTTGTGATGCCCTAGAAACAAAAATACCTACTGCTAATAACAGGGTACATGTACAAGCAGATTTTGCCGAAACACAAAAGGTCTCAGCATTCTTCAGTAGGGAAAGGGGCATCGTGTTGGTTGCACTTGGTTGCTAATAACAGCATTATGTAGCAGCTACGCTTACCTCTGGCTTGTTAGAAGTACCTAATTCTTAATCACCAACAGAATCTGCACTTGGTTTGCTTGCAGAGTTTATAGCTGGTGATGTCATCTCAGAGGTGCCTCAAAACCAACAGCCTTATGTAGCAGCTACTTGCCAAACGATGGCTTGTCAGAAGTACCTTATTCTGAGTCACCAGCAGAATCTGCATTTGGTTTGCCTGCAGAGTTTATGGCTGGTGATGTCCTGTCAGAGGTGCCAAATGCTTCCAAAGCGTCCAGGAAGAAGTTTTTATCGTTCGCCTTGGTGTAGGCCTTGTAGAGCAGCTTGTAGGTGGAAGCATTGGGCACAACACATTTCTGCAGTGCAGTATCTAGCAGCTGATCTGCTTCTGTGTGTTCATGCAGTAGGCATCAAGCATCGAGTTCAACGAAGAAAGGTGCACTTTGTTTTGTGAGCTCATCAAACACTTGCCGGGCCTTTGAGACACAATCACAATGAGCATATACCATGATGAGGCATTCTTGTGTCACAGTTTGGTTTGAGTCCTAATTCTTCCATCTTCTCAACCACAGACTCTGCCTTCTCTCTGAGCCTTGCTTTCCCATAATTTGTTATCATGGAATTGGTGTGTAGGCCTCTGCTTTGATCTGAGTAGCCTCTTGAACACCTGCTCCATCTTATCAAATGTCTGCTCTCGCCCATATATGAATCTATATAAGTATGTTGAATGTGATCACATCTGGACGGCACTGCTTACTTTTCATCCGCAGCAACACAGACAGATTCCATCAAGCACTCCGTTGTGAGTATATATGTCAGGGGAGACTACACTTTCATCCAGATCCTTGAACAAGGTGTCTACCTGCTTTGCGTCACCGGCCTGCGCAAAAGCCCTTAAAAGAATGGTCGGTTGGCATCTCTCTGTACACTTCATCTTCTCAAAATATCCAAGAGCCTTACTCTTGTCCCGTGAATGCAGATGTGCGCCGATAAGTGTCCGGCTTGCACCCACTGTTCTGCATCTGAGAGAACAGCCACATTGCCATCCGTATCTGGCCTTTTCTAACCATCACAGATATTAACTTGGGGTAGATGCCATTGTCAGCAACATACCGCCGTTGTTTCTGCATCCACCGTTGTTTCTGCATCCATCTGAATACCTAGCATAACATATAGACATGGAATGAACACAAAAATAAAAAAATATTCAACATGCTGAAAATTAGTAGGCCTCATGTTTGGTTTTTCGGGTGCTGACATTTGCTGTATGTCGGAGTAAATTTTGCGTTTATGAGATGGACATCTAAATGATCTGCAATTTAGAGTTGTATTAGGTAATCATCATTTGTTATACGTTTTGGAATCGAACTTTGCAATATCACTTGGTGCGCCTTGAAATCGGATTTGTATTGTTGTTTGTGGCGCCCATCGTTCCAGCTCATATGAAAAGGACAATGAGTTCCACTATTATACGAAACATTGAGAGTGTGAATATTAAAACATATACTAGATATATAGATATTATATTGATATGGGTTAATTGAATCTAAAATAGTTTTTTTGTGTAAAATTAAATCTATAAATCATTGATTGATAAACTAATAAAAAAAAAATATACACCAGTCTTACGGAGGCGAAAATTATTGTGGGCTAGCAAAGCTCCTGGCCTCTTTGTCGTCCTGCGGCCCTGCATCGTGTTCTTCCGTCTCGCGGTGTCTGATCTCCCGTTCCCCGACGTGCTCTCTTTTGTGGCGACGACTGGGCGACACAGCCCGCCCTACGCCAGGTTCCCGGTCGTCGTCGGGCCCTCGGCCAGGTTTTGTTCGGGCCCTTCGCCGGCGACGAGCGAGCACTCACAAGGTACGGCTGCCTACCCCCCCTTTTCTTCCCCTATTTGTATCCGGATCTGATCTAATTAACGAGTGTCCGATCCTGATCCTGATGGCTGCCATTGGCTCTTTGCCTGCTGCTGCTTGCTTGCTAGGTCACCAGTATGGGTCTGCCGAAGGATGGCGCCGAGTTGGAGGAGGGATCCTTGGAGATTGGCATGGGTAAGTGTGGACTTGAGACTTCGCCGAGAAACTCACCACCAGACTTGTTTAGCATTTCTTCGGTCATACACCTAGTGTAGGTTGTTGTTGTTTCTTACTGTATTTGCTTGTCTGATCCAGTTGGCAATAGCTAGGTTTGTGAATTTGTTTGAGACTTTGAGTTGAGTGTTTCATGAAAAGTGCTAAATGATTACAGAATCATAAGATACTAGGCAATCAGTATATTTCACGATTACAATTTGCAGGTCTTTGCTAGTAGGCTAGCAAGTTGGTTGGTTAGCTAGCTTGGATGTTGAGTGGTATGCAGGTCCAAATTCTTGTATTAGAACACGTACATCAAAATCGAATGTGGCAAATCATTTTAAATGATGTGTTTCACATGCTTACTTAATCTGCAGTGCCACATATGTATAGGTAAATTATATTCAGGAATATAGTGGATTTTTTTTTTTATCACATATCAGTGTGATTATTCTGTTTAAGGAACTTTTGAACGCCATTGTTCCTATGTTGCAGAAAAAAAATGTTATCTCAAACATAGTTACTGGAAAAATAGTTGCAGGGATCAAGCCTGTTTACACTGTTATCATTAGTTTTGTCTCCTGTTAACCTTTGTAGTGACATCATGGATATAATATAATATCCTTTTAATTGACAAAGCAATGCCACATTTATCTATATGGTACTAAACAATTTCTTCATAAACAGAGTATAGAACTGTCTCTGGTGTGGCAGGACCGCTGGTTATCTTGGACAAAGTAAAGGTACATTTAGTTTTAGTTTCACACAGTTGCAGTTGCTATCGCTGATTGCCCATTCAAAATGATTATGAAAGAACCCCTGATCACACTCGTGTATTCATTACCATTTTCTATTCAAAACTGTATTAGGGTCCTAAGTATCAGGAAATTGTGAACATTCGGTTGGGAGATGGCACTACTCGTCGTGGTCAGGTCCTGGAAGTGGATGGTGAAAAGGCTGTTGTGCAGGTTGTTTCTTTCCTATGGGCCTTAAGAATAATGATCAAATTTTCTCTTTTAATAATATGCTTTTGCTTGTACATGCTATGAATAGTTAATCTTGGAACTAAACAACATGTCTCTTAAAGGTCTTTGAAGGTACCTCAGGCATAGACAACAAGTATACTACCGTGCAGTTTACTGGAGAGGTAGCATCTTCTTCAGATTATTTGATTTTTTTTTGGTTGCAAATTTCTTTTCTTTTTCTTTGTTTTCTTCCTCTTCTACTTAAGTTTCGGATGGTCAAATGCCCAATTTCTTCATCTAGACCTTAATCTTGGTTTCTGGGGAAGGTGAACCTGATTTTTGTTTATGTGAATTATATGGAACCTGCTACTGTAGAATTTATGTAATTTAAACATCCATTATTCCTGCTGCAAAGTCTAGTGTTGAGCTTAGTCTTTGTTGGGCTGACTCTGTTAGTGTTATGATATTTGCATATAGTCACATAACATTCTAAACTAAATGGAAGGGGTCCATCAGGCATTCAAAACCATCCATAGTTTTTTTTCCCTATAGGTGCCTTTCCTCACTACTTTGTCCCTTTACTTGCATGTTATGACATGTGCCTTTTATTCTACAGGTCTTGAAAACTCCTGTCTCACTTGATATGCTTGGACGCATTTTTAATGGTTCTGGCAAACCCATTGATAATGGTCCCCCGATATTGCCCGAGGCTTATTTGGACATTTCTGGTGAGCTATTTTGGATTATGTGTAAACCTTAGACTTTGAGAACTCTGTAGCATGTATTTTAAAGGACACAATTGGACCTGGTACTCATTAGAAGGATCTGAGAGGTGCTGAACCATCCTTTTTTTTTGGGAAACTTTCCTGTTTACCATATATATGATATACTTATATGGTCTTCTACTGTTCCAGGAAGTTCTATCAATCCCAGTGAGAGAACCTATCCAGAAGAGATGATTCAAACAGGAATATCCACCATTGATGTTATGAACTCAATAGCAAGAGGGCAAAAAATTCCTCTCTTTTCTGCTGCTGGTCTTCCTCACAATGAAATTGCTGCTCAGATATGTCGTCAGGCTGGTCTTGTTAAAACTCTAGAGAAATCTGGCAAGCACAAGGAGGTAGAGTATAGACTCAATAAGATGTTTTAAAAGAAGATATTGCAATTCCAAAATAGTACTTAAGTTACTGTTTGATGTTGCTACTTTATTTATTGACTGACCTATGTGGTTAGTGCTTACTCTACCATATGCTTGGCCTCAATCTTAGGTTCCTGATTTCAGCATCCTGTTCTTTTTTGAGCTGAACTTGCATCTATCTTGGTTATGCAATTGCTGTATTTTCTGTTACTGAAAGATTTTTAACTTCTATGTGTTTCTAGCTGATCAAATAGATATCTGGAAATTTTTGGAAAAAAACTACTGAACAACACTTACGAGTTTTCAACTCTGGATTTTTTGACATGCTGTGACAACCAAATAACTAACCACGGTCTGCTGAATTTTAGCCTGTTGTCTGTTTACTTGTTCTCCAAAATAGATTATTGATTCTATCACTCATATTTTAATACTGGTTTACTTTACTTGCAGAGTGGTGTTGAGGACAACTTTGCCATTGTGTTTTGCTGCTATGGGAGTAAACATGGAAACTGCCCAATTTTTCAAACGTGACTTTGAAGAAAATGGCTCAATGGAACGAGTCACCCTGTTTTTGAATCTGGTACAAAATTTATTTTTTATATGGCAATCATTTGTTTGTAACGAATGAAATTTTGATGAGTTGATGTGTTAGTGTATTAAAAGTGCCTCTTGCTCTCTGTTCTCTTTATTGATTTACAGGCAAATGATCCCACTATTGAACGAATCATCACTCCTCGTATTGCTCTGACAACAGCAGAATATTTGGCATATGAATGTGGGAAACATGTTCTTGTCATTCTTACAGACATGAGTTCATATGCAGATGCTCTTCGTGAGGTATTGAATTTGCTGTGTATTACCATATTTTCTCATATTATATGGGCTATCCGTTTAATACTTACTCTTTGAGCAAATTTCATCTTGCAATTTTTTTGGTGAATTATAATTATAAGTGAATGCCTTTTATATCCAGGTCTCAGCAGCACGAGAAGAGGTGCCTGGTAGGCGTGGTTATCCTGGATATATGTATACTGATCTGGCAACCATATATGAGCGAGCTGGGCGTATTGAAGGAAGAAAAGGCTCAATTACTCAAATTCCCATCCTAACTATGCCTAATGATGGTAAGCCATGAAACTAACTACATATTTGCAGAGTTGGCATGAGCACTGTGTATAGTGTCTCCTTCTTGGATTGGCCTGTCTGCTGCCAGTGTCTATATTTCCTCCTGGAAGGACCTACTTAAATGTTCATTTGGTTGTAGCTTTTCTTTTCCCATGAACACTACTTTTCTGTACTTCCAAATTATGATGCCTCATCCTTTGTTCTTCTGTTGTTTTCTCAATAGATATCACACATCCAACTCCAGATCTTACTGGATACATTACTGAAGGGCAGATATACATTGATAGACAGCTCCATAATAGACAGGTCTGTTTGCATAGTTGTGCCTTATCTTATAGCCTTGCATTCTTCTTCTCTTTAATTTCATGGAATTAACGAGATGTATGATTCTCTATTTGTCTCTTAGATATATCCACCCATCAATGTCCTGCCATCTCTCTCACGGTTGATGAAGGTGCCAGTCATTGCAATCTTTTTGTCCAATTGTTTCTCTTAATGTGAATTGCATGAGTAATAATGCCATAATTATTCATCTACAGAGTGCTATTGGTGAGGGTATGACACGTCGAGATCATTCAGATGTGTCTAATCAGGTACTTGTTTGAGCCTTGCAGTGATTAGGACATTCTGCCTCCAATATTTTAAATGATCTATAACACGACTTGCTATTCAGCTTTATGCCAACTATGCCATCGGGAAGGATGTTCAAGCTATGAAAGCAGTTGTTGGAGAGGAAGCACTTTCATCCGAGGATTTGGTCTGTCAATAGATTTCTAACTTGTGCTCAAATATTCTTTTTAACTTTTTTAAGTTTAATTCATTATTATGCCTTTTCTTTCTATTGTTATATGCAGCTCTATCTAGAATTCCTTGACAAGTTTGAGAGGAAGTTTGTAACACAAGGTGCTTATGACACCCGGAACATTTTCCAGTCACTTGACCTGGCATGGACATTGCTTCGCATATTCCCTCGTGAACTTCTCCACCGTATTCCTGCAAAGACCTTGGATCTATACTACAGCAGGGACGCCACCCATTGATCTGTTTATCCAGCGAAAGAAAGAAAGCTCATTTCACCAAAACGCAGCTTGATTGCTTGAATAAAGAGGAGAGTGCAAGGACTTGTCTTTTTGTTTTGATATATATAGTCAATTAGTCATCCTATTCTTTCAGTCTCAGGCGGCTTTTGTAATATTATTATATGCCCTGTATACTTAAATCCCATGGTGGATCTCATTGATGAATGCAACTGCGTTGGAGCACTGTAAAGCCGTATTGGCTGAAATGCTCGAATGTGTTGGTTATAATTGTTTTTTCTCTTTGTAAATTAATCAAACAATAAATGTCTTAGTAATATTTCTCTCAGTTATTTTTCTTCTTCTGCTCATTGTATTGCACAATCCCTTTCCTTTTGTTTTTTGATTTTGTTGAGGATAATTAATGAAGAAAACAAAACCTTACAAGGCTTATTATACATGTGCGGCCATTGAACTTGACCAAGCCCAACTATCAAAGGTTCTAGGCTAGATTCTATTTGGATGCAAAGTATTTTTGTTGTTCCAGACAAATTGCCATGGTTCTATAGAAGACTTAAGTTTTGAACTGTAATTAAGTGTGTAGATGGAACAAACCTTACAATTTTGAAAACCATAGTATTAATTATTAAAAGTGTAGTCTTTATGGTTATGGAGTTGTAGAAACTCCAATATGCTCTTCTGTTTCTTAAACCATGATTTTAGATGTCTGAGTCTACAACTGTAGTTTCTTAATAGTATGGTTTCTGAATACTACATACTCCAGTACAAGCTGAGCTGTATAGCTAGCCTCTACGCCTTCTCACAGCTCCGAGTGGCCCATTTCATCGAGCACGTCATGCATGACATGAGAGGTCTCGCTCACGGTGCCCCCTCGCACTAAAACCACTAGCACGGATCGCGATGTAGCACTTTGCCGGCGCTGTATGCAACACCCCAGTTTAGCCAGAACCTGGCCCAGCCGACTTGAACCAGGCCTAGCCTATACTTTGCAATCATACTAGTGGGTTGCCTAGGTTCCGCATGGAAATGGTAGCAATATTGCGCGGTTACATGTCAAAGAATGGTTAAATTTAAGAACAAATCTGCAAAGGAGGGCTGACTGACCTTGTGATGATGATGATGATAATAGATCTAGTTGATTATCTAAATCATGTTCCGCTATAAATTACTGATCAATCTTTCTCTCTTGTCAATTGCAGGTCAAATCGACCGGCATGCACCCAGTTCATCACCCGTTCTGGTTCATCACCTGTTCGGCCGTATGTTGAAGCTAAGCGGATCTACATGATCATATGATAAGCGGATCTACTTGGATTGTTAACCCATTGGTTCTGCTGCAAGTCAATGATCATATGATATGCATTTTCTAATCAAGTAATACTTATCAGAAAATGCATATCATATGATCATTGACTTGCAGCAAAACCAATGGGTTTACTTTATGGTTGGATGAAAAATGTATATGGATTCATATGTATGGTCGCCTTCCTTGCTATCTACTATTTTGAATAATGCTAGCTTGTCAAAAAGTCAGCTGGCTCTATCAGTGCCACATGCGTGCTACTGAGGTTTATGTATCTCTCAAATTCTTATGATTTGCTAGAGTCCGAGTGCACATGCAAGTTAAGTATGTACACATTTCTTAGAACTAGATTGACGTAGCATAGATTCCCATCCGGGGGGTTGTGATTAGGCTAGTCTAATTAATGAGATAGGTTAATGTTAGCTTGCCTACGACTCTAGTTGGCCGATACATGCATTCTTCATGCATATACAAATATCTTAGACTGTAACATGATAGACTATGGCATCATGTCTGATAGATAGGTTAATGTTAGCTTGCCTACAGTCTAGCTAAAGTATAACTCATTGTTTTTAACAAAGAAAGCTGCTTCACTATGTTGGGCAATCTGGGTGACAAGAAACGAAGTGAGTTTTTATAAATGTAGACCAAAATCTTTTTTTGCATGTACTATTCGGGGGAATGCACTAGCTACGACAATGGGCAAGTCTGTAGCGGCATGATGATCAGCGGGAAAAACTGATCCACGCCGCACAACTTCTTGAGACATCGGCGTTGCAATTTTTTAGTTCCAGTGGATGGTTATCTTCAACACATATTGGTCATGTTTAGAAAGAATTTTATTTTGTTTCGGTTACCCTTTTCCCAGGCTACATCTTTGTGGTATTTGCGAGGCGTTATCTTTTTATTTGTTAAAACTTTGTAATAGTTGGTCTGATTCTATCTGGCGATAGATGAAACCGGATTTCAAATCTATTATCTAAAAAACATGCATAATCATCACTAAAGTTGTTCATACATCATATACTCCCTGACTCAAGCTACATTCAGGCTACTTTTCAGAAGGCAGCAACAACAAATAGGCTACGTTCCAGATGGTACATACAAACAAAGGCCGCAAAACACCGGTCCTTCAAACTTGCTATGTGGTATTCAAAATTTCAGCTTCTGCATTAATGGTTGTGCACCGCAATAAATAAAAGTGGGTGAATAGAGATTAGAATTTTGTTCCTCAATTTACAAAGTGTCATGGCCTTCTGTTATTCAATATGCATGTGCGCGTCCTCCATTCTACAAAGAATGGCGCCCAAGGAGATGGTTGCGTGGGGCCCTGTTGTGCGTCTTGAGCCGACTCCCGGTCCACGCCGGCACGCTACTCCTCCAGATCTACGGAGGAGGCAGCGCCCTAGGCAGCGGATTGAAGACGGTTTGGGGTTTCGTTTCAAAAAAAAAAGACAGTTCGGGTCTTCCTCCCACACAAAAGATCGATGGTGGCTATCCCGAGCGCCGCCGATACATCAAGGTGGGCGGGCAACGGTGAGTGCACACGATTTCAAGCGTGGGCGATTTACCGGTTAAGTAGTGGGGGCGGTATGTCTACATCCAATGAGTTTCTTTCAAGATCATTTTGGTGCACGTTGTTCAAGGCGTGGTGGCTGATTCAAAGACCGCCATGAAGCGACTTCGATATCTTTAGCACCGTCCCGAGTAGTAAGCTCAATTCTTTTTTGGATGTAAGTAGATCTTTAGTACATATATCTTCATGTACTAAAGTTTTTTTATTCTTAGTTTTTGTAACAAGTTTGGCTGTGTGTGGTCACACAGAGGTCTTAGACTGTGTGTGTTACCGCAGAGGCCGGAATGTTAATTCCATTATCTAAAAAAAATGTGCAGGTACTTAGTTGTTGTTGATGCATATGGGAAATCTCATGTTGGAAAATGATTAGACGTGCTCTGCCCGATGACAACGTTGAATACAGGATCATTACAACTACTCATATTTTCATGGTTGCTAAAGGAATTGGCGGTCCTTTAAAGATGAAACCCCTTTCTCTTAACAACTCTAAGATATTGATGTATGGAGGAATATTTGGCAAAGAATACAAAAGGCAAATGCCTAATGAACAGCGAGAAGAAGTATCAAATAGAATACTACACTACTACAGATTCGCTCATCACTACCGCCGGTATCCTTTGCCGAAATTTAGTCCACCGGCGGCGATGAACCGCGCCCGGCGATGATGAACCGTCGGCGCCCAGGACAAACCCGGAATCTCCACGGACTCGACCAATACCGGCGGTGAAGATTTATATCTCTACCGGTTTGAATCATTCCCCGGTAGTGGTCTTGATGGACCTGAGATCACCTGGCGGGTTTGAATTAGAACCGATAGCGATTCGACGATTGACACAACCAAGGTTGATTGGAACCGATAGCGATTTGGGAGGGGAAGCAAAGGAACGATAAAACAAAAATCGAAATCGAAGATTAACACGCATCAGTTAACAAACGACCGATCCATTAGCAAACGACCGCGACCAAATTAAACTGTCATAGAAACAACTGATACAATAAATTAACATAAAAGAAAGCGGCTGGCCTAATTAAGCCGCCTTCTTGGCCTTCTTGGCCGCCCGCTGGCCTTCTTTCCCCCCGGCCTTCTTGGCCGCCATCTCCTCCGGTTTGGCCGTCGGTATCCCCCTCGGCGAGGTTATCGGCCAAGTACTCGATCCGGAGGGCGATGATGGACTTCTCCTCCAAGTGTTGATTCACCGTTGGCGGGCCAACTTGGTCGGCCAGGCTGTTGAGCTTGTTGCGGGGCGGTCTTGAGGCGATGCAGGATGATCTTCTCCGCCCGGCCGGCCCATGTCGATGGACTTCTCCTCCAAGTGGTGATTCACCATTGGCGGGCCAACTTGGTCGGCCCGGCCGTTGAGCTTGTTGCGGGTGGCGCCGAGGCGATGCGGGATGAACTTCTCCGCCCGGTCGGAATCCATGTCGGTCGTCGGCGGCGTCACCGACCCGGCCGGCTTCTTTGAAAAAACGGGTAGAGAGGAGAGGGGAGTGTGTTTGGAGAGCGGAGTGTTGGAGAGCGGACCGGAGAGAGGGGGTTATGTAATGCGTATAAATAGGACTCAGCCGCGGTTTCACGAGGGAACAGTTGAACACAAATGATAGAAAATTAAGATTGACACGCATCATAATAAATAATAAACCGATTCAAGGAAACAGTAGAACCCAAATTAACGAAAGATAAAGAGATTGCCATGCAACAGATTAACCAACAACTGAACCATTAGCAAATTAACCACACGGATCATTGTATCTTACACATCCACACGGATCGGACAACAAAAATTAACATAAACAAATAAAAGAAGAGAACCTAGGCCGCCTTCTTGGCCTTCTTGGCCATGGCAGCGGCTTCCGGCTTCGGCGGCCGCCTTCACGGCCTCCTCCTCCGGTTTGGCGGAATCCCCTCGGCGAGGGTATCGGCCGCAGAGTCGATCCGGAGGGCGTAGAAGTTGGCCCTCTCCTCGAGGGGCGATTCACCTTTGGCGAGCCAACATCGTCGGCCGGGCCGTTCGGCTTGGTGAGGGCGGCGCGGAGGAGGTCCACAAATAACTTCATCTCCTCCCGGGTGGCGGCCATGTCGACGATTGTGGGCGGCGAGTCCGGCTTTCCCCGTGAGAGGGGCACAAAAGAGAAGTTAGTGTTGGATAACGGGGGGGGCCCCCGGGGGCGGGTATAAATGTGGCGTTTCCAAAACACGGTTCCTCGGAAAAACGTGTAACCGGCGACCATCGCGCCCAATGGCCGTCTCCTCGGCACTCAACGCCCATTGTATTTTCCAAAGCACAACCGACAGTTAATTATTTTCCAAAGAACAAGTTAAGATTCAAATCAAATTTTAATTTTAATTGCTCTTTGAACCGCAAACGAAACAGTCGAGGGGACGAGGGAGCAACACACGGCAATAATATATATAATTTTTATTTTATTAATATATAAAAACAAAAAAAAAAGAACATATAATAAAAATGATAAAAAAAAAAAGGAAGGCCGTCGGCCTAGTCCTCGTCCCCTCCTCCTCCTCATGTTTTGGCGTCGTCCTTCTTGGCCAAGGCCTTGAGGGCGATCCCTGCCACCGCTCCACCTTGGGGGCGTAGTGGTTCATCTTCTCTTCCGGGGTGGATCCACCCTTGAAAGAAGACCATGGCCGTCCGCCCGGCTCCTTCAAAGATCCCGGCGGGGCGGGAGGAGACGATCGAGGCTGAAATCCCTCTCGATCACCTCACGCATGCGGGCGGCGACCAGCAAGGTCATCGGCCGCCGCCTCTGGCCGGGTGGCGAAGGTCCATCGCGGCGGTCCCGCTTTGGGCGGGGCGTGGTCGGGAGTCGGGCCGGTCGGTCGGAGCCGGGGGCGTCGGCCACGGCGCCTCCACCACCGGTTCCTTGCCCTTGTCCTCCACCGCCTCCATCTCCTCCCCCTGTGCGCTTGTTGGATCCCGAGCCTGAGGCGACCATGGCGTGAAGAATGCAAAGAGAATGTGGCTGGATGATCGAGAACTGGAATGGATGAACGCCATGATCGAGGTGTGCTAAATTAAATAGAGAGTTAGCCCGGTGCTCCACTTCCCCACGATCGAGCGCGGTGTCAAAGCAACCGCTTGGAATTCCATGATCGCCGGTTGGAATTCGCCGACGATCTCTCTGGCGGCGGCGTTTCCCGCGCCCGTCGGTTTTAAGCCAATTCTGGGCTGCGCTTCCAATGGCGCCCGGATGACAACGAGTCTCCACCTTCATTGATCACCGCCGAGCCCACACATGAACCGGCAAAGATTAACAAATCGGTGAAACAAATAGTTATATCTGTAAAAATCGATTTATTGAAATCATTAATTTTATCTCAGCGTTAATGCATTGAGATTTCAACTAACCCCGTTAAGCCTACCACGTACACTCCGTATTATAAATTTTCATTTTAGTAGTACGTATATAGGGCCGAGTAGGTCATGGCCTGTGATACGTCACGGCCGCAGCCCTTTGAGAATCGTGTTGCTCTAGTCTTCACTACCGTTCCGCTTAATTAAATCGGCGGTGTCTACGCTTCCCATGAGAAAAGGCTTACCACCCCTGCCTGCTGCGTCGACGGGTTATATCAATGTCGATAATAACACCTTGCCGGTGCACTTTCGAACCGGCGGTGATCACATATATCCTTTGCCGGTGTACCACAACGCGGCGGTGTTATGGAGTATCACCGCGGGTAAAAACTAAGAACCGGCGGTATTTTGCATTGTCAACGGGCGACGATGCGCCTTGGCGGCCCGACCGCACCATTGCGGGAAGGAGCATTGTTGCCTCGTTCTCCATACCCGCGACCCGCGGTGCTTGGTTTATGCCGGTGCCAATTATCCCGCGATGAACTTCCATATCACTTTGCCGGGTTTAGGGTTAAACCGGCGTGTCGGTCCGTTACCACGGCATCGGCCTATAAAAACGGCTAGTGCGGCCCTTAGGTTTGCAATTCGGTTCTCTTCGTCCTCTTTCTTGATACTCTTGATTCGATTTGCTGTTCTTCTTCCTCGATCTTCTTTGCTACTCTCCACATATATATCTATGGCCTCTCTATGGGAGAAAACCCTCCACACGTCTGAGATATCGTTCTTATGCATCTTAGGCCACCAAAATGGTTCACACACAAGAGGTGCTACAAGAGTCTTCTTGAAGATTGAGCGGCGCCGAAGGTTAGAACAGATGTGAGATTCACGGAGCCATCCGGTTACGTGCTTGAGAGGCCGGGCAGCTGGATTTATATGTCCATATAAGAGACATGGCATTCTCCTGGATAAGATCATATCGATTTATGAAAATGCTGCTTCAATGAAAATCTCCTTTGGTGATCAAAGCGATTTTCATAAATTAACATGATCTTCTCTTGCGAATGCCTATGCATCTTGTCATTGGGCGCAACCACGGCTTGGCCATTCTGGATAATTATCCGTAAGGCATCCTTTGCCGTGGATTCAATGTAAATCCGAGTTATGCCCTCCTTTGTAGGATCGAGCACAAGAAACCTCACAGAGCACCCGATGGGACCTCAACGGGCACCGATGGGCTTTCAAAATCCCATCGAATTTCATCGGCAAGAATCACATTACCTTCGGCGTTTTTTATTTTAAATGTGTTTGTACACTTTGATGATAACATTGATCTATTCGTGGAAAGGTCTTTGTTATCATATATGTAATTTTTTTTTCAAGGTCTTTGTTATCATATATGTAATCGGATATTGTAATCGGTTTGCTCCTCTATATATATAATCGTGTGTTCCTTTCCAATGGATGTTTGCATTTATATATCATAATACGGGCGCAGTTCTTATTTTTTCGACGCCCTTCTTATCTTTCATGGACGAACATAAATATATAAATGCTCTATGTACTAACCGAAAAGTTGGTAAACATCATTGAAACGCTCAACTTCGGTGAAAAAAGAAAGGTCCAAGTAATCTCACGGCGGTGAAAGATAACCTGCTCGGTTTGAAATATATCCTTTGGGGTTTTTAAAGAGCCCCGGCAATAAAAGAGAACACTACCGGTTTGCAAATACGAAACCGGTAGTGATCAGCCTTCTATCGCGTTTATCACGTAGGAAAATCTAATAATAAAAATATGGATCGAAAGACCTAAGATCTTGTGTGGGGGCATAATTTGGGTGTACAAGGTTGTAAAAAAATTCAAGACATTTCTACATTGTGGGAGTAGACATGCTTCACAAAGGTACATGACCCCTTTCATCGGAAGCATGACCGACAATTACATCCATAAGCTATCTTTGGGTCATCTTTGTTCCGGTGTGGTCTCGGCCTCAAACTTTTTCTTAGACGTGCACATGCCACGTGTGAATGAAGCACGATGTTTGAGATTTTTCGGACAAGGTTTGGTATTTTTTTCAATTAAATTGAATTTCTACGCGGCGACCCCGTGTCCATACAACAATGGCGTTGCACGAGCATCACACCCGGCTTACGTAAGCAACGTTGTAGCTTAATCTTTAAAAACACCCTTCTAGTACCTGCTGTATACACTATCTACCCATGATAAAATGTTTATGTGAAGGGCTTTCTCCCAAATAGAGGCCATATATGTGGATAGGAGAATTGGCAAATAACGAGAAGAGGTCAGCCGGCACACGGTTCGCCATACATGGCTCTCTCTGCTTGGGGCTGCTTTTTATAGGCGGTGGTAGGTGGGAATGAGCGGTGGTAGGTGGCAACAAGTGTGATCTTATCACCGTGAGTGGTGGTAGGTGGCAACGGTGTGATCTTATCACCTGGCCGGTGGTACCGGTGTGGCGGTGGCAACGATTAATGCGATCACGCTGTCGGGTCGGCCGGCGTTTATACCCGGCCCGATGAACCTATAATTTAACACCTGCCGGACTCTTGTTAAACCGGCAAAGTGATTAACTATAGAAATGGGCGCGAGGTGAAAATTTCACGAGTCATTTGAACCCCGCGCCATTCGTTTCGACCTCGGCGATATATAATAGGCGGGCGCGGGCGAGCTGAAATTTTCCTGTGTCATTTCAACCCCAGCGCCCCATCGTTCCCCACCGGGCGTCGCCCGACGGAGCACCACCACCACACACGCGCGCGCGTCGTCCGTAAGCCCCTACACGCCCCCTCCATTCTCTTCTTCTCGGACGTCCCCAACGCCCGCGCCCGGCGTCCCGCGCCCTTCCACGGTGAGAACTAATTAGCCATTTAGTTCCTCGAGATTTTGCCTATGAGAATGAGATCTAATTCGCCGTTGTTCTCGCCTCGCCTCGCCCTTGTTGTTCTTCGTCCACGTCGGACGGGTACCGCCGCTACACCGCACCGCCGTCTGCAGCCTCCCGCCCCCTCCCGTCTACGCCCGACACCGTACTGCCGCGACCTCGAGCTCGATTCCGCCGGGAAGAATGCCCCGTCAGCGCCCTCTCGCTTCCTTCCGGGGCGCCCTCACGCCTCGCACCGCCGAGACAAGACGAGAGCGCGCTGACCGCCGCGAAGCTTCGGTGAGTCGCCGGTCACCGCCTTTGAGTTGTTCGTTGAAATGCCCGTGTTGATAAATCCAACCTGTTATTTCCTTTTTGTATTTAGATTTTGCTTTCAAACAGTTCAGGATCCTAATATAGTGCCAAAAGTATTTTAATTGGTCTATGGTGAACAAATTAGATTTAAACATTGTGGTCATTTACAATGATTGAAGACATGCTCGAATTGTGATTGAAATGAGATAGATGTTGAAATTCATGAGTTTCGTGGTGTTCAAAATCTTGTCTGTACAACATTTCGAATGACATAGCATTAACATCCTATTTTTGGTTGCATGTATAGGCAAACCATGACGTGGTATGTAGTGCATGTTGGTCAAGTGCCGGGGATCTATCGAACACGGGAAGATTGCTCTGCTCAAGTCTCCGGCTACCCCGGTAATTGTTACAAAAATACAAGACCGAAGCTAAAGCTTTCGGGGCCTACTATGGTGAAAACTTTCACTATCAACCAGCCACGGAGATCGATGAGAAGCCTCTCTCCATAGATATGAAGATTAGGAGAATTGCGACTTGGCCTATGAAAGATGTTTTGATTTACGTCATGGCTATTGTCATTGTTTTCCTTATTTGGAAGTTGATGTCCTAGGCTCAATTTCGTAGAACATTAGGTGGAGTTAGTTGTATGTAACCTTTGAACCATGTAATGTATCTATGATGCTTTTATGGGTTTAAAAATAGCTGATTTTCAGGAAAAATTCATAAATTATAAAAAATTTTAAACAAAAAAACGCCGTGGCATGGGCCCGACAGTGAATGACATACAAAGCCGGTAGTGTAACTACACCAAACACTATCGGTTTGAATTACTAACCGTCATAGACGCACGAAAACATCACCGCCGGCCGCATTAACCAACCGATAGTCTCCACTCTAATAACGCCGGGTTGAGATCGGTAACACGGTGTTCACGTAAAGTTCAGCGGGCGGGTTCAAAGTAAGCCGCCATTGTTAGCTCTTCGATACAATGTCGGCTCGGTCTAACCCGATAGTGTTATCCCCACGCTTACATCGGTTCGTTAAAGCCCGACGGTGCTCCCCAATATTAACTCTGCCGGTGACTTCCGAACCCGCATTGCTTGGATCAAAAATGCTTTGCGGGTCGTGGAACACCCGGCGGTGTTAGACGGTCGCTTGCTGCGGTTCGATATCAAACCGGCGATCTCTCCTCGCATCACCGCCGGTGTTTTGACCCGTAGTGTTTCAAACCCCACATCACTACCGCTATGGTTCTCGCCGGTTCGGTTTTAAAAATGAAGGGGGTTAGAGCCCCTAGCGATGGACAATTCAGTAGTAGTGCTAAAGACATGTGATGGTGTTCCCTTAGCTATTATTACAATCGCTAGTTTGCTGGTTGGTAAAGGAAGAAACAAATTGGAGTGGCATGATGTGTGCAACTCTATTGGTGCTGGACTACTAGAGAAGAATAACACCACAGAGAACATGAGAAAGATTTTGTCACTCAGCTATTATGCTCGGCTATTATGATATGACATCTTATCTAAGGACTTGGTTGTTATACTTAAGTATGTTTCCAGAAGATTATGTTATTGAAAAACATCGTTTGATAAGGATGTGGATAGCTGAGGGTTTTATCCAATCTAGAAAACAAGAGAATAGCTTATTTGAAGTGGGGAGAGTTACCCTGAATGAGCTCGTAAATAGAAGCATGATCCAACCCGATCATGACAGATATAGTGGCTTGGTCATACCTTGTCATGTACGTACATGACATGGTGCTTTATCTGATCCGTTCCTTGTCTAGTGAAGAAAACTTTGTTACTATACATAACAATGTGGGTCACTTATCTGTATCTGAAAAGGTTCGAAGGCTATCCCTTCAAGGCAAGGTTGTTCATGGTAATCCTAAGGCTACATGGAGCGCTGAACATGTGAGGTCAGTTATTGTGTTTCCACTCGCTATGGATCAGGTACCAACAATTGAGAGCTTCAGAATTTTGCGTGTACTGGATTTAAAAGGATGTGATCTTTCACAAGGCTTTTGTTTTTCCCCTGGAAATTTGAGGATTAATATATGCCGCTCTACTAAACATTTGCCTATTCTACAAATCCCGCGTTACCTGTGGTTGGTGGCAAGCTGTAACATTTTCTAGCCGTTGTGCCTTCTTCACACACGCAGCCCTAGCTGTCTTCTTCTCATTGGAAATGGCCGAAATGCCCCCAGGGGTCCGAATTAAATATGTTTGGCTGGTGATCGAAAACCGTCGTCGAGGCAGTCCACAGCAAGTCATCAGCGACCTCATTTTGGCCGTCGCCCTTGTGACGACAGCGCGACTGCAGCTAGACCTCCGCCGCCGGCAATCCATTCCTCTCCTTGCCGGCGCCGTGGAACGCGGCTCCGCCTCGTCCAGTCCAACCGCGCGTCGATCGGCGGCGGCCCTCGCGCTAGCTATCTCTCCTTGCTCCAGCCGCTACCCGCTAGCGTGGGAGTGGAGACGACTGGAGAGGGGAGTGGAGAGCAAGCCGATCTTGGACGCGCATCGCTTTGCTGGTAAGCAAAAGAGCCCTAGCTCACGTACGTAGACTGCTCGCGCGATCTCGTAAACGACGCCTGGCCTTTGCGCGCGCTCGCTATCCCTCCGGCAACACGGCAAGTCGCTCCGCCGTAGATTTCTTTGCCGCGCTAGAAATTTTCGTTTCTCGTTTCACATGATTCGTCACCCGATCGAGATCGATCAGCGCGCCATTCATCAGCCTCCGATCGATAGATCCGGTCGATGAGCCTAGCTAGCTAGAAGCCGTGAATTCTTGGGGGTTCTTAACACTCCTGGCACCGAAGCTGGTCGTGATCTGACTGAAGCATGTGTGTATGAGGATCATGGATCTGATCCTGCCCCTAACCCTCCTAGATCGTTCGCGGTCTCACCTCGCAAACGACACCCTGGATTGCACACGCTGCTATTATCCCTCGGGCAAGCTTGAGTCCATGGATTTATTTGCCGCGGTGAGAATTCTCGTTTCTAGTTCGAAATGATGCGCCCCATCGAGATCGGCCTCCGATCAGGTTAAGCCTAGCGTAGCTAGACGTGAATTCTTGGAATTTAACACTCCTGCAGCGACGCTGGTCGTGATACACGTACAACTAACTGATCAGACTGAAGCATGATCTAACGTGTGCGTGTGTATGGGGGTCATGGATCTGATCCCGGCCGGTGGTCCCTGCTCTCCGTACTACCCTAGCATCTAGCATGATCTAAATTGTTTTGGAGATGGTAGATATATAATTCTTTGTATATGCAGTGTTAACCCTAGCATGCTCCTTACTATACACACCATCCCAGTAGGGCAGATAAGTGCTCCAACCTTTGGATTTGGATGGCATAGATGATTAACTGAAGTATATCTAAAGGGTTGATGTGAGGGTGCTCTTGGTGGGCGAAGTTTGTTGTCAATTTATTTGTTTACCTCTAGGGTTGTCGTCGGTATTGAACATGTTGGCTTTTTAATTTTTAAATTATGAAATAATTATTCTCCGGACTCCACATCCAGATGCTTATGGCCCAACATTACATGAAGGTTCTTAGACCAAATTCCGCCACAAGGACTCTAACAAGAAAATGCCAGTTAATAGACATCACACTGCTACTAGTAGTTTAAACAAAGAGTCCAATGCTCAAACACCGGGGATCAAAGTTCCAGGACATGATATGAAACCATAACTAATATCCTTCTCTGAAGCACCACTCAGACAATTAACAGCCAAAACAACGAGCCCAAAGGTTTTTTTAATATGGAAATGATTGATTCCTTCGCTTGTTGTAGTTGTACCATTTATCGGATTTTGTCTCTTGGATTTTCAATGTTCTTTTTGTCCAATGTTAATTGTCTCTTTTTTTATCTGTTCAAATGTGTTTGGGATTCTATAGCTTTGTTTAATTGATAGGTGTCACCAATTGTCGTAAACTTGTAATGGTAGTTGGTAGTTGGCCGATGATATTGTATGGTGTCTATCCTCAAGGGTGTTCAAGTACTTAATATATAACAAAGTACTTGAACACCAGACTCTACTTTAGAGTGCTTATCTAACAGGGCACTGTTATCTAATATTATAGAGGAAAAACCTTACAACTTTCTTTTCGTTGAAGTACATAATAATCGCTATTTTGATTTGTTCTTCTTAATTATCCAATAAGCTAGTTTTGCGAAATTGAATTCTTGCTTTCCATAATCAAGCAACTTTCTTATTGTTCCTATGGTCCATATATTTGGGGTTTCTATTTATCCCTCCTGTAGGTAGAGTTCTTTGTTTTTCTTGTAATTATTCTTTGTTCTTTGCTCTTTGAAGTTGAGAAGATGTGTTCTCTCTTCACTTTACCTCTCCCTTCTTTCCTTTTGACTTGCAAGCAATGGTTGGATCCTTCTTTCTAATTTGTGCATGTTTCTCCTCTTTTATATTTTGTCACTCTTCTAACTCTTCTACTTTCCCTTGTTTGAAATTGTCATGTTTTTGCAATCTATGTACTTTATTTTTTTTTTTCTATTTCTCCTTCGTCTAAATATAGTTCAGACTATTTACTCTAATAAATCTTATATTCTTTCTCAGGTTTTTGAAGATCCCCATATTGTTGTCTAGTTTTTGAAGGTACACTTCAATCCTATTTATATTTCTTTTTCTTCTACATTACTTCTTCATTGTCTCTGTCTACTTGAGTCAGCTTAAGCCTCTTTGAATGATATACAAATCCACTATTTCATTCGATGCTATCATGTATTACGAGGATATTGTCCATTATATTTGGTTTCTATTAAACTGTACAAAATTTTCTTGTGGTACATATTGTGAGAGTTTTCCCCTCAGATACCCTTACAAAAGTTTGCTTGAGCCTGTGTACCCCTTAAAAAATTTTCTTTCCCTGTGTGCCCAACTTCAACTTTCTTTTGCCCCACATACCCTTCTGTCTTTTTTTGAGGTAGCAATTTGTTATGCATGGACAAAAGACGGAATGCCCTAGGCTCACATGTTGTTTTGGAATCTTTGAAAAATCATAGTAAATCACAAAAAAATCGTAAAATGGAAAATCCAATTTTGTTGGACTCCACGTGAGTAGATCTACACAATGAATATATAATATGGTATGTTTTAGTACAAAGTTTTTCCTTTAAATTTCATTGTGTAGATCTACACGTGAGTAGATCTACAGCAAAAACTTTGTACTAAAACATACCATATTATATGTTCATTGTGTAGATCTACTCACGTGAAGTCCAACAAAATTGGATTTTCCATTTTATGATTTTTTTATGATTTACTATGATTTTTTAAAGATTCCAAGAACAAAGATGTGCACCGAGGGGGCAATAGTCTTTTTGGCCAAGCAAAGCACGGCCGTTACACTTAAAAAAAAGTTGACAGAAGGGTATGTGGGGCAAAAGAAAGTTCAAGTTGGACACACGAGGAAAGAAAAATTTTGAGGGATACACAGGGTCAAAGAAACTTTTATAGGGGTATACGAGAAAAAGCCTCACATATTGTATACTGTATATAATCACTATGCATGATGAATTGTTCTGCCAAGTTTTGGGAAATATGAAACTCACGTTTTCTCTAAGCAATTAACTTTCTCATAGAGTCATAGCGAAGCAAAATAAATATTTTTATATTTGGATAGATACCAAATATGGTATACGTACTTGATCAAGAATAATAAATGTCTTGTTTAATTTGCTTAGCTTGCTACCCACTATTCTTTTTTAGGTTTATATTTCCACTATTCCACTCAATGCCATAAAGTACTACTCAAGCAGATATTTTTTTTTGCGTTTTTTTTTTTTTGTGAAAGCCTGGAAATGATACTTTAAAGTGTTTGATTAACATTGTAGTGGAAAAATCGTTTGCAAAATACATGGGAGGGAAGCCTGAGGGCATGCATCTGGTTTTGGAAAGGACTGAAGGATGTACTGTTCCATCACAAGCAGTAGGAAGTAGGGTCATTGAAAAATCCACACCAGAATAGACATTGTATTAAAGTGAATTAAAAAATGACAATATAAGCTTTCATTTATTAAGTATCTCTCCAATTATATATGCTATTTGATGGTGGATGTGTGCAGAAAAAAGAGAAAGTTTTCACCTATATGTTTAGAGAGAATACATACAAATTTTCCCTCGTTTTCCTATTACAGCTTAGCACTGATTTCTTTTTGTTTTCTCTAATAATCAACTACTAACGTGGGGGTTTATATGTGTGGCAGGTTATACATCATGGGACAGACAGAAGGCACACAGCTGGTTTCATCAAGGACCGTAGGGCATATTTCATCAGAAGTTATGGAAAGTAGGGGTGTTCAAAAGAAGACTATGCCAGAGCAAGAACTGTCTGTTACTTCATATGTTAAAAAGAGGTGCTTTGCTTGTCATGATACATCGCACAATTTGGAGCGGTGTGGAAAAAAATACAAACATGCCACTGAGGCTCATCAGTTTGGCTATGCTACAAAACATCCGTTTACCATGATTCAGCCTTCAGAGGAGGCAGTTCAGAAACTGAAATACTACCATGATCATTGTGTTTTGGTCACATCCAATCTCAGTAACTTGGATCAGGGGATATTGAAATCTGAATTGCTGAAATTTTGGAAGTTGTCCGGTGACTGGGATCTAAGGAGAGAATGCAACAAGAGTTTCCTGATCTCTTTTAGCTCTGAGGATGACGTAATAAATTGTTTAAAGCATCCTAAGATGGAAACACTGCTGGATGATAAGGAGGTAATTTTGACTGTAACAAGGTGGAATGAAAGCAACGATGGAAGTCTTGACTTGGTTGAGGATTGGCTTTTAGTGTCTGGTGTCCCAAGAATGTATAGAAACTGGATGGAGTTATATCAGGTTGCTTCAGCATTTGGAGTGCTGATAGATGTTGATGAGGAAAGCTTGGAAGTCGGAGATAAGGAGCCTATTAGGCTAAAGATAGCATCGAGAAGTTTTGATGGTGCTCCCTTCTCTTACTACTTCACATTTGGTTTATCTTCACAACAAGTAATGCTCACAGCAGTACAAGACAAAACAAAAGGTATGGAATATAAAAATAAGGAATTCGATAAGGCGCATAATAAGGAACTGAATGCTGCAAAAGTATATTGTTGGAAGAGGCAGAGGACATTGAAGAGTCAAATGCAGCAAAAAGTATATTGCTGGAAGAGGCGAAGAGCATTGGACAGTCAAGATCAAATGGAGAGGCTAAAGAAAACAAAATTAGTGCTCCAGCAGGGCAGAGCACCTGCCATCTTTCTCAAAAAATAAGTGCTTCAGCAGACTCTGAGAAAACAATAGCAGAAAGTTCAAAACCTGAAGGGGTTCAATCCATATGCCCAAGTCCACGAATCATGATTGGGGAGCAGCACTTAAGAGGTGAAACACCGTGATGGTTTTCTGTTTAGGTTTCATTCCTCAATAAAGCAGAAATATTTAGGAAAAGATGTTCGATGTTATAAGACTATATTTGCTCATTTATTTTATGTTTTCTGACATCATTTTTGTTGGCACTTTCCTGAAGGTATACAAAAGCCTCCTATTAAACATGTATACCAAAGGCGAAATAAGAAGCAGCAAGTTACTGAAGCAATAAACAAGAGCCCATCAAATAAAATGGAAAAGAAGTGGCTCCACATAGCAACAGTAATGCCACAAGGACTGAAGCTTCAACTGGGTGTGATATGCTGGAAAAAAGATTGTTCAAAAATAGTGCCACAAAGGGAACTGAATATGGAAGAAATAACTCCAGTAGGGGAAAGTAAAAAGGCCGAAAAGCTTGGAGCATGCAGAAATATTGAAAACAATAATGTAGTTGCCCCTACAATAAACTTGAAGAAGACACAAATATTAGGAGACACGTCAAGAACTCCAAGAGATGAGTTGATCACTAAACATATCAAAGGTGAGTGAGAATCCCATATCCATCTAATATTATTTAGGTTACTCATGTGAAGATGCTTTTTTTTTTTTTTGAAACATTGATTTTCATATGATTAACGAGGGTATATATTGATCTCATATGTTTAATGCAATGATTTGGTATATGATTAACGAGGGTATATATTGATCTCATATGTTTAATGCAATGATTTGGTGATGTTTCATAGGAAATTTGGTGAACAGAGAACAGTACCATTCTTATATTTTGTTTCATAGAATAATTGTTATTAGATAACTTTTGTTGACACTTGTTTTTTGTTCCTGTGAAGGTGTCGGGATGGATAAAAAGGGATCAGGCGTTCAAGTTCAAAAAAAAGAAGATGCATCCAAGAAAGACACACGGTATGGCGGGATCTACCACTTATTGTTTGTCTATTGGCTTCAGCTTATTTGTTTATCCATGACATTCATATTCACATTATCTGTCATACAAGAAATATTTAATGTTCTTATATATGTGGCGGGAAAAAATAGGCTACTTCAAGTTGCGAGGCTGTTGATATCTATGAAAGTTTCAGTGAGATGGGTCTTAAGGAGAATCTACTCAAGGGGCTACTTCAGTATGGTAATGATACCTATACCAGCATTATTTGTGCATTTATTTCTGGGCTGGAAACATTATTTGTGCATTTTTTTAAGGTCTGGGGAAGCCTTCCGCGGTCCATAAAAAGAGGAATCGTCCCATTATGCAAGGGCTTTGGTGTGGTCCATCGATCTTTGTCTGAAACAACTGAGACAATTTGCACCGGTGTACTGCAGCGACTTGATTATGGATCCGCAGAATGCCAGGCTTTGATCCTTGTACCAACACCCGAGTTAGCACAAGAGACTAAGAAAGTTATTGGAGCACTTGGTCAGTTCCTTGGTGTCACAGCTCAAACCTGTACAGGCGCCCATGCAGACCAGCGAACTCTGTCAAGTAGAGTTCAAGTCGTAATTGGCACCCCTGATTACATTCTTGACATGCTGCTATGGCATGGATTGTCTCCAAACCACATTAGAATGCTTTTTCTGGATGAAGCAGATGAACTGCTCACTGGAGGTTCCAAGGACCTGGTGAGTTTTTATATTACCTACCAGCTCTATTATGGTAATCACAATGTATGCTAGTATACTATTAAACCCCTACTACTACTGTAGTAATAAAGAATGCATGAGCCAACGTAGAATGCACTGTTTTTGGTTTTTCTTATTTCTACTATATTTTCAGTGTGGGCTCCTTGCCCCTCCTGTTCTTTCAAAAAAAAAAAAAAAATAGTAACATAGAATGCATGAGCCAAATATAAGCTACCTTGCTACTCCCTCTGTCCCTAAATGTTTGTCTCTAGAGAACCGTGTTTCCCTCACAAACACGCTTCTCTAGAGACAAACAAAAAAGGACGGAGGGAGTATGCTCATGCTACAATTTGGCCCTGCCCTATGCTCATTGGTGGCCCTGCCCATACTTCATTAACTTATGACTGGCCATCTTTCTTGCAGATCAATAAAATTATCCTGCATCTCCCAAAGAAAATTCAGGTTGGGCTCTTCTCTGCTACCTATTCCAATGAAGCTATACAGACAAGCCTCAGATTCATGGATAAGCCTGTGGAGGTCACTGTCCCAAGAGAGGAAGAGCTAAAGAATGTCAAGCAGTACTATCTGGAAGTTGAGAACGAAGAATTCAAGCTAGGAAAACTGTATGCTCTAATAAAGGCTACAGGGATCGAACGACTTGTCATCTTTGTGAACACTAAGAACAAGGCAAGGTTCCTTGCAAAAGATATTAGCAAGCATTATGATGTCTCAATAAGCCATGATGGCATGAATCAGCACGCCAGGAACAAGGCCATGCAGAAGCTCAACTCTGGGTCATTTCTCATATCCACTGACAATCGAGGCACCTATGGAATGCCTCAGGTTCCCATGATCATCAACTATGATGTGCCAACAGAATCGATGCAATACGTCCGTCGTCTTCAGCAGCAAAACAGACAGTTCAGGAAGCCACAAAGTGTGGCCATTAATTTGGTAACTCCTGCTGAACGACGCACCCTCGTTCCCATCACAAAATTTTGCAATAGCTCTATAGGGGAGCTACCCTCCAACATAAAGTGGTAAAGCTGGTCCAAAAGGTATCTGCACAAGTTAAGTTCTTCCTGGCTGTAAGGAAGCTAGACTAGTGCTATTTATTTGCACGCCTAGAGAAGGTAAACTAGGCAGCATGTGCGTTTTGCTTGTTGAAATTTGAAGAACCATGGAAACTTCAATTTCCTATAAGAATGTAATACCGTTCTTTTAACTGGATGTGGTCGTTGTGGCGGTTGAATGTTATATAATACTAGTTAAACGCCGATGCGTTCTTCTGGGATAACTAAATTTTATATAAAAAACAGGGATCGCATGATAAGATAATAATACTATGATAAAATTAAACAATGTTATTAAAATGCCAGTGCATTGTACCAGGTTAAAATAATACATTTGCATTATAATATCATGACAATGTAGATACTAATGTGTGTTATACTCAAACGTAATGTTTGGAACATTAATGTTACAACCATCTATTCAAGCTTTAGTTTGAAATTGAAAGTCTTCATTACAACTATCTATTGTATTCTCTTCACTCATTGTTATTTTACTTTTAAATAAATACCAGGATGCATACACAAGTACAAAGAAAACAAGCAATGCTTCTACACCTGGCCAATTGGTCATAAGAACTGAAAAAATTTTGAACATGGTTTGGTCACCAATAAGGTAATTTTGGTGTCACCAATTGGTCATAAGAAAACAAGCAATGCTTCTACACATTTATTTTATTATTTTTTTCTTTTCTCCATCTCTCCACCTTATTATCTCTTCTTCCCTTTCGCAGCTACAGTGCTACCTCTTCTTCCTCAGTTCCTACTCCCAGACTGCTGATCCGCACCACCTGAGCCGGTGGAGGTGCCTCCCCGGAGCTCTCCCACGCGGATCTCCCGACCCGACGTGTCCCCACACCTCCTTGGGCAGGAATACAGTGCGCGGGCATGGCGGCCCGGTGTCCCTCCGCTCCTCCTCGCGCGTCCGCGCCGCCGTGTCCTTCTGCGCCGGCCGTGTCTCTCCGTCCGAAGGCCCCACACACCGCGCGCTCCGGCAGGTCCACAAGCAGGAGCTCCTCCGGCTCCGCGCGCATGCGAGCCTCGTCCGGTCTGCGCTCAAGAGCTCCGGCGTGCCATGTATCCGGCGAGCTCTGCTCCTCTCTGCGCCGGTCAAGGGAAGACGTTACGCCGGATGAAGCTAGAACTTTCGGCTTGAAGTCGGTTCTGACGGCCACGGCAGCTCGCAATGCCCTATGCCCTGAGCGCGCACCTCGACCATCTATAGGTGTCCAACGGGCCGGACCGGGCCGGCCCGCTGCGGGCCACGTCGGGCCACGGGCCGCACAGGCCGTGCCTCCACCGTGCGGGCCGCGTCCTCGCCCATGGCCCGGTCCGTGGCCATTTTACCGCCACGGGGCGGTCGGGCCAACCACCGGCGACCCACAAAGGGGCGTAAAAAAAAAAAAAGAAAAAAAAAGAAAAGAGTATGATGGGCTGTTTTACTGTTTTTCGTTACATGGGCCTTTAGTTGTTTGGGCCACAATTGCTTCAGGATTTCGAAATATGATGAGTTGTTGCTTTAGAATTTTTTCCACCGGCCGGGCGGGCGGGCGGGCCCGGCCGGACCGGGCCGGCACACGCGCCGTGGGCCGAGCGGCGCCGGCCCATGGCCCGCCCGCCACCGGGCGGACCGGGCAGTGCCGGGCCATTTTTATGGGCCTCGGACCGGGCCGCGGGCTGCTGGGGCCAAATGGCCAACTATACGACCATCCCTCTCGATCCGGAGTGGCTCACGTTCCTGCTCTTTGCCAGCTTGGTGCCTCGACAACGAACTGCTTTTACCAAGGCCAACGCCTCGCTCCTCATCGGTACGTACGTGTCTTCCCTCCTATGGTGTGTGATATGTCAGTAAGGAGTTCCAATGGAATGGATCAACACGGAACAATTCATATATTTTTTATTTGATTGCATTAACCACCATAGTAGTGTATGTGCTCGTTACTTGCTCAATTCTAATAGTTCACAGCGAGGAAATTTGATTTAGTGTAGAACTATGAATTGTTTCCTGGCAACAAGCTTATAAACATGCAATTTAGGAAGCACATCCTGAGGTCGAGTTGTTAGTTATCTAGGTCCAGCTTACTGATATCACATTTTCATTTTTTCTTCATTGCTTTTCTAGAAAAACGCAAAAAAGCTTAATCTAAACATTGCTCACATTCAGTGCCAAATAGCAATAATAATTGATCCAGCATTTCTGTACCAAATAGCAATATTCAATAATTCAGCGGCCACCGCGGAGGCAGAGATGTGTCGCATGCAAGATCAACGATTTGGTCTAGTGTTGCTTGTGACGTTCATATAGCACCAGTCTTGGTTCTAATGGTTGACTTTGTTTTTAATCACTTGCTTGCATCCTTGCAATCTCTGAAAGAGGTGTTCAGTCTTAGTTCCTAAGACATGTTCAATTCAAATGCAGTACTTATATTTCCACTTGGTCTAGGAGTAAGCTGTGATGCACTGGCCATGTTGTGCTAAATAATACTCTTAATTCTAAGAGTGCATTCATGATGAGGTAAAGATGTTCAAATATTTGTTTCTCCTTTTGTTTGCAGGTACTGTTTATGGATAGTTGGAACAAGACAGCCTTGTTCAGCAGCATTTCTGTTTGGCAGAAGATCATCAAGGACATACAGGATAAAGGATGCTTTTTTGATGTAAGTGAAGTATAAAGGTCACAGTTGAGCTGGATGATGCTGAGAATTCAGTGAAAATGGAATCACTGCATATTAGCAGGCCCAGGTATCAGGTACTTAAATTGCCCTCCTAAAATTCGTGTCTTGTGCTATAGTTAGATGAAAACTAAATGATTTGATTATTGACACACGTGCTAGTATTATATGATTTCTCCATGCGTTGTCCCTATTCTCTACAGCTAAAACACATAAGGTAGATCAAACATGGATTTATACCTTAATTAATTAAAAACACCTTCAAACATTCTAATTAATATCAGATTGTAATCATGCCATGTATATAGCACCAGGTTTATTGATAGAAATCCTATTCAGAGTAGTTCATATCTTGTGGCTGCAGCTACTCTGTATCGTTTTTTTTTTTTTTCGCTTTAGTAAGATCCCAGCTGTGTAGACATTCAGAGAAACACTGCACAGGACATGTAGAAGATGATGTTGTAGCCTTTGTTGATCAATGAGGTGATCGAGGAGAGCAAGGTGATGCTGCAACAGGATTGCAATTACCTGGAGCCCCCGGTCTGCAAGGTGCATCAACAAATGGAGTGATGCTTCAGGTACAATTTTTCGCGCAAACAGTATTACCTGATCTTAGTATCCAGGTTGTGCTTCAGGTATAAGATTAGGCTGTTGTCACACAGGCAATAGCTAATGTTGTGCTTGTGCAATCTGAATTTTTTCACATATGACATAGCAGGCATGACTCTGTTATATTCTAACGGCAAATAAATTAACTATGCCGTTTTGTCAGCTCAAATTACTTTCAGAAAATAGTTTATTGCCTGCTATAAAAATTGGTTATAGGATGCTATGATTTTCTATAGGTCAACAGCAGCAACGGCACCATCTATAGTTCTATAAATTAGTAGAGAAAGTATAAATTAGCTGATGTGCTTTGACCTACGGTTGCTGCTACTGGGTAGATCCAATTACCACTTAACAAATATTACAAAATTGGGTAGTACTCCATATTCAATCACCTGGAATGAAACAAAGTAGCCTTGTGCAAGATTAAAAGATGAACAAGCAATGATCAAAATTTTCATCACAAAACTAATCCTACGAGCTCTGGAAAAACTATCGTAAAACTCAATGACTCGGAACAATTTGTCCTTTTACAATGACTCATACCACAACAGTTTATTATATATGAATTTTCCTTTCCTGTTGATCAGCTTTCATACCATGACAAGGGCACTGAACATCTCTAAAAAATAGGCATGAACACTGAAGCTAAAGATGGATTAGCACGGGAGGAAAAAACCTGTGTTTCGGGCGGCCGCGCGTCCAGCAGCCTCGACGGCAGGACAGGTCGTGAAGGCATTGTCACGTCTGGCGGCGTCAAGGCTGTGGCGTCGACGGCGGTGGTCGGAGCAGACCGAGGACACAGATCCGGCCGGAAGCGTGGAGGATGGCGTGGGCCTCAACTGCAGGGCAGGTCATGCAGGCGTCGTCGAGTCCGGAGCCTAGTCAGCGGCGTTGTGGAGTCGCGATGTTGGGCGGGACGACTGTGGAGAGTGCGGCGGTGGAGCTCGCGGCTGTGCGTGTGCCCAGTGGCGACGGTTCGGCGGTGCACCTCTGATGGACGGAGCTCCTCGCAACAGGTGGCCGGCGGTGTCGTAGCAGGCCCAGGCACAACGTCCGGCGGCGACGACGCACCGGCGAGGTGTCGTAGAAGGAGGCCGTGGCGCAGCGTCCGGCGGCGACGAGGAACGGCGCACGGCGTGGCTCCTCGCGACGGCGCACGTCCGGATTTTTTTTTTCCTAAATACCGATCGTAGAGGGCGGCCGGTGATTTAGAAGGAATCGGTGTTTATTTGGGCGGTCGGCGAAACATTCCTTTCCTTTTTATTCGGTCATTAAAAAATGGGAGATATGGCCATCCACCACCGTGCGTAATCTGGTTCTCACATTTTTGGCCGGGTGAATCACTCCTTTCCTTTTTATTCGGTCAAAAAAATAACGTGGAGGTGTGCTTGGTTTCCATGTATTGCACGGTGGCGTATCATAAGATTAATTAGATTGGTCTCACAAGCAATGGTATTTTTAGGGAAGGTGCATGGACGCATGCAGGCGCGATTTTACCGTGAGGGGGAGACGCGGTTGCACGGGCGGGGTGGAGCGGACCCAAAAATTTTACCGCACAAAAAAATGGTCTTCCTTTCATCCTTTTTAGGGAGTAAAGATAAAGACTTATCTTGTTTGTCTCCATTTTCTGGTCACTGTGTAGTAATGGTTCCGCTGATGAGCAAAATTATGTACGCCCTACGGATGATACTAGAGCATGGTGTGATAACTCTGTAGGTTTAATTATATCAGGTGCTTAAGCTTAAGCTCAAACCAATCTGTGACAAAAACCGGTCCAAACTATCTTAGACCTTGTTTGGATGTGCATGTACTCTACATGCATGTGGACTGAGGTAGATACGTGTACATCCAAACAAGCCTTAAGGTGGGAAATACACTTATAATAATAATAATTAATAATAAAATCATCCTAGTTCAATCTCTTAACGCATGAAAAAATAAAGCAAAAACTATGTCACATTCTCGTTTCTAAACATGCTATGGCAATATATGAAAAAAAAATATAAGTTAACACTAGTTCGCCTCTAGGTCAAAAAGAAAATTAAACTTGAAATCTAGGATACCCTTCCCTTGTGCTTAAGCTTTAGGTATGATATGTCTTTATAAGAGCATCTCCATCAAACTTACTAAAGACCCACTACTCTATACTTGAGAGTAGTGGATAAAAAAACAACCTCCAATAGAAAACCTACTTGGGCCCTTAGATTTGATGGTTACCTAAATTTACTCCCTCACTATTCATTCCCATGGGTGAGTAGAGGCAGCTCTATATATTTTTTAGATGGGCCAGCTTTTCACTTGCCATGCCCCGGTACTCTGCTGTTGACACTCCTCAATGGCTGATTATATCTTCCCTACGTGAGGGCCGCCTCACTCCTTGCAGCACAACACCGCCTGCACATCATCTTCTCTGCCCCTGATGACTCCTCCTTGCCCAAATCCCTCTCGCGGCTTAGTGTGTCGCCGTCTAGTCATCTATTGTCGCTCGCCCATTTTCTTCTATGCCCCAGTGACTCCTCCATGCCCAAATCCCTCTCGCAACCGAGCACTCCATCGTGTCATGCCACCCAGTATCTCTTTGGCCAGTGTGCATGCTTGGAGCAGCTCACCGGCCTACCCCTTTCCATAGACGTGTTTGACACCGGTCGCATTATGTGTTCCCATCTTTGTGATGGTATTGTACATGAAGTATAAAATGGGGGGCAAGAAATAAAAATAAGGTAGGGTTCCAGATGAGAAACTGTAAGAAATAATAAACATTTTGGAAGGGACCCTCTGTTTTTTTTTTGCATAGTGCTATCGAAAAAATAATACAAAGAGAGCCCTACAAAACAGGGGCTACCTAAATGGCAACTAGGGGGGCGATTATATAGCACTAGAGGATGCCCACGCATTTTTGCGAAGCTTGCAAAGAATTTGAAATGAAATTAAGTGAGATGACATGGATAGCTTACAATTAAGTGGATACAAGTTAGTGGGATGGGATGACATGGCTATTAGTGAGAGATGATGTGGATATTTAGTGGGAGATGGTGTGGATGGCTTTGCGTGTTGAGGTAGACTTGTAGTGGGAATTAGCTTTATAAGAGATATAGATATAGATATGTTGTGTCTCTCAACAAGAGTTTACAAGCCCCGAAACATGCAATGTTGTGTCATTGTTGGATGTAGACACCAGTTGCAAGGAGGACAAAATCTAAAGCCCCATGAACAATTAGAAGCTAGAAACTTAGATAAACAGCTGAACAGGTCTTTCTGAGACATGTGAAACGATCAAGCTTATATTGCAACCGACCCGAAAACACAAATGTAGCAGCTACGATGGTGATGGTGTCCTTGGAAAAAATGTGTGGCTGCACGTGCTTGGGTGAGAGCCTGTTTGGAACAAAGGGGTCTAAAATAGAGGAAAAGAAAATCACGGGATAGAAAATGAGTGCGTACAGAGAACTAAAAAACATACGAATTTTCTAGGAATGGATGTTTGGAACACAAGAACATGTTTATTCCTCCATTCTAGTGAATAGGGACTTCCCCATCCCTCTATTAACATATTGGAATATTTTACAAGAGCTTGATGTGGATGTTATATTTCCTCAATTTCAAGGAAAGTGAAAGCCTTTCCATAGTAATATAAAGCTTCATTCCTCCATTCCAATCACCATGTGATTTAAGAAAAACATAGGAATTTGATTCCTTTAAAATTCATATGAAAATCCTCAAATCTGAACAAGACCTAAAGTTATTACTCCATTGTTGCTATGACCTACCAGCTTGTTAACTTAGAAGAGCGGAACGGGAACTCACATCGTCATCAACATATCTAGCTATAGATACCATCTATGTCATTCTAGATTTTGACGCCCATATGTAGCCCGTCTATCATGAAATATAAGATATCCAAATAATTTAACAACATATTATGTGGTAATAAGCAAATGCCATAATCCTCCCTGCTTATCATTTGAGGTTGTTAGTGATAGACATTAATGGTAGGTGTATGCATGTAAATGTTATCTTTTAGAGTGTTTGTTCACCTAGAATCAATTATCAATTGGTACAAATATAATTCAGAACGACTAGAGTATATATGATCCCATGTTGGTCATTCTCGGATATGCCTTCCTCGGTCAAAAATTGTCCTTATCACATGCCACAATCATCCTCGGTCGGTCCACAACCACCACCTCTTGTAGTCTTTTGCGGGGTCATCACCAAGCCGCTTGCCCTTTGCGGGATCCGAGCCATCATCACCCTATGCGGCCTTGGTCAGACCATGCCGCTACATGGAGAGAACCTTGATGATAACTCTAGCCGCTAGATAAGGAGGAGCAGTGAGAGGGAGAGAGGTAGGGGCAGTGAGGCAGAGGGATTGCGCAACGTTTATTGACATCGATTGAAAAGTGAACAAAGATCTTTGTATAAAAGAGAAAACTCTTCATTAATTAAAAAGTCTAAAGTTTACTCCAATAGGGCTATTGATCAATGTAAAGGAATCCGAGTAATAAAGCATGAACCTTGCTCACTGATAAGACAAAATAGTTATCCAATGGCTCGAAAAAAATGTGTCGAACTTAGTGGCTAGGGGGTGCGGTTCCGAGAGGGAGATGGGTGCATGAGGCAGGCAGGGAAGAGAGATTGTATTATATATTTTAACATTGTTGATGGTCTATAGTATAGGACATTGTGCCTAAGAAACTATGGTTCTCAGTGTATCTTTTCTCCGTAGAGTCCAAACAAGAATTGAACCAATCATCCTCCCTTGATGTATCAGATTCTTTGTGCCTACTGCTTGCTATGCACCCTGTGGAGGCAAGGGAGAAGGGAGATGGGTGAACAACCAAGTCGAGGGAGGACAATGCAATGGCGGCGGACCATGGACGGAGATCCATGGCGGCCCATGCCGACCGGCTGCACCTTGAACCTGTGCTTGTGCGGAACCGGGGGGATCAGCTAGCCGCCATGGGGAGTCCAGTACAAGGGAGGAAGCGGGTGTCGAGCGAGCTTCGGACGAGTCCACGACGTCCGAAGTCCGCCCAGCTTCTACTTGGTGAGTATGCTTGCACGGAGAACAAGTGCGGGAGGGAGGCGAGGAGCACGTATGTAGTACTCCCTCTATATCAAAAAAAGAAGATGTTTTGGAAAAAACATTGAGACTATGAATCATGAATAACTTTTATATCGTTGAGTTTGGAAATGTGAAAATCATATCAATAGATACGTCTTAAAAATTATTTTCATAGAAATATACATATATAACTTTTTTAATAAATATTTTTATAGAACAAAAACAAGTCAAAGTAGTCTTTTGGAGACCGTATACCTGTCATAAACATCTTCTATTATACGGAGAGAGTACATACGTATGTACGTCATACCCACTCATGTACTCGCACGCATAGTTGTGGTTGCGGTGTTGTGTTGCTCGGACGCCTCGCCGGTGACCAAGATGACGATAGTCAAGGTTCATGCTTTATTACTCTCCCATGGCTGCCGAGACTCGTTCAGGTTGTCACTGGAACTCCTGTAATGGACCAATCATATTTTTCTCCAAACAGTGGCATTCGAGATCGTCCAACCATAGAAGAAATTTGGTGAAAATCTATTAGTCGTTGTAATCGATCCTGTATCACAGTTTCCCATGAATCAAAAAAGATTGCCTATTTTTTTAAAAAAAAATAACCTAAAATATTTCACATTAGAAAAAGTGAACCTAAATGCTTGATCTAGAATCGTGCAAAAGCCCACTAAATCCTGAATCAAATGACTCCACTAAATCCTCAAAAGAGCCCAGCGAGAAAGCCCAATTCTCAATCTTGCTAGACACGCCTCGTGCTCCAATCGAAAACCGAAAATCCGTAGCTGCACATTCCGCAACGATCGCTCCCAGTCCCAGCTCCGAAACATTCCCGCCCATCACCACCCCGAGATCCCCAAAATACGACCGCAAAATTTCCCCAATTTTGGCTTCTCCGCTCATCCACCTCAGACGGCAATGGAGGCCGCCGCCGCCGACCTCATCGCTGCCCTCTCGTCCCCGTCCTCCTACGCCGGCCTCCACTCTCGCTTCGCCGCCTACCTACAGCCCTTCACCCCGTACCTGCCCATCTTAAACCCTAACCCCAAGCCACCGCAGAAGAGGGGTGACGAGGCAGAACAAGCAGCCGCCGCCTCCCGACGCGGCCACCCTCCGCCCCCTCGCGAAGCGATTCCTCACATTCCTCAGCCGCGCGCTCCACCTCCTCCCGCCGATCCTCCGCGCGGTCCCTGTCCCGAGCGACAAGGGCGGCGCCGGCGAGGCCGCCGACGAACTGCTTGAGATCTACGGCCTCCTCTTGGACTGCCTACAGGCCATATCACCCTGCCTCGAGGGGAAGCCGTACTCCGTGTTGCTCCATCGCGGCCGCTTTGTCCGCTCCCTCGAGTCGCGCGGCCACCTCGCACGCGCCAATGCGGAGGCTGCCGCTACCCTCGACGCCCTCCGCTCCGCACTCTCTCCACCGACCACGAACGCCAAGTCGCGACGTGGCGCTGCAAGCGTTGATTCCGTCCTACTTCCGGACCCTGGCAGCGCTGGGGAGGCTGGCATGGATCCTGAAGTCAGCGTCCTCATGGTTGAGCTCATTGCGTGCCTTGCCAATTGTTCCAGCAAGGGCAAGGTGAAGGAATCTGCCCCTTATGAACGACTTCTCAGACTGTTCAAACAGCTAAAACCATGGCTTCGGTGAGATTTACCAATTTTGTGTTAGGATTCATCAAACAAGAGAGATACTGAGTGGGCTTATCAGGAGTTTATGTTTGTGGGCTTATCAGGAATTTTTGTTTGTGTGCAGTGTTCTTACTAATGAAGTCAGGAGGAAGTATCTCCCACTTCTTGTGAATGGCATGAGCCGGTGTACCTTTTTTCTGGTTTCTGAGCCTTCCTTTTTCAGTACTGATCTAGTGCATGGATTCTGTCACTACACACTGCAAGAGTGTGTGGAAGAGGGATGGTCGAGCATATGTCAGCTGTATGTGTCATTATGAAATTAATTGCCTTATCGATGTTCTGCAAATTGGAGCCTTAGATTGTTTGTTTAATTTTGATAATGTTTTCCCCTGGCTGCAGATTGCTCGCAAGATTTGCTCTTCTGTAGATTTGAGTTGGGGGAGGGAGCACACAGCTTTTGTTCAACGTGCTACAAACTGTCACTGATTCTGTTATACGTGTAAAGGTAATCTCCTTCTTCTACTCATGCTAATGGAAGACATGCTAATGGAAGTCATGCTAATGGATGTCTGTTGTAATTTCTCTACTGTGGACCTTTCAATTTTGTGAGTAGCACTTTTGATTCATTACAAGGCTCTAGGGCTTGAATATATACATATAAAGGTCTATGCAAAATACAAAAACCTTCTCCTTATACGACTATGAAATACTAGACATGAATATATTATTGGTCATTAATCAGGAGTAATATAGATCGGCTTTTTTGCACATGGGGACAGATGATACATGCTTTTGTGTAGTGTATGTATTTGTATGGACACTTAAAACATCTATCAGTAAAAATGTTGAATTTCACCAAACTTCAGAGGCATGTTACATCATGGCATCATGCTAAATTTAACAGTTGCAGTGATTAATGGCAAACATCAAAAGGACATGCAATGAATTGCCAAACTTAAAAGCAAAAATGATACATTGCTTGTGCAAAACTAAGATGTGTAGGTCATCAGTTTCAAAAATTTTTATATAAGTACGGTTCTGTAGTTTTGGAGATGTGCAGATGTTGCGGAATGCTCTGAAATTTTAGTTGAGCTTCTGCATGGATTCAACTTGTAAAAAGTCTCAAGGAGACCTGTTTTTCATCATCTTGTATACATTGGATTAGACTCCTCTGTATAGTTGTAGGATTACTTTGTTCCAACTATACCATATTATAGCACCACAATCTTAATGTTAGAATTCAGTACTGAATTAGTTATTTTTATAGTGCTGAGACTTAAATTGGCCTTCATGTATTATAGGGTTGCTGTTTAAGTAATCTTGATTTCCTTCTTTATCTTGTTATATTTTATGATTCTGAATTTCTGATGAGATAAGTAATTGTGTACAGATATAACTGAGAAATATGTTGCAGATTTCTGATGTGCGTATGCTAGTTGTATTTGACTCACCACCTACTTAATGTTCTGTGCTCTTGATCCTATCACAGTAATAAGTTCATCAATATATAAATAATGGCTGATGGGTCTTTTATCATCAAGAGCTTATTTTTTTTGGCAATCATCAAGACCTTATTACCAGTTGTATGTATTGTAAACCATTTTCAGGATGATTTACCAAAATCTGTAAATGAGCTTATGGTATTTGTTGCGTATTTTGTCGATTCATTCTTTCTACCAAAAGGGATTTATCTGTTGGTGCTTCAGAACTACTTTATAAACAAGGTCATTTCTCTGAGGTATATTGCTGTATTATCATTTAAGCACTGAATTCCCATTAATCATACCATGTTGGTGCGCATTTGTTTTGATTTGTGTAAATTCATGGATGTATAGGTTTCCTCTCTTACTGCCTCAACGCTTCTTCTCTATGCGACTGGGTTATACTTGGGTGCCCAGCAAGCAGAAAGTGAAATACCACCCTATTTATCAGTGGGTATTCCCAAGGATCAAAAGTACCTACATGCTTTAGAGAAAAGGTCTTGGCACATTAGCACGATGTCCACATGATAATATGTCTTTGGTCATGTACTTGGAATCTTTGGAGTTTATTAGCAATGTATTGTTACAGCAAGTGGATACACTCTGGAAGAACTTCTCTGAAAGAAAACAAACCCATTGTGGTAACATTGACTATGTATTGACAGTACTACACCAGTTCATTGATTCCAGCTTCGCCTCTGTTAGGTAGGTCCATAAGATAACACATTGGCACTGTAATTAGTGAAATTTTAAATGCATGCTTACTGTAGAAACTATGGCTTATAAACAGACAATGGTTCTTGATTTCACAAGGTGTTTTTTTTTTCATTTGTGCTGTAACAGCTTTACACAAATGTCTCAAGGAGAAAACGAGAGATGGCATGAGAAACATGGAACCTTACTCACAGTCCTTGTTTCCGCGATCAAGTTTTTCCTATGTTACCAAGAAAGATATTCAGGTATTCTAGTGTGTTTCCTATGTTTATATTAGACTGCTACATTGCCATTGCGCCTAGTGCAATTACAAAATCCCTGGTTATGCTGTTAATATTTATCACTGAGAATTATTATTTTGTTAAGATGTAGTGATCAGTAAACCTGCTTGGTTATATCCAGATGCTAGCTGTTGAAAATGGCTGTTGAGTTGCTTGCTGTTACTTGCTTTGTATCACCATCCTTATTGTCCATTAACACCTTTTTTTCTTGCAGAAGAGCTTGGGTTTCATTGTCCGTGCTATTTCAAGTAAATGGTTAACGCCTGAGGAGCTCAAATTCTTGATACCTGCACTTGGCAACATCGGAGTGACACTTCATAATACTGGACATGTTAAAGAGGTATTCCTTCTAAGTTCTAAGCTCCTTTTTCTTCTTTTGTTAGGCCAACCCCTTCTGAGCTACCATTGAAGTGAATATTGTTGTCTCTGCTTCAGGCACCAAAGGTTTTAGAACTGTGCTGCCAAACAATATGGGCACACGTCAGGCTTTCTTACTGTAGATTATCCTCAGGGACAAAAGGAAACGGCATTTTGATGGACTTGCCGATGGATACACTGAAGGATGTGAATATAATTTTGGATGCATTTTCAAGGATTGCAAAGATGATTGATGCTCTATGTAGATGTGGCACAGAAATAGAAACAACACTTGGGATTGTTGCAAAGAGCTTGTCTAAATTGTTGTCTGATGGCGATAATTCTGAATATTTCAAAGGTTCTGCTATACTAATCAAGGCATGGGTTAAGGTACTGACTACAAATACTTCTGCTTTTTTAACACATTATGTTTGTGTAACTATATTCTGTTTCTTAAATTATAGGCTGTACACAAGGCTTTTGGGGATAATAAGGTGGATGATGCTCCACTTCTCTATCCCTCTCTCTTGAAATATCGGTCTCCATGGCCAGTTAAGCTGATAGGCTTAGTAGTAGAGCAGGTACCATATTTTTTTTTTTTTTTTTTTAAATTTGGTATAGCTGTAGTTTTCTGTTGTTGGGGGCCTTGGGGCTAACCAATCTTGGAAAACATTGTATTCTGCAGGAATTGTTAGCATATGGATTCACTGAAGCCCGAAGCACAAAGTTCTGCTTTTAAAATGCAGATAAGGATCATAGATGTTCTGCTGCATAAAATTTACTGTTCGAAAAGAACATTTTTTGGAGAGATCAAGGGTTTTTTATTAGAAAGGCAGGTGCACTTCGTGTATCTGGAGTGGAAAACATAAAAAGCTGCCTTGAATCTTTACATGAGGCCATATCTTTACTGGTGAGTTTGGATTCCATATTGCCTTTCCCTTATCTACAAAGATAGGGAGATATAGATTAATGTTTGTTCATCTAATCAGTAAAAGATCTCACAGGGTTCATCTCATGCCAACACTACTGCGAACAATCAGTTGGCCATTGCATACTGCTTGTATGCACATTGCGCTCAGGAAGACAAACTTGGTGGGGAGGTAACCGCTTCAAATCCTAGCTATTTTAGTGTTCATATAAGCAATACCAGCAGTCTCATGTCTATGTTTAGTGTAACATGGTTATGCTTTATCTAATTATGTTTAGTGTTATTATTGTTATTTTGCATAGGTAATATTTGATAATGCTGAGAAAGCACTTAATTTATGGTTGAAGATGGAGACTTTTGATCATTCTTCTTGTGATATGGTCTTGCAACAGCCATCAAAAAACTATTGTACCACTTATTTGTTTCCTGGTTGATTTGTTATCTATGAAGGTAGGGTCATGATATTTCTTCAGTTTATTAAGTTGAATGAGATGCAATTGCTTTCCTTTAGCAACATAATCATGTATATTTATTCTACCATCTCAGGGATGTTTTTGAGCTTCAATTTAAATTGTGCAAGGTTATGATAATGATATGGAAGCAAGAAAAATTACCCCTTGAAAAGCTCTTGTCCTTGCTGTTCACCAGTGGGCGCCTTAGTCATGCATGCTGTTATCTTCCACTGGATGAGCGGTTTCTTTCTATTGCCACTGAGCATCTTGGTGTACATAGCCACCATATTGAATTTTGGATAAATTGTTTTGAAGGAGACCGTCCTTCTCTCTGTATGTTTCTTCAGAAGATGCTGCCTAGTGACTTATTTATTCCTCGATCATGTAAGCATCCCTTTGGAAGGCAGTCCAGTTTTGAAACGACTGTTGATGAAGTCTGCAAAGTTGCCTCATCTCTGGTATCTGAAGTAAGTTCTGGTGGTTGCATTACATCAAATTTGTTACCATGTTCTCTTATTCTTTCTCAATTATTGTATTGTATTTTGCAGGTTACTTCAAATGACCAGTCAATCTTTCTAGCTGGCTGTTTATACTATGACTTGTCAGAAAGAGTTTTTTCACGCGGACAACTTTTTCAGGTAACTGCTCCCTTGCTTTTAACAATTTAACTTTGTTGTTTAATTTCTGCAAAACATTGGTGCAAAATCTTCAGTGGACATGAATTATCTCTAGATTTTGTAGTTTTTATGTAACTACTAAACACATATAATGTTTGTTCTTATAGGCCTTTTCATATGGAAAAAGAAGCCCTCCACTTAGCAAAAAAACTTCTAAAAAGAAGTTCAAACTCAGTTCGGGCATACCGGATATATGGAAAGACAAAACTGTGGGGACATTTCTCTTGAAGTGTGTGACCCAACAATAGTTGATATTTGGCCAAATTCTATCAGATCAATCAACACGAGAGATTCTTTCCTTACTCCATGGAGTGTCCTTAGGTGCTATCTTGAGAGCACTTTACAGGTATTGTGATAGTATAGCATAACACAAACAAAGACTGTAGAAGTATGCTACTGGAACCAATTGAATGGGGGCTGGGGTTGTATATTACATTATTACCACAGCCACGGGCAGCACAGCACTGATTTCCTTATGCATGAATTCTCACTACTTTATGTTGGCAGGTTGCAATGATGCACGAATTGGTTGGCAATGGTGCTGAAGCAGAAGCTCTTTTTCACGGACAGGAAAAGAGATATCAAATTTCCATGGTTTATCAGTTTTCTGTATTGTATTTACATCATCTCTAGGTAAGTAGGTATATAAAATTCTATTTCCATGGCTTATCAGTTTTTTTGTATTGTTTTTATTTAATTGTGTTTCTGTTCTATTTGCTTGAACCCTACCAAGGGCTAATGTTAGGTTTCAACTCTAGCCTACCCCAACTTGTTTGGGACTGAAAGGCTCTGTTGTTGTGTTTTTGTTCATCTGTCCCTTCTGTCTCACATTCCTTGGTTTTTGTTCAGGTCAACTATACTGTAAGCAGCAACTATGGGATGAAGCAAAGAGTGAGCTTAATTATGCTCGGGATCTTGTGAAAAATGATGCAACAATTTCATGTAAGCTCTGCAGTCTGACTTTGGGGATATCAGTTGATATGCGAGTTGGTGATCTGTTTTGGAGTCTATGTGGAAAAAAAAAAAATTCAGAAACAGATGACAGTTGATTTGTCTAACCAATCTGCAATAGACAAATTGAATAGCGCTGACTTAGAATATTGTAACGGGTCCTTTGATAGACGCAAAACTGGTTATCTTGTGTGCAGCAAAGACTGTATACAGAGCAAGTATAAAGTTTGTAATTTGGGGAAGAACCCCTAACTTCAAAGGATGGATTGTTAAAGGACAGAAATTCATCTCCATGTAGTGTTTGCATGGTAATACAAGTTCAAAGTAAAAACTCAGGGAATGCTGAAGCTGGTCCACGCCCACCATTAGATGCTAAAGCTAGGATGCCATCCAGAAATTCATCACGTTTAGCTAAGGGACTGAATGTAGAGACTCTTGCACAAACGAGAACTCGCTCTAGTAAGCGAAAATGCATGTACGGAAAGTGAAAAGGTTTTACCTGAGCTTAACATAGCTGGGAGTGATGAATTGGCTGCAGATGCTTTAGTTTGTGGTGAAGCAGAGTGTTTTCCTGGTGTCATTGATCACAGCAAAGATGACCTCTGCAATATATTTGGTTGCTGGAGATGCCTTTTCATTAAAGCCCTCAATTCGGGGTGCATTCAGAATATTTTGCAGCTGAGATTGGACTGTGTTGTTCACCGGCACTACCTTGTGTCACTTCTATTAAAAAAGGTACTTTCTTCTTAGTTTATCCTTTCTGTGTGCTTGAAGACGAGACATGCAATCATTGGCTTGATATTAGTTATAAATGATAAATGTTTGTATAATAATTGTCATATTTAATGATTATTAGGTGTACCTTGAGACATTGTTGTTGTTGTTGTTCTGTCGGATACTTGCATGTGATGCTGCTTAAGAAGTTTGATCAAATTCCTGTAATTGAGCTATCTGTTGGTTCAGCTATGTTTTTTGCTTTTGCAGCTAGAGCCTTGGGATCTCATAGCAATGGGGACCATGAAGTTCATATTGTCTATTGGAAGTGCATATCACTGCTGTTCTTCAGGTCCCTTCCACAGGATTGCTATAGCACTTATGGGACTTATTTAATTGGACTAATCATGGATAGGAGCATTGGTGTTTTTCTTCCTTTAGAGTGTGCAGAAATTCTATGCAGTATGAGCTTCTACTTGCTTAAAGGCTCCCTTTATAAACAGCCAAGGTTTGTTTCATCAAGTTCTTGTTATGCAATGCAACATATGAGTATCTGATATTCTGGTTGTAGCAATTCATGATACTTCTTTAATTTTATTTTGTTTCATCAAACTTTTCTGCAGGGATATCTGCTGTACCTTCTCTAGTGTAAAAATGGCTCATGTTGTTGACTGGCTGCTCAAAGCTTATGTTCTGTCCAGAGAGAGCCCCTCACTTGTTCAGGAGGTTTGTTATGCCCATGTTATCTTGTGCAATTGTACCTTGGACTACTTATAATGCTTAGTGGATATTACTATTTTTATATAACAGTCAGGCTACCGTTTTCTTTAATCATTAGATAATATTCTTGCTTTACTGCTTGTGGCTTCTATATTAAAAATCTGAATTGCCCATTGCAGGTTTGCAAGTTACTTGCGTGTATATTCTTTCTATCAGCTACAGATTCCTCAGTTCAACTGTCTTTGGGTTCTGATAAAGATTTTCCATCTTTGAATCACTGTGCCGCATACTTCCACCAAGTTTCTGTGGGAACTTATCTCAATTGCCATTACTTTTCTAGCTTGCAAGCATTGTCCGGGAAAAGGTTTCGGAGGTTTGTATCTTAGTTAAGAGCTGGATTAGAACAGTTCCGTATTCTGTATCTTTTATTCATATATCTACTCACATTTTCAGGGCACCTATGAAGATTTCAGAAATAAGATGGATGGCGATGTTTTGGAAGTGCTCAGGTTTAGATTATTATGTAACAACTGAACCTGTGATCATATTGCATCTGCAAATGTGTAGTAAAATCTAAATTTCTTTATCAGGTTGTCATCAAGGGACATAGAACATATTGAGAAACATATGACAGATTTCTTCCAAAAACTTCCTGATGTACCAATCTTGTGCATTAGTATGTTTAGAGGTGATTATGTTAATGCTCTTTTGAAGTTCCCTTGCGATCCTCCGCCTTTTCCTGCTTGGATGTTGCTTTCAAGGTTTGATTCAACAAATGAACCTACTACATTGCTTCTTCCAGTGGATGGTATGTCAGGTGTGTGGATTACATATTGTTTTGCATGTAGCCATAACGAAATCTAATCTTGGATCTTTTTTTACTTATCATTGGTTAACAGAAATGCAGTTTGAAGATTCCTGCATCAACGATTTGGGCAATCCAACAAAAGTTTTAGATAAGAAGTGGAAATGCCCTTGGGACTATGGAATTACAGACTCTGTGGCCCCAATTTTCAGAAATATACTTAAGGAGAATTTTATGTCCCTCTCCAGTGCAACCCTTATTACTAATGATGTAAATGCAGATAATGTCAGGTGGTGGTCGCATAGAATGAGGCTCAACAATTACCTTGCTAACACACTGAAGTAAGATTACCTATGCATATCAAAGTTTAAATTGGTTCAATTGTTGGAATTTGGCGGTGTCAACACAAGATAATGTTTCTATTCCTGATATCATTTTCATTCTTTGAAACAGAGACATTGAAGATTCTTGGTTTGGACCCTGGAAATGCCTTCTGTTGGGCCACCGATTATCTGATGAACACATTGAGTCTGCCTCATCAAGTATTATCACTGCTTTGCGTAAAAAAAATCAAATTTGAAGCCAATCCAGTGCTCATCAAGGCTATCCTTGGTGGGTCTGTATCAGTGGATGAAGTACAAGAATGTTTTCTCCAACTCATTTCGTATAAAGGTTACTTTGTAGGGGGAGGTTGCTGTGGGAAAGACCAAATAGATGACAGAGATATGAAGCCACTCAAACGTTTAATACCACATGCAGTATATGAGTTGCCTCAGCCAGCTGATAGAGATCCAGTTATTTTAGTTCTTGATGTAAATGTTCAGGTGAGTAACAAAATAGCTTGACTGTTAGCTATTTCATATGTGATTTGATAATTTTACATGTTCTTGATACTTTTCATCTGCATAAGTCTAGAACTCTGGGTGAAATTGTTATTTGACAGCATATTTTGCTGGTAAGGGTGAATACCATGAATGCTATTATATATTATTTGTCGTTAGGCCCACTTTGTCCATTTCAGTTTCCTTTGGTGCTATCTGGTAGATAACTACACAGTAGATGCTGTGAGGCATAAATTGGTACCTTAGATTTCCCAGTCAAATTAGCACCTAGTGCTGCTAGGCAATTGCTAAGTTATTGCTTTGCACTCTGGGATTTACTGCACTGTTTATTTAGCACTATTATGTCAGTAATATCCTTGTATGAAGCATATTATTACTCTCTCGCTTCATTTAAACTGCAGATGTTGCCTTGGGAGAGCCTGCCTGTACTAAAGAATCAAGAGATTTACCGCATGCCATCAATAAGTAGCACCCTTTTAGCATTATCTCGAATCAATAATAATGATTACAAAGATGGCGGTTCCAAAGTTTCTCCTTTTCCTGTCATCGATCCTTTCAATACATATTATCTGTTGAATCCAAGTGGTGACCTGAGCAACACACAAGAAGAATTTGTTCAGTTATTCAGAAACTACGAAAGTGGAAGGTAAACACATGGCTTGTCAAAACTTAATTGGTAATCATACTTGTCAAAACTTAATTGGTAATCATACAATTCATACCAGAATATTGGCTTTGTTCTCCAAACTAATTATCTCTCTTGTCAAAATTTCCTTTACTGGATGCTCAGATGAGAGTTTGAAATGCAGAAATTTTGTTCAAAATAAAAATTTGAAATGTAATATAAGTTTCTTATAAAGTAAATATGTTTATGGTGTATAGAAGTGGTTAGTAGTAACTTTTGTTAAGAATATGGTTTACTCATAGTTTTAGGTGTCACTTCCACATCACTGTATCATCAGTTCAACATCAATCAGAAGTGAGTTTATTCATAGGAACTGTACTCTACAAAATTTATTGCATGTCATTGTTAAGCTAATTATAGCCTTAATTGGAGGAACAATTTTGGACTCTATGTACGGACAGACAGTACATACATATTTGTATACAGATTCTTTCCATAGCTGTATATGCTGTCTGTACCTATATGTACCACTAGAATCAATGAAGAATGCATTGGGTTTTCTCTCCAATCCTTTTGCCTTGAAGTGAGATCGTAAGGATAGTGATCCAAATCATTTCATGGGGATAAGTAATTTCATGGACATAGAATCGCAGCAGGTTGGCTAAAGTGGCGTCAAGCTTCTCCGCATCCTTTGTGACAAGAGGGTGCCACGAAGGCTGAAAGGGAAATTCTATAGGGCGGCGATTTGCCCGGTGATACTATATGGTGCTGAATGTTGGGCTACAAAAAGGCGACATGTCCAGCAACTAAGCGTGGCAGAGATGCGTATGTTGTGTTGGTTTTGCGGGCATACTAGAAGGGATAGAGTTCGGAATGAAGAGATTCAGTATAGGGTCGGGGTGGCTCCTATCGAAGAGAAATTGATTCAACATCGGTTGAGATGGTTTGGACATGTTCCACAGCGCCAGTGCGTAGTGGGGTTTTAGAGCGGGTAGATAATGTAAAGAGAGGTAGAGGTCGACCTAGACTGACTTGGGACGAGTCGGTTAAGAAAGACCTTAAGGAGTGGAATATCTCCAAGGATTTAGCTATGGATAGAAGCGAGGCTAGCTATCAGCGTGCCTGAACCGTGACCTTTGTTTCTTTTTCTATCTACCATCTTTACCTTTTGTCTTATGCCTTTGTGTGTGTGTGGTCTTTTATACTTGTTTCATATGGGTTTCATCTCTAGCCTACCCCGACTATGCTTGGGACTAAAGGCTATGTTGTTGTTGTTGTTGTTGTTGTTGCCATTGGAAGCCACCCATGCTAGTAAAGTGCCAATTAAAAGATGTAAAAGGACAAACTAATTACCAATGGCAACATAGTAATAAGCTTTAATGTGTTTTCATTGTCCTTGTCAAGGATCCATTTTCCTTTTCATTTGCATGTTGGAAGGTAAATTTACATTATGCTATCATAACTACAAATAACGTAATGACATTGTGCAGGGATTGGCTGGGAATTCTCCAAAGGCTGACGAGCTGGTCTTGGCCTTGAAAAATCATGACCTTTTCCTGTACTTTGGGCATGGAAGTGGTATGTTTAAATTTTGTTGGACATTTGCCTTGGTATACAACTGGCAATGTTGTTCATCTTAGTTGTTTAGAATTGATTTATACCCCTCCCTTTTGGCAGCTTGATGCATCACAACTAACTTTTTTTTAACTGTGATAGTGCAGGCTACATCACTAACCTACTAGTACCAGTAGAGCCCTAGGTGAAGTTCTTTTTAGGTTAAATGGCCCTGAGCCCTTTTTTTTTTTTTTTTTAAAAAAAATCTTCATGGACTAAACGTGATAGGGATTGAGATTGACTTAGGTAGATGGTATAGCAAGAATAAACTGCTAGGTGCCATCCCTCTGGAGGTTCTGATTGCTTTTAGGTTTCTTCTTCCTTAATCCTAGAGCTTGCCATATGCCTTTCTTTTATAGGCTGGCTCTGAAAAACATAGCTAACAGATTCAACTATATGATCTTATCCGACCAATCAATACTAATCTAATCTTCACATGCTTCCTACTTTCCTTGCCTGGCACATCTAAGCTGTTGTATTGATGTGCGGCTGTTGCTTTTGCCTTGTGCTGCTGAACCCAGGTCCCAGGCCTAGTCCATAACAAAACTAGACTATTTAGATTGTGGCTTTGCACTATATGCATGCTGGCTGCAACTAGCATACTGGCAGACATAACTGGGAACAATCTGCTATTCTGGTTGTGCTAGAGCCATGAACTTCTGTTTTAACTGTCTCATGTCATTGAGTACCAGTCTTTTACACAGCTATTGATGAATATGAACCAGCTCAAGTAATTCCTATGGCCTTGTTTGGCTGCACTCAAATACACCTCAATCCACATGTATTGGGTTGGATTGAGGTGGAAAATTTCCTAATTTCCACCACAATTCACTACAGCGCACATGGATTAAGATGGATATGAGTGCATTCAAACAAGCCCTAAGTGTGTATTGTTTATATACTCTTTATGCAATGCACGATGACAACAATGGCTGGTTGAATCAACATAACGAGTCTGTGATCTAACTAACCTGTAAATTGCTGCAGGAACTCAGTATATTTCTAGTAAAGAAATCGAGAAGATAGATAACTGTGCAGCTGCTCTTCTTATGGGATGTAGCAGTGGAACACTTCACAGCAAAGGGAGTTATGCTCCTCGAGGGGCTCCGTTATCATATTTATTTGCTGGTTCCCCTGCTATCATTAAGAATCTCTGGGATGTTTCAGATAAGGATATTGATCGGTTCAGTAAAGCTTTTGCTCAATTCGTGGTTGCATGACAATTCTCTAGATGGCAACAATTGTTCAAAGTGTTGCCAGCTAACAAAGGAATTTGAGTCCATGAGTATAGCTTCTGAGGAAAAAAGGTAGAGCAAGGCGACAAGGTACGCGAGGAGAGAAGCAACAGCAAATAAATGATAGTACCAACTGCAGCTGCAGGCAAAAGGCGAATAGCTTCATATCTAAGTGAAGCTAGGCGGGCTTGCAGGCTTCCATTTCTGATAGGTGCATCTCCTGTGTGTTACGGTGTGCCTACAATCATTAGGAAGAAAGTAATGACGGATTCTTCCACAAATGTGAGATGACCTAAAGTGCGGTAGTATCGGCATTGTATTGGCCACTATTAATAGTGTGATCTTGTAGTGTTGATGGTGGTGGCACAAATGCGTTACATGGTATTACCCTTGCTTTCCTTTAAAAAGCTTAGCACTGATTTTTCTTTCTGTTTTCTCTGAATGTCAGCAGCTTACATGGGTGTATATATATGTGGTAGGTTACAACATGGGACAGACAGGAGGCATGCAACTGGTTTCGTCAAGGACTGGAGGGCATATGTCTGTTGTGGAAAGTAGGGGCGCTTAAAAAAGGCTATGCCAGAGCAAGAACTATCTGTTCATCAGATAAAAAGAGGTACTTTGCTTGTCATGATACATTGCACAATTTGGTGCAGTGCACAATAAATACAAACTGGTTCCTGTGTCACGTCAGTGTGGCTATACTACAAAATATCCATTTTTTTACAGTGGGGACCAACATTGCTGTATTTAAGGTTCAAAAAAAAAAATATTTATATATATATATATATATACCCATTTACCATGATTCAACCTTCAGAGGAGACGATTGAGAATGAGAAATTCTTTCATCATTGTGTTTTAATCACATCCAATCTCAGTAATATGGACCAGGGATATTGAAATCTGAACTGCAGGCGTTTTGGAAGCTGTCCGGTGACTGGGAGCTTAGGAGAGAATGCAGCAAGAGTTTCTTGGTCTCTTTCAGCTCCGAGGATGACGTAATAAGTTATTTGAAGCATCTTAAGATAGAAACACTACTGGATGTTAAGGAGTGGAACAAAGCGACGAGGAAAGTTTTGACTTGATTGAAGAGTAGGTTCGAAGAATATACAGAAACTGGTAGGGATTTATATCAAGTTGCTTCCGTGTTTGGATTGTTGATTGATGTGGATGAGGAAAGTTTGGAAGCTGGAGATAAGAAACCAATTAGGCTCAAGATTGCACTAAGAAGCCTTGATGGTGCTCCCTTGTCTTACTACTATGCTCTTGGTCAGTTTTCCAGACTGATCATGCTCACAGTTATACAAGAGAAAGCAGAGTGTATACAACAGCAATATAAGGAATCAGACAAGGAGCATAGTAAGGAATTAAATGCAGCACAAAGTATATTTCTGGAAGAGCCAGAGTGCATTGAAGAGTCAAGGTTGGGAGAAGAGATCAAAGAAAACAAAATAAATGCTCCAGCAGCCACTACAGCCAACACCAAGAAAACAACACTGGACAGTTCAAAACCTGAAGAAAACAAGCATGATTGGAGAACAGCACTTCGAGGAACTGAGAACATCCATATATATGGCAGTTTCAGTGATATGGGTCTTCATGAAACCCTTCAAGGGAATATATCAATATGGTAAGTCACGTGTTATATTTGTTTTCTTAAGATGCCAATACGTAACAATTATTTCTGTACTAGGAGCACTTTGTAGACCCGATTTTGTGCTTATCCAACATAACTGTGCAGTTTTGTTCAAGGTTTGTAGAAGCCTTACGTGCTTATCAAATAGGAATTGTCCCATTTTGCAGTGGCCAGAGTGTTATCCACGAGTCTTTGTCTGGAACAACTGTAACACTCTTTGCACTGTTTGCACTGGAATTCTTCAGCGACTTGATTATGGATCTGCAGGATGCCAAACTTTTATCATTGTACCAATGTGAGACTTGTTAAAGCTTGGAACGAGTTTCCACGTGAATCCAGCAAACTCTGAAGACCACATTAGAATGTTTGTTCTGGATGAAGATGAACTACTCAGAGGAGGTTTAAAGGACCATGTTGGTTTTAATTTATTTACCTACCAGCTATGTTGTGGTAAACAGTAATCACGATGAATGACCACTGTAAAACCCATACTAACATAGAATGCATCGTCAAATATAGGCTCTTGATATGTTCATATGTTATAATATGCCACGCTTCAGTGACTTGAGTACCTATCTTTTCTGCAGAATCAAGGTAGCCGATACAGTAATTTCTGTTACGGTCGAGAACACAAACATTTGGTTTTCATGCACCAAGTGAACCAATCCACTGATACGTCACAACATAAACAATGAATATCGTAGAATGAAATTATCTAGTACTAGTGTCTCGTCGATTACTCCCTCCGTCTTAAAATGTCTGTTTGCTTTTTTTGGTTTTATGCCACAACTTTGACTCGATTTGTACAAAATACGTGTAATATTTATATCTTTAAATAAATTTGTTAAAAAACTAGGTTCAAAGATCTTTTCAATGATACTAATTATGTATGATAAATATTACTATTTTTTTTAATCTATAATTTTTAAAGTTGTTTCTCGGTAAGCGTAAGTGACAAATATTTTGGGATAGAGGGAGTACATATAAACTCACTTGTGTCGGTCTTTGTCCAACGAATAAACCTTAGGGCAAATAAATTGATATTGTGTCACGAGGCGGTCTCATGAGTGTCATTTAAAAGAAAGTAGAGCGGGAGGCCTTTGCTGCGGCTTTGGCGGCATCCACGGTAGCGAAAAAATTTCTGCCGTCCCCGATGCTGCATGGATGGTGGTGCATTCATTGACCGGGGCTTGGTATAGGCAGGTGGGTCCCACTCGCCTGTTGTTGCAGCCCTTCGAGCTCATTATTGGCGGCTCCTTGGCTGCCTGCTTCAATGTTGACCATCTTGGTCGTTGTCCACCACCCATTGGTTGGCGATCAGATGGGGGCCACCTGCTGGGGATATTTTCTTGGGCTTTACACGACCAACGCGCCAAGTTCGCTTTTTGCATGTTAGCGCTATTGTATCCTCGGCGTTGTCGAGCAATGGTTGGTCGAGCCGTCCATATGGGCCCCTACGTCCTTTCATTGCTCCTTCTCTCATACGAATGGCCGAGCAGCCGAGCAAAAGAAAACGGCGGTTCCATTACTCGCTCTTCCTCTCACCGGTGAAAGTCGGCGGGCCTCGCGAGGTGGGTGGCGCGGCGGCACAACTCCGCCTCGCTCGCTCTCCTCTCTTGGCGGCGGCTAGGGCGGCTCGGCAAAAGTGGCGCGGTGCGTCCGTGCTGGCGCGGCGTTGCGAGGCTGCGGCACCTAGGCGTGTTGGTCGGCGCGGTGCTCCCTGGCGCGGTGGTGCGGCTCCGTTGGTGGCCCAAGGGTGGTCGCGCCTCGGATGTCGGCGTGGCGAGGTGCTCCGGTTATGTGCTTCACCGACTTGGCATCCTGGTTTCTTCTATAGTTCTATCTCCAATCTCATCCTTCCCTCTCTTCTCTTCCTCTCTCTCTCTTTGGCCGCGTTCCTCCTGCGGCGCTCGGCGGATCTCGTGTTGCGGGGGGCTGAGAGAAATCCCACGGCTCTCGGAGATTACAGATCGATGTTCGTTGTGCGTGCGGGGTGACCCCGGCGCGGCAAATGCAGATGGGCCCCGACGGTTGGTGCGGCAATTTGCCGAGGCTTCCAGCGTCCGGTGTGCGCTTTAGCAACTCAGCGACCGGGTTGCCAGGCTTCTTCTCTCCCCACTCTCCTCTCCGTTGGTTGCTGCCAACTTGCTGGCCGCCGTGCGCTCAGGTAACTCCATGGCTGGAGGCCTAAAGCGTTTTTCTTGGAGTCGAAGGTCCTGTCCGCGACGCAAGCCAGGACGACATGGACAAAGACGCTGCACAATCCTTGGAGGTGACTCGCCCTAGCCTATCCTCATCCTATCATTTTCTTCCCTCTCCCCGTGCGTGGAATCGTCTTCCCTGATGGCCCTCCTCAACACGCGGTTCACCGCTACAAGTGGTTTCTAGGGTAATCTTGAAAAAGTGCAGTGGACCTGTCGGGTTTGTCTTTGTGCCCCATCCCCTCCTGCTATCTGCATTTGCACCAGTATTGACAGTGGCAGTGTGACATTTGCTAGCTCGTGATGAGATTGTTGTTCCATAAACGTGCATGACATTTTTATGAAATTTCCTTTCTTTTTAGCCTTAATTTTCTTGCCTTGTCCGCTTAGTAAACCTGACAAAGTTTCCTGGTTTAGGTATTTTGTTTCGCTTCCTCTGTTCGCTTGGGTTCCACATACCTGAAGCATTTAGTTAATTCATTCAAAGAAGAGAGTTAAGATATCGGTGCTCGATTTCTGCACCATGGATGTACGTGATTTCTGTAAAAAAAAATATAGTAAAATTAGATGGAAGATTATGGCTCTATGCTTAGCTTACCATTTAGCCGTACATGTTTCATAGATTCGTAATCCAACCATAACTGGAATAGCTGAATGAAAATATTAGGATTCTCAGTTGCTCCTGCTAGTTAGATACTGTAAATTGGGTTCAAGTTAATTTTTGAGTAAAATCCATTGGAGGTCCTTGAACTTGTCTCAAGGTCTCATCCAGTCCATGTACTTAGGAAACTAGGTAAACAGGTCCTTGAACTTGTTTAAATGTGTCATCCGGTCCAAAATCGGATTTGTCAAGTGATTTTGCTACAGTAATAAGTGGTTTTTGTCCTTTTTTTCCATTTAGATTGAATTTTTGAAAAATCATAGTAAATAATAAAATGAAAAATCCAATTTTTTTAGATTCCACATGAGTAGATCTACAAGTGAACATACAATATGGTATGCTTTAGTACAATTTTTTTTTTCTCGAAGCTTTTATCTTTTTTTTTTTTATTTATTTGGTGAATGTTTAAAAATCATAGCAAATCACTGAAAATTTATAAAATAGAAAATCCAGTTTGTTTGACTCCACATGTGCATTTCTACACAGTGACTATATAATATGATATGGTTTAGTCCAATAAAATATAGAAGTTGCAACTACAAATTATTTCAATTAATTACAAAAAAAAAAGCGAGATCTAAAGCTACAATAAAAATTTTGTATTAAAACATACCATATTATATGTTCACTTGTAGATCTTCTAATGTGGAGTCCAAAAATTTGGATTTTTCATGTTATGATTTTTCTATAATTTACTATGATTTTTCAAAGATCCAATCTAAATGTTAAAAAGATAAAAGATAAAAACCACTTACTATAGCAAAACCGCTTGCCAAATCCGGTTTTGGACCTAGATGACACATTTAAAAAGTTCAAGGACCTGTTTACATGGTTTTCTAAGTACATGGACCTCGATGAGACCTCGAAACAAGTTCAAGGACCTCGCAATAGATTTTACTCTTAATTTTTGTTGCAAAGTGGGGATAGCTATATTGATGAATTTGGTTATTTTTTTATGCCAATACTGTTTATTTTATGCTATTGTTTGTACCATTGTTAGCTCACTCCTAGATTAGCTACATCTTTTTGGTTTACTGTGTACAGATAAGGACCTGCATTTCACATGAAGGTTTAGTTTATCGATTCTCTCTTCTTTACATAACATGTCCGCTATCTTCTCTGAGCTTCAAGAGTAATTATCAGTAGTGTAGCTAGATTTGCGCATTCCCTCATCTGCATTGGGTGAGTCTCTCTCCCTCAGCTGCTTTGTTTTCCTTCTGTCTATTTAGTCCTGCGGTGTGATGCAATAAGTCCGATTACATCGAGTTTCTTACGTTTTTTTTTGTTCGTAGGAGTTCCGGATCAAGTGTCGATTTTGTTGCCCTTTTACTGTCAGTGTCTTTGATTTGTGAAATTCACGAGGATGGGTCTGTCATGTGTAGGGTGGAGATTGAGTTTCCCACTTGCGTGGTTTCATTCGGGTTCTACAAAGCATTTTTGTTTTGGTTCTGTCTTGGTCGGATCATGGCCATGTATAAATAATATCCATGGGTTTCTTGTCATAGACTATAATTTCCAGGGGATTAGTTTTGTACAAAATGTCTAGCAGCCAGAGCTATTGAAGTGACAAATATTGTTGCTGCTAGTAGTGAGGTTCAGAGAGGAATGAAGATATAGCAAGCCAATGTCATTGCTTCCTTAAAGGGTTTTTTTGCGCTTTGTTTGTTTATGTTCTTCTTTTTTTCTTATTGGGCTATGGACAAACTATTGATATGTACTTTTGCCGATGAATAAGAAAATAGATGCTAAGTATGTTTGGGAATATTTGTTTGTTTTACTCAATTCAGACCTACCTACTCCCATCTCTTGTTAAGAACTCCATACACAGGGTGCACCCCTACATAGGAAACACTCAACGATGGAGGAAGAGGACCACCTTCCCAAGGTATTCTATCATTTGTCTTTAAGCCGCAGTATCAGCTCTTCTCCATGAAACATGCATCCTCTTTGCTTACAAATTCTGCTTCAGGTTCCAAAGGTGATCAGCGTTAATCCGAAAGTCTTCTTAAGCTATGACCGCAAAATGGTTGCATCTTCAAATGAAACAAGAACACAATTTCAACATCGATGATGATATGGCATGTCACAAAAATAGAAATTGAGAATATGCAACCTAAGGACTATCTCATGTAAGATATATGCACCATTTAGATAGCTCACATCCTGGTTTAGAAATCCGGCTTTTGTACTCTTGTCTCATGGAAAGCATTTAAACATGTTGCGGTTGTTTTAGAAATTGAGCCTTCTATTCAGCTTGTGTTGCCGTGGACCGTGTAATGGTAACAAATACATCTATTCATTTACCGGATAGAATCTATTATATTCATTCTTTTGTCAACATTATTCCATTTTCTATATAGAACCATGGCCATCACTTCCAAGGCGCATGGGCACGCCCAAATCGCTAGTGTAAATATGAGACAACTTACAAGGTAACACGTACAATGGATTATTTTTTTATGTTGTTTTGTAATGTGACAATAGACACTTGTACAATGGTATGCAAGTTGTCTAGTTATAAATTTTAGCTCGTGGAGGTGGTTACAATAGAAACAGTATGGAATCAACTGATGTGTGGCCATCACTTTCGCGGCGCATAAGGCGCGCCCAAATCGCTAGTGTAAATATGAGACAACTTTACGAGGTAACACGCACAATGGATTATTTTTTATGTTGTTTTGTAATGTGACAATAGACACTTGTACAATGGTATGCAAGTTGTCTAGTTATAAATTTTAGCTTGTGAGATGGTTACAATAGAAACAGTATGGAATCAACTGATGTGTAGCAATGTTCCTACCCTTTTCCTGGTTGACCCTTCTTTGTCACCAGTGTATTATTAAACCACCTGAAATACGTACTGCTACTACTATACCTTCGCTGCAGAGCTACAAGGCATAGACTAAGGCCATAGACTAAGCGATGTGATCCAATCAAGAAGCAACACATACACAGGTGTACCGTCGCTGGCGGCATCGTTTTATTGGACAATTTAAGCCTGTTATCCATTCACAGCGTGAAAGGTTCCACTATTTTCTTATTATTGAGAAGTGAATGTAATGAGCAGAGATTTGGAACAACTGTCTTGTTTCATTGATCATTAAGGAATATATACATGTGAAGAGGTGTCTGTTTTACAGTGAAGTTTCATCCGAAGAGACATGACCCTTCGGATGATTTGCTAACTGCTAACACTAATCACTAGGTTAACTGCTAATCATGTACTGTACGGGCGTCCGTACGGATGGATGAGATCGAATGTGAAGTTGTGCCTGTTGGCGTACAGGCACCGTTTCACAACACTCCCCTCGATCGAATATTCTTTGAGATCAATGAAGTTTGCAAGATTGGATTCCTCGAAAAAACCCACGTGGGAAAAAATCGAGGAATATGTATATATAGATATTCTATAAAACTCCTTTAAACCTTATTAGGAAAATAAGGAGAAAATGGCATATCTGTGTTTGTGATTTGAATAAACCACTATGTCATTGGTATCCCATTAAAACCCCAATGGGGAAAAAATATTGGAGATACGACATATAGTTACCTCCTCAAAAACCTTTAGGAAAAATATGAGGAGTAATGTAGGTTGATATGTCGCTAAAACTCCTGTAAAAACCCAGTGGGAAAATTAGGAGAAAATATGATGACATATTATTGGTATTGCCTCTTGGATAACTCTCATGAAAAACCTTTTCAGGGAAAAACCATGAATGAGTTGTGAGGGCAATATGTGTCTTTGATATTTTCAACAAAAACCCCATGGGGAAAATAGAAAATATGACACGCGCTTATGTTAATATTACCTCATTAAAAACTTTAACAAGAAAACTCTTTGAGTAAAACTTGTGAAAGAAAAGAGTATAATATGATCTTTGATGAGGTTACTATTTAGGGGATTTCTCCCCCGATTCGGCAAATCTCGAAGTCGGGCGCATACCAATTCCATGCACCAATTTCTGGAATACGAAGTTGGTAAGGACTTAGTAAATAGGTCAGCGAGGTTATCACATGACTTGATTTGCAAGATGTTTATTTCCCGCATTCTTGTAATTCATGGGGATAAAACAATTTAGGAATAAAATGCTTAGTGATATTACTCTTTATGTAACCTTGCTTGCATCTGTGTAACACAAGCGAGAATTATCTTCATAGATAATTGTAGGTGATTCAATTGAACCAATACCACATGATTTGTTGGATGTGGTTAATCATTCTCGAAGCCATACACATACTTTGCTCTTTGGACAAGAGAGAAGAACGGCGGCGAAGATCACACGTTTCTTCCAGAGGCGCATGCCTCTGAACCCATCGGTAAGTATGGCCAAGATCAACTTACCGTCATTCATCGCTTCGGATTTGGGCCCAATGGAAAGAAGCAATTCAAGCTGAGATAGCCTCGCTTACTAAAAGAGGGGTATTCACATCCGCAATACCCACACCTTCCAAAGTCTTTCCTGTGGGCTTCAAATGGGTTTTCGTCCGGAAACGGAACGAAAAAAAAATGAGGTGGTGAGATATAAAAGCGAGGTTAGTAGCACAAGGGTTCACGCAGAGACCGGCATTGATTACAATGAAACCTATTCTCCCGTAATGAGTGGAATTACTTTCCGATACTTAATATCATTGGCGGTTCAAAATCATCTATCTATGCGGTTGATGGATGTAGTGACGAATATATCTATATGGGTCACTTGATTCGGACATATACATGAAGGTTCCCGATGGAATCCAAATTCGAATCAAAACGCAAATCGCAACATGTATTGTGTAAAACTACAAAAGTCATTATATGGCTTAAAGCGGTCGGGGCGAATGTGGTACAACCGACCGAGTGAATTCCTTTTTAAAGAAAGGATACACCAATAATGATGTTTGCCCATGTGTTTTCATTAAGAGATCTCCAACGGGATTTTTGCATCATATCTGTATATGTCGATGATTTAAATATCATTGGTAGTCCAAAGGATATAAATGAAACACGCAATCATCTAAAGGGCGGAATTCGAGATGAAGGATTTGGGTAAGACCAAATATTGCCTAGGCTTGCAACTTGAGCACCGTCCCTTGAGGATTTTAGTGCATCAATCGGCCTATATCGAGAAAATATTGGAGAAATTCAATATGGATAAATCATACCCTAATAAAACCCCGATGGTTGTTAGTTCCTTAGAAATAGGGAAAGATCAATTTAGACCACGGGGATATTGGGGAAAAGAAATTGGGACCAGAAGTCCCATATCTCGATATCATTAGCGCACTTATGTATCTTGCAAATTGCACCGGGCCCCGATATCGCATTTGCGATAAACTTACTAGCTAGACATAGTGCGGATCCGACTTCGCCGTCATTGGGCCGGGAGCCAAGTGTATCCTCGATACCTTAATGGTACAAAGGATCTTGGTTTTATTCTTCAAGAAAAATCATGATCCCAAAGATGATTGGTTATACTGATCTTTGGTTACTTATCTGATCCTCATAACGGAAAATCCCAAACATGATTTGTATTCCTACATGGAGGTACAGCTTTTTTCGTGCGATAACGTATTGAGAAGTGAATGTAATGAAATGAGAGATTTGGAACAACCGTCTTGTTTCATTGATCATTAAGGAATATATACATGTGAAGAGGTGTCTGTTTACAGTGAAGTTTCATCCGAAGAGACATGACCCTTCGGATGATTTGCTAACTGCTAACACTAATCACTAGGTTAACTGCTAATCATGTACTGTACGGCGTCCGTACGGATGGATGAGATCGAATGTGAAGTTGTGCCTGTTGGCGTACAGGCACCGTTTCACAACACTTATGTTTGGATCGGGAGGCCCGTGACAGATTGCAGCGTTAACAATTACTGCTAGCGTTAACAATTACTGCTAGTTTCTAAAAAAAAAAAAAAGCCTAGTAAAACACCATTACTGTCGGATCTAGTCACACTACAACCTTCCACAGTGAACCAAACATGTCCGACACTTCGTTCCCATGTAAGCTGCAAAAACTGCCACCACAAGGAGCTCAGGTCGTTGTTCGGCGAACAAGCTGCTAAAACTGCTACCGTAGGCCTGCTTGGCTCTTGGCTGATCGTTTATGTGACTAATAAGCCAACTGGCGTTAATTTGTTGTGAGAGAAAAATGGTGTACCATAGCAAATATGTTCAAGCGAAAACCCAATGCAGCAAGACACCATTATAATCCACGTATAAAATAAGACAATTGAAGACATGTAAGGCATTGCAATTTATACTTGGTTTGCCTCGATGAAAAGTTTATATAGCATTACGTACAGTATTATGGTTTCCTACATAAATAGTCAGACTGAACCCATAGATGTAGCCAAATATAGGGTTTATATAGCACAGAATATAGGGTTCTACCGCACCAAGTACTGTTCCTACCAATGCTTGTTCTCAGGGTTCTAAACTCTGCATACCAAACTAAAGAATACAACACAGGTTGCATGTGTAGCTTGTACAGCAAACAAAGGCAGGCAGGCGGGCAGGCTCAGCAGCTGCAATTACACAGTTGTTCTAGGGATGGCTTTGAGTTTAACCCAACTATATTCCAATGCCGCTGTTTAGGTGGGCAAGGCATGAAAACTGAACTCCTAGGAGACCCAAGAGGAACTCCTAAGACCCAGAAAAATGGATCAAACTTGTCGCTTATTTTCCATATGGATGATACCTGCTAGAACCCCGAGCACCTGTACTCCCACCACCAGTACCACCAGCTGCTCCACCAGCTCCGCCATAACTGCCATATCCGCCGGTGCCATAACCACCTGGAGCACCACCATAGGCGCCACCTCCATATGCACCGCCTCCATAGGCACCCCCTCCATAGGCGCCACCACCGTAGGCAGCATAGGCGCCATATGCGCCTCCATACATGGATCCACCATAACCACCACCAAAACCAGACCCAACGCCAGCATTGCCTCCATAGCCATATCCTGCTCCTGCACCACCATCATATCCATAACCCATCGCAGCAGATTGATAAGCACCTACATAACCATAACCACCGCCACCTCCATTGCTGCCACTGCAGGCACTAACAGCTCCACCACCTCCACCACTACGATAAGAACTGTGGTAACCTCCACCTCCGTGGCTTGATTGATCAAATCCATGTTTCTTTGGTTCAAACTTCTTTATTTCAACCTGCAAACATAAACCATAAAAAAGTTAACTAACATGACTAAAACATATGAACCAACAGGAGAACCATTTCAAATTAAACAACATCAAACACTCTTTTCTGTTAATCAATGCCTTTTTCCTATAGAACAGCTATAGAGTTCCATTCAGAATTTTTTGAAGCACCTATTATAGCCAAAATACTGGTCACATATCAGGACCTAAGTCGTATACTAGTCTAGAGTTTCAATACCCCTTCACTCCAGTAGCATATGTATTTCTAAGTCTATTTAGTTTTCTTGTTTTACTTCACTATTGACTGAAACATAAGTTTACAACAAAATAAATTTAAAAATCTAACCTGCTTCCCACCAAGATCATGCGTTCTCCCCTCTGATATGACCCTTTCAACAGAATCTTCACTTTCAAATGTGACAAAACCAAACCCTCTAGAACGCCCAGTCTTACGATCAAACGTTATCCGATGTTCAAGTACCTTACCATACGATGAAAAGTGATTCTTCAACTCATCTGAAATTTTGTACCTTCTCAGTATCATAAACAAATTGAGTTCAAGATTTCTTTGTTGGTAGCAAACACCTACCTTCAGTAAGAGATGGCGGTAGCCCACCGATGAAGATCTTTCTTGTCTTAGGACCGTCTTTGGTGGTCATCTCTTCCCTCGGGACTGTCCTCTTGACTTCAACCTGCAGAAACCAGAAGTTGATAGGGTAATAGCGGTCAAGAGAAGCTAAATGTCAACTAAATTGCAGGGGTTTGCAGTGCTGCAAACTGAGGTCCCTGTTACGGCCGATCTAAATTAGATGTCCTACCGTGCTGCCATCTATAACGTGATCATCCTCCAAACCCATGTCTACAACAGATGGTTCAGAAAATGCAACAAATCCAGATCCATGAGGCATCTTAGTATGCTTGTCCTTCATAATTACAGAATCAATTATTTCCCCATACGTCTAAAAATGCTTGGAGAATGATTCTACATACAAACAAATAAAAAATACAGAATTGTCAATTCGGCAAAAAGAACAGAATCACAAAAATAGCAAACCTCAGGAGCCTCCAGCAGTTCGTCATCTCTTCCATCGTTATAAACGCGTTGACAAGTACCGAGGGAGCTGAATTCATGAACCAGTGGATTACGATCAGGACAAAAGTGGTCATCATCAGAATCATCGGCCCTTGCTGTGCCATAAGGTTCCTCATCATCCTCAATTTCAACATATCCGCTGCCAGAGGCTATACCAAACACAGGCAAACATGGAAAACAGCTTCAGCGTAGTAACCTTTCGGACATGTAACAGAAGCACGCTAACAGAAACACTACTTTCCGCAATACCAAAAGCCATATCATCCCTTTATGACAACCTGCTGCGCAGATAGTTAGTGTTTCCGCATTTTTATTTTAGCATTCAAAACATCGAAAGAACAAAACTAAACAAATCGAACTCCGGGTACCTTTATTTTATTAGCATTAAAAACGTCTAGAGAACCCAACTAGACAAATCAAACTCCGGGGCACCTTTATTTTATTAGCATTAAAAACGTCTAGAGAACCCAACTAGACAAATCAAACTCCAGGCGCACAAATCCAGTAAATATAACATGTAAATTGTACCTTCAGTTGTCTCCCCAGCAACACCTCCGACCAAAATCTTCCTGCGAAAGGCAAAAGCATTAGATCTCATGCAGACCCACATCCATAAATTTCAGAAGCCGGCACAAATCGCTCACCCCGGAAGTCGCTGCCCGCCCCCGCCCGTCCTCTCTGTCAGCATCCCTGTACCCAGAGGGGCCCATCCCGCCTCCGCACCTCCCGGGTGCCCTTCCTCCCCTCGTCGACCTCCTCCTCATCGTACCTGTTCAACGCGTGCTGGTTGTCCTCCACGTACCCCCCACGGGAAGAGGGCGCAGGGGAAAGGCGGGTGACCTCGGATTCAGAGTGATCAGAAGGTGGGAGTTCGGGCCTGAGCAAACCCTAGAGGCGAACAGAAACCATAAAAAGTGAAGTGACATGAGTAAAACATATGAAACAACAGGAGAACCATTTCACATTAAACAACAACAAACACTCTTCTCCGTTAACCAGGACAGTCATCTTAGATCAAATTCCAATTATATAAGATTCAACAAGAAAATGGACAAGACAAATAACCAAAAAAATAAGGAGATCACAAGGTGTGAGCAATACCAATAAATGTGAATTGAGAAGGGAAAGGAAAACAATGCCTTTTTCCTATAGAACAGCTATAGAGTTCCATTCGGAATTTCAAAGCACCTATTATAGCCAAACTAGTGATCACATATTAGAGTTCCATTCTACATACAAATAAATAAACCATACAGAATTGTTAATTTGGCAAAAGAACAGAATCACAAAAATAGCAAACCTCAGGAGCCTCTAGCATCTCGTCATCTCTACCATCGTTATAAGCATGTTGACAAGCACTGAGGGAGCTGAATTCATGAACCAGTGGATCACCATCAGGACAAAAGCGTCTGATGAGCTCCATTGCTTCTTCCCTCCAAGCAGCAACAGGGTGGGCATCATCTGAATCAATAGCCCTTGATGTGCCATACGGCTCCACATCATTCTCAATTTCAACATCCACACTGTCAGAGGCTATAAAAAACACAGGTAAACAAGGAAAACAGCTTCAGCGTAGTAACCTGTCGGACATGTAACGGATGCACGCTAACAGAAACACTACTTTCCGCAATAAAAAAAGCCATATCAGCTCTTTATGACAACCTGCTGCGCCAGATAGTTCGTGTTTCCGCATTTTTATTTTAGCATTCAAAACATCTACAGAACCAAACTAGACAAATCGAACTCCAGAGCACCTTATTTTATTAGCACTCAAAACGTCTAGAGAACCCAACTAGACAAATCAAACTCCAGGCACACCAAATCCAGTAAATATAACATGTAAATTGTACCTTCAGTTGCCTCCCCAGCAACGCCTCCGACAAAAAAATCTTCCTGCGAAAGGCAAAAAAATTAGCTCTCCTGCAGACCCACATCCTTAAATTTCAAAAGCCCTAGGGCACAGATCGCTCACCCCGACGAGTCATTGCCCACCCCACCCATCCTCTCCGCCAGCATCCCTGTACCCAGAGGGCCCATCCCGGCCTCCGTAACTCCCGGGGTGTCCTTCATCCTCGTAGACCTCCTCCTCATCGTAACCGTTCAACGCGTGTTGGTTGTCCTCCACATACCCCACCACGGAAGAGGGCGCGGGGGAAAGGCGGGTTACCTCGGATTCGGAGCGATCAGAAGGTGGGAATTCAGGCCTGAGCAAACCCTAGCGGCAAACAGAAACCATAAAAAGTTAAGTGACATGACTTAAACATATGAAACAACAGGAGAACCATTTCAAATTAAACAACAGCAAACACTCTTCTCTGTTAATCAGGACAGTCATCTTAGATTAAATTCCAATTCTATATGATTCATCAAGAAAATGGGTAACATAAATAACCAAAAAAATAAGGAGATCACAAGGTGTGAGCAATACCATTAAATGTGAATTTAGAAGGGAAAGGAAAACAATGCCTTTTTCCTATAGAACAGCTATAGAGTTCCATTCGGAATTTCAAAGCACCTATTATAGCCAAACTAGTGGTTACATATTAGACTTACATTCTACATACAAATAAATAAACCATACAGAATTGTCAATTTGGGAAAAAGAACAGAATCACAAAAATAGCAAACCTCAGGAGCATCTAGCATCTTGTCATCTCTACCATCATTGTAAGAATGTTGACCAGTACCGAGGGAGCTGAATTCATGAACCAGTGGATCACGATCAGCACAAAAGTGTCTGATGAGCTCCATTGCTTCTTCCCTCCAAGCAGCAACAGGGCGGGCATTATCTGAATCAACAGCCCTTGATGTGCCATAAGGCTCCTCATCATTCTCAATTTCAACATCCACACTGTCAAAGGCTATAAAAACACAGGAAAACAAGGAAAACAGCTTCAGTGTAGTAACCTGTCGGACATGTAACGGAAGCACACTAACAGAAACACTACTTTCGCGCAGTAACAAAAGCCAAATCAACCATTTATGACAACGTGGTGCGCCCAGATAGTTAATGTTTCTACATTTTTATTTTAGCATTCAAACATCTACAGAATCAAACTAGACAATCCAAACTCCAGGGCACCTTTATTTTATTAGCATTCAAAAAACGTCTCGAGAACCCAACTAGACAAATCAAACTCCAGGCACACCAAATCCATTATAATATAACATGTAAATTGTACCTTCAGTTGTCTCCCCAGCAACGCCTCCGACAAAAAACTTCCTGCGAAAGGCAAAAGCATCAGCTCTCCTGCATACCCACATCCTTAAATTTCAGAAGCCCTAGGGCACAGATCGCTCACCCGATGAGTCGCTGCCCGCCCCCGCACATCCTCTCCGCCCGGCATTGCCGTACCCGGAGGCCCCATCATGGCCTCTGCGCCTCCCAGGGTGCCCTTGCTCCTCGTCGACCTCGTTCTCATCGTACCCGTTCAATGCGTGCTGGTTGTCCTGCATGTACCCCGCCACGGAAGAGGGTGCGGGGGAAAGGCGGGTTACCTCGGATTCGAGCAATCAGAAGGTGGGAGTTCTGGCCTGAGCAATCCCTAGCGGCAAACAGAAACCATAAAAAGTTAAGTGACATGACTAAAACATATGAAACAACAGGAGAACCATTTCAAATTAAACAACAGCAAACAATCTTCTCTGTTAATCAGGACAGTCATCTTAGATCAAATTCCAATTCTATATGATTCATCAAGAAAATGGGAAACATAAATAACCAAAAAATAAGGAGATCACAAGGTGTGAGCAATACCATTAAATGTGAATTTAGAAGGGAAAGGAAAAACAATGCCTTTTTCCTATAGAACAGCTAGAGTTCCATTCGAATTTCAAAGAACCTATTATAGCCAAACTAGTGGTTACATATTAGACTTATATTCTACATACAAATAAATAAACCATACAGAATTGTCAATTTGGCAAAAAGAACAGAATCACAAAAATAGCAAACCTCAGGAGCCTCTAGCATCTTGTCATCTCTACCATCATTGTAAGAATGTTGACCAGTACCGAGGGAGCTGAATTCATGAACCAGTGGATCACGATCAGCACCAAAGTGTCTGATGAGCTCCATTGCTTCTTCCCTCCAAGCAGCAACAGGGCGGGCATCATCTGAATCAACAGCCCTTGATGTGCCATAAGGCTCCTCATCATTCTCAATTTCAACATCCACACTGTCAGAGGCTATAAAAAACACAGGAAAACAAGGAAAACAGCTTCAGTGTAGTAACCTGTCACATGAAAAAACATCTACAGACAAATCGAACTCCAGGGAAAGTTTGTTTTATTAGCATTCAAAACGTCTAGAGAACCCAACTAGACAAATCAAACACCAGGCGCACAAAATCCAGGAAATATAACATGTACATTGTACCTTCAGTTGTCACCCCAGCAACGCCTTCGACAAAAATCTTCCTGCGAAAGGCAAACGCATTAGCTCTCCTGCAGACCCACATCCTCAAATTTCAGAAGCCCTAGGGCACAGATCGCTCACCCCAGGCGGTAGCTGCCCGCCCCCCGCCCATCCTCTCCGCCAGCATGGCCATACCCAGAGGCCCCATCCCGGCCTCCACACCTCCCGGGTGCCCTTCCTCCTCGTCGACCTCCACCTCGTTGTACTCGTTCAACGCATGCTGGTTGTCCTCCACGCACCCGCCATGCCTGCATACTTCTGCGCCGCCGCCACCTGAGATCTAAAACGCCGGAATCTGAGCCAATACGCAGAAACCCTAGCTCAAGCCACGGAAGAGGGGCGCAGGGGAAAGGCGGGTTACCTCGGATTCGGAAGAATCAGAAGGTGGGGGTTCAGGCCAGAGAAAACCCTAGCAGCAAACAAAAAACCAAAAAAAAGTTAATTGACATGACTAAAACATATGAAACAACAGGAGAACCATTTCAAATTAAACAACAGCAAACACTCTTCTATGTTAATCAGGACAGTCATCTTAGATCAAATTCCAATTCTATATGATTCATCAAGAAAATGGGCAACACAAATAACCAAAAAAATAAGAAGATCACAAGGTGTGAGCAATACCATTAAATGTGAATTTAGAAGGGAAAGGAAAACAATGCCTTTTTCCTATAGAACAGCTATAGAGTTCCATTCGGAATTTCAAAGCACCTATTATAGCCAAACTAGTGGTTACATATTAGACTTACATTCTACATACAAATAAATAAACCATACAGAATTGTCAATTTGGGAAAAAGAACAGAATCACAAAAATAGCAAACCTCAGGAGCATCTAGCATCTTGTCATCTCTAGCATCGTTATAAGCATGTTGACAAGTACCGAGGGAGCTGAATTCATGAACCAGTGGATCATGATCAGCACAAAAGTGTCTGATGAGCTCCATAGCTTCTTCCCTCCAAGCAGCAACAGGGCGGGCATCATCCAAATCAACAGCCCTTGCTGTGCCATAAGGCTCCTCATCATTCTCAATTTCAACATCCACACTGTCAGAGGCTATAAAAACACAGGCAAACAAGGAAAACAGCTTCAGCGTAGTAACCTGTCGGACATGTAACAGAAGCACGCTAACAGAAACACTACTTTCCGCAATAACAAAAGCCATATCAACCATTTATGACAACGTGCTGCGCCAGATAGTTCGTGTTTCTGCATTATTATTTTAGCATTCAAAACATCTACAGAATCAAACTAGACAAATTGAACTCCAGGGTACCTTTATTTTATTAGCATTCAAAACATATAGAAAACCCAACTAGACAAATCAAACTCCAGGCGCACAAATCCAGTAAATATAACATGTAAATTGTACCTTCAGTTGTCTCCCCAGCAACGCCTCCGACAAAAACCTTCCCTACTGAAAGGCAAAAGCATTAGCTCTCCTGCAGACCCACATCCCTAAATTTCAGAAGCACTAGGGCACAGATCGCTCACCCCGACGAGTCGCTGCCCGTCCCCTGCCCTTTCTCTCCGCCAGCATCGCCGTACCCAGAGGCCCCATCCCAGCCTCCGCGCCTCCCGGGATGCTCTTCCTCCTCGTCGACCACCTCCTCGTCATCAGAATCAACGGTACTTGCTGTGCCATGAGGCTCCTCATCATCCTCAATTTCAATAACCACACTGTTAGAGGCTATAAACCCTGGGTCCACGTTTGTTGATGGGCTTAACGAGAGCACAACCATCATTATTAGGACTGTCTCCTGCATTTAAAGCACAAATAAGGATAGCATTGAGACAAAGGAAAGTAATGAACGAAGAATAAGGAAAGCCAAATCATTACTAATTCACTTACTAGGATGATTCTGGGTCAAAGGGATCTCCTGAGGAGCAACATCATAAATCCCACATGCTACACGGACACCAAGACATACACCAACCTCATTCACGGGCGGATTGAGCATCGGGCACCACAACCATATCTTCCACATCCACCTCAAGGTAGGGTAATGGAGGCTCAGAGTGTGCGCAGATTCTCCGATTCTGGTGACAACCCATGAGAGGGTGAATGACCATTAGGGGGTGAATACCCATGAGGAGTGGGATCATTGGACAACTTCCGCACAACCACATCTATACACTGAAACTCATTCTTCATGACAGTTTTGACATATTTGTCCCATTGAGCCTCCGATGCAATTGGGACCATCCGCCTGAAAATATAGCCTGATTTACCATAATGAAGCACCCCTGAATTGAGATGTCAACATCATTTAAATTGCAGTGAAGCTCATCTCGAGCACTACCAAGCAAATCAAAAAAACAACGGCCGTTAAGTCAAATATGAGAGGCACCATTTGCATTCCAACAAAACTGACATTCGAAACTCATCTTCCTGTAGACTTCCTCCATGATACAGGTTGACTACGTTGTCCATCTAGTTGGTAATGCGCAGAAAACCAAAGTTATTACGGCTAGATTGCACAAAAATAACTAGCTACATTATCTAAATATCTACAGTTGCTAAATAACTAAATAACCTAAGTAATTAGGTAACTATTACCTTACTAAAAAAAAGTACCTAACTATCTAACTAAATTTTATAACTACATCACCTAATAATCTATGGAAAATTGATAACTACATTACCTAAGTACCTATCTAATCTAACTATAATAAATAAAGAACTAATTTACCTAAACTGATCCAACTAAATTACTAAGTTACCTAAACTAGATAACCTAAATAACTACAGTAAAATATTAACAAAAAGAAAATACCTTCCTGTCACCGACGGGGACGAAGAGGGCACCAATGCCGTGGACGGAGGGGTTCAGGGGCGAGGCCAGTGGCGGATCCCGGAGGCCCGCCGGCCGGTGGGATCACCGGCGAGCGGTGGCGGGCCTCCCTCGCCGCCGGTCTCCACGGACGAATAAGAGAATGGGGCGACGAGGGCGGCCAGGGCTGGGATGGAGAAGGTGGCGCGGACAACGGAGAGCGACGGGCGCCGGGCGGAGGAGGGGGGCGCGGCCGACGGACGGAGGAGGTGCCGCGGCCGCCGCAAGAAGAAAAAGCGGCGGACCGCCGGAGCTCGGGAAAATGAGGTGGCACGGAAAACGGGCGGGGGCGAAACGGCGAGCGGCGGTCCGCGGCCACCGGGCGGATGAGGTGCGCGGCCGCCGGGCGGAGGAGGAAGGGCGGCCGCCGGACACCGGCACAGAGGACGGCGGCGGTGTGGAGTGCGGCGCGCGTGGATAAAGGAATGGGTTCGGTAATTTTTTTTTTTTGAAAAATTAGGCCTCCTGTTTTATCTCAGCTAGTGGCCACGTCATCACCACCTCGGATGCTAACTTGTCGCGGGTCGAGTCGTCGTCGAGACGTTTTATCTTGAAGCCACGATTGTCATGCCATTGCCTCTGCATACAGTGATCGGTTACGTAGCCATGGATAGAAAAATATGGGAGATGGTGTGCTGCCACATGATCTGCTGCCATGTTGTCCGACTGTCAAGCCATTGGATAGAGGAGCATGGCGTCTAGATAGCTTGCTAGTAGTATTTGCTTGCGGAGGAGAAAAGAACAAAGAGGAGGATTGACCTGTCGTACGTGTCTTGAGAAGAGAGAAGCAGGCATTACGGAGAGAGAGAGAGGTCGTTAAGCTGTCACATAGGCCAAATCAATCATGGATAAGTGTAATTAAGTGGATGGAGAGCGTTTGGTTATTTGGTTCTACGTGTGGTAGCAGATCAGGGGCGGTATACACTGTTTTGCATGCAATTTTTTTCACCACATGGCCTTGTCCCTTGCCGCCGATGTTCTTTTTTCGTTTCCACGTGCGAGGGTGCTCATGTCAGGTGGACCTTGCGGGTGCTCGGTCCTTGGCTTCACACAAGTGGCAGCTCGAGGCCATAGCAAACCACAATGGATCAATTACATTTTCCCCCTCCAAACAGTGGCATTCTACAATGGGATCGTCCAACCATAGAAGGAATTTGGTGAAAAATCTATTAATCATTGTAATCGATCATGTATCTCAGATGTTGGGGGCGAAGGCGGGCGCGGGGCAACCTGGGCCTCCAGCCCCCTCTACGGATTGCGTGTAAGTGGAGCATCCCCCACCCCACCCCACCCTCCCAAGCCCCCCCCTTTCATTTTTTTATCTATATTGTATAGATTAGGAGGGGCTAAGCTTCGATGGAGCTTTATCACCGGCCTAAACTTTTTTTTTTTTTGTCTTCGTCCCGATCAGGTTGCCCATGAATTAGCTAGACAAGCTTTACTATAGAAGAGAGTTCACGGGTTTGATAGATGATCCCCTCATATATAGTACATTTTCTTGTAAATCGATGTAACCACTTATGTGAATCAATAAAGTTTGTAAAGTTTTTTTGCATAACAACCTAAAATATTTCACAATAGAAAAAGAGAACATAAATGCTTAATCTAGATTCGCGTGCAAAAGCCCACTAAATCCTCTGAAAAGTGCATCTAGCCCTTTAGTGGGTTTTGGATGATTAATGACAATGCGATTAAAGGTCTAATGAGTTTGCTAAGTGTTGGCAGTAAATTGATCGTCTCACATGCACTTGAGTAAGTTGAATAAAGCCAAAATGATGTATTGTTGTATAAGCAATCTAGTTCAAGCATAAGACAACAATACAAATATAATTTACGCAAAGGCTTATCCATTGTGAGATATCTAGGATCTATGAGAAAGCAAGCACAACATATGTTTGGGTAATGAGACATAAAGAGGTTTCATATGGATTGGTCTCATCTTTGAAGCTTGCTAGTTGAGAGATATATGTTTTCAAGATAAACTTAACAAAGGATTCAACACCAAGTGTGACTTGATGGATTGAGATAGTGAAGATAGCAAGGGAAGGCTATGAGTACTAAGTGAAGGACAAGTGACGACTTGTGACCGAAGAACCTAGCTAAGGTGAAGAAGGAAGTACTTGCAAAGATCACAACTCACGTCGGCGATGAAGTGGCCCACACATGCAAAGAAAATGAGCTATCTCTTATGGAAACCTAAGAGGCCAATGTGAACGAACCTCACCAGAATTAGGCTAAGGGGATAATGACTTATCTGTCAATTTTTCCACTATCAACCCCAAAAAACGCAACTCTACCTTACGTAAAGTTGCCAGAGTACCTCTGGATTTGAAATCACTGCTTATATACCTTGTATTGGCCATAATTTATAAGAACATTCTCGTAGTATTAGTAAGAGGAGGAAGGGTTAAGGATTTACCCCGTGTGAGAAACGTGTTGGGCGATTATGTGAAAGCTCGGTCGGACTACGACCTCCTATGTGCCTCTACGGTCAATGGCATCACTCACTGGACTAAATGGACTGAAAGCCACAAGCTCTTTCTTCCGAGGTCAGATGAAGGAAGGGGACGGGAATAGAGATCTCAACTAATGAAATCGAAATTGGAAAACACTAAGCCCTCCCGAGGTAATGTCACACTCTCAAGACTACGCATATCACATGTATGCATTTCTAGCGGACAAATCTAAACGATAAAGATTTAACACTTTCATTTCTTAAAAAGAGACTACTTTTACAGGTTATTTTCTAGAAAGAAGAAAACCGCTAAAAAGAAAAGAAGACCCCACCGCCAGGCAACCAGCTATGCAAGTGAGGACGACTCATCCTGCAAGAAGTACTTAAGGTCTCGTTGTGGCCAAGCACCACCACCACCCGACGAGTGCACGGAGAACTTCATGAGGAAGAACAACAAGGAGGAGAAGTCGTCATGGGTGTAGGGCATCCTTGATGACCATCTCGACCGAGACCTCCTCCTTCAGAACCTCCAGGGCCTACTTCCTGAACTTCCAGACATAGTCCTCCTTGTTTGTCTTTGCCCGGGCACCGGTGACCCGAACACTCGTTGAGGCACGCCGGCGGCGGCGATCTCCTCCTAGCCGCCACCAATGTCGCGGGCGCCCCTTGTAAGTTCCCCGAGTTCCACCGCTTCCTCGGCGGTGATGACCTCCTGTGAGCCGCCGAGGGTGTTTCCTCTAACACTCGAGGAACCCGCATATGGTCTTCTCGACGTCATGAAGCTGATCTAGCTCCCTCCGCCGCGCCGCCTCGGCCGGACAAAGAGTAAGGGATCACGAATCCTCCAAATGAAAAACAAAAGGTCACACACTCACCCGAAGCCATGTGTAAGGTCCTAGATGGCTAGAGGGGGGTGAATAGCCTATAAAAAATTTCTACAAACTCACTAAACAAACCGGTTAGAATAACAAAAGGCGATTAAGCGGTTTGCACTAGCTCTAGTGGTCTTGCAAGCCTTCTAGTGACAAGGCTATATATTTCTATGATCTCTAAGTCACACAAAGTCTATGTCACTACTCCATCTAGTGAGCAATCCTAATAAGGTCCTTAAGCTAGCAAGAACAACTACACAAGGCAAGTGCTAGCTCTCTACACAATATAAACTAGGAATGTAAATACAAGTGTGAGAGCGATATACCAACTCGTAGAGGCAATGAACCAATCACCGGGAAGAAGATGAACTATCAATCACTTTCGAAGATGATGATCCAAACACCAAGACAATAAACAAGTCGATTTGTTCACTCGGAGTTCACTTGTACACCGACAAGCTAGTCTCCAGTTGTGCCGACCAACATGAGGATGGTGTTTGAGCTAGGCGGTGCCCTTGCTAGCCTCAACACACCACTCACAAGTGAGGTGCCCAAGACACGAGCAATGTATTCCTTGCACTTTGTCTTCCCGACGAGGAGTGCGTAATCCTCTCACAATTTCGCCCGGAGGTGGCCAAGAAACAATCTCCTCTTCTTGCCAACAACTCCACCAATCCACCAAGCCGGCTAGGAGCGGTGTCTCCAAGAGCAAAAGGAAACCCACCGTCTCACAACGATCTCCAAGTGCCTCTAGATGCAAGAACTTCGATGCAAATGCACTTGGATCAACTCTTCTCAAGAATGAAGCTCACAATCAAGAATGAGAGAGGAGGAGGCTTGCTTGCTTGCTCAAGTATGTTAGGAATGATTCAAATGACCAAGAGAGAGCAAGAGGCAGCCAAGGGGTATAAATACCCCACACCACGAAATGTGGCCGTTGAGGGGAAACCCACGGTTTTGCGGCGGCCGGGCCTTGCGACCGGACTCACCCGGTGAGTCGGTCGGTGGGTCCGGTCTACAACCGACAACCCTCGAGCGGTGCACGAACCCCGGCCTGGCCGGGTCCGTCGCAGCCCGATCGGTGCTTCGGTCAGCACCGGAAGCGTCCGATCGGATCGTCCGGTCGGGCCCTCGGCGAAACAGAAAAACATGCTCTGGAATTCGGCCGGACCCGCACGGTCGTCCGGTCGATTTCTTCGTGCTTCCGGTCACCGCGTCCGGTCACGCCTGAGCTGCGAATTTTCGTCGTTTTTTCGTCGTTCCTTAAGCCCTTGCTCCAAACCGACTTCCGCCACTTGTTTCTTGTTGCCGACACGTCGAAGAACACCTCGACACCATGTGTTAGCATTTTGAAAACATTTTCACCAAGTGCGGAGTTAGCTCTTTAGGTTAGAATGCATGCATATGAATTTTGAACCTAAAGGCACATGAGGACCGATGTGTGCGATAAGTTTCCCTCTTTATAGTGCGGCTTATCGATCCTATAATCACTCACACCCTCTATGGTGTCTTCAGTGTGAAACCAAAAGCCCTATGGTTATACCTTTGCCTTGGGGACAATTGATCTCCAAACCACACCGAATTGGATGCTTGATCATCTTTTGGATCGCCTCGATCCATCCTCCATGATCACCATGCACCAACTCCGGCACGACCAATCTCCAATCTAATCAAACACTTAGCATCGAGAGATTAGTCCTTAGGTGTCACTAATTATCCAAAACCAAACTAGAGATCTTCACCATGGCCTCCTGCGCGGAGGCGCTTCTCGAGCCCCTTCACTCGCACCTCCGATGCTAAGAACTTGTGGTGAAGCTCCACCACCAAGTCGTCCTTATGTCCCCCGCGGGCATGAATGGACGACGTTGGGAGGGGTCGCCCCATGAATCGAGTGCGAAGACCCTGGTGACTCAGCCTAGCTTTCTTTTCTTCTTCTTCTTCTTAAATTATTCTCCCTATAATTCTTCGTCGTGACCAGATCTAACCACACCAAACCGGAGAAGAGGCGGGAGAAAATTATTCCGTGTGGCGACACCATCTCCGCCTCGATGCCGCCGGCTAGAAATAAAAGTCTCCATGTTGTCATGTCGATGACTGACGTTGAAGTTGCCGCCCCCACCTTCCACAGAGACGCCATGGAGAAGACAATTCCGCCCTTCCCTTCACTGTCGCTAGAGAGGAGGAAGAGATAAAATTCCAATACCAAGAAATTTGGCATGGAAAAACTCTAACCGTAATGACTCTATTTGCAACGGAAATTGATAAGCCTACTTGATGTTAATTTGTTGTGAGACAAAAATGTTACCATGGCCGATATGTTCAAACGAAAAGCAAGTGCAGCAAGACACCCGTGGTTTTGCCTCGATGGAAAGTTTATTGTAATTTATACTTAGGTTTGCCTGAGGAGGAAGAGATAAAATTCAATACCAAGAAATTTGGCATGGAAAAACTCTAACCGTAATGACTCTATTTGCAACGGAAATTGATAAGCCTACTGATGTTAATTTGTTGTGAGATAAAAATGTTACCATGGCCGATATGTTCAAACGAAAAGCAAGTGCAGCAAGACACCCGTGGTTTGCCTCGATGGAAAGTTTATTGTAATTTATACTTAGGTTTGCCTCGATGGAAAGTTTATATAGCATTACGTAGTACAGTATTATATCTATGATTGGTTTCCTACCTTAGTTGTCAGATTTATACTTGAACCCAGAGATGTAGCCATATTGAACCCGAGCTGCAGACGAGGTGAAGACTGCATAGAACAAGTTTGGTCGAACTGTCGGTAGATTTGCTTTGATAACAACGGCTAGATTATAATATGCAGGCTGGGAAACGACGCAGGTTTCCGTTCCGATTCCGTATTTGGTATTCCAAATTTTGAACCGAATTCAATTTCTTTCAAAAATTCGAATTCCATCGGATCAAAGGTAGAAAGCGATGCAGTTCAGGATATTTCGGTTTTGTTTCCAACCTTAATCATGGACACAACATTTTCTGATCTGTTGATAACAAAAGAAACTACGAATAATATTCTGATGAAAATGAGAACCAAAAAATCGAAGTTGCAACAGAATACAAATTCTCATGCCTGAGTTTTCTTTCATTTCCAATTGCAGAATGTAAAACAACAGTCATAATATGTAACCAAATCCATGCATTAATAGGTTCCTAGTTATAATAATCACCACATGTGGCAACAGTTAAATCTTGCAACGGCAATGTTACAGCACAGAATAGGGTTCTACCGCACCAAGTACTGTTCCTACCATAAAATGCTTGTTCTCAGGGTTCTAAACTCTGCATATACCAAACTAAAGAATACAACACAGGTTGCATGTGTAGCTTGTACAGCAAACAAAGGCAGGCAGGCCAGGCGGGCAGGCTCAGCAGCTGCAATTACACAGTTGTTCTAGGGATGGCTTTGAGTTTAACCCAACTATATTCCAATGCCGCTGTTTAGGTGGGCAAGGCATGAAAACTGAACTCCTAGGAGACCCAAGAGGAACTCCTGAGACCCAGAAAAATGGATCAAACTTGCCGCTTATTTTCCATAAGGATGATACCTGCTAGAACCCCGAGCACCCGTACTCCCACCACCAGTACCACCAGCTGCTCCACCAGCTCCGCCATAACTGCCATATCCGCCGGTGCCATAACCACCTGGAGCACCACCATAGGCGCCACCTCCATATGCACCGCCTCCATAGGCACCCCCTCCATAAGCGCCACCACCGTAGGCACCATAGGCGCCATATGCGCCTCCATACATGGATCCACCATAACCACCACCAAAACCAGACCCAAAGCCAGCATTGCCTCCATAGCCATACCCTCTACCATAGCCATATCCTGCTCCTGCACCACCATCATATCCATAACCCGCCGCAGCAGATCGATAAGCACCTCCATACCCATAACCTCCGCCACCTCCACTGCTGCCACTGCTGGCACTAACAGCTCCACCACCTCCACCACTACGATAAGAACTGCGGTAACCTCCACCTCCGTGGCTTGATCTCCCATTACTGCTGTGATCAGAACCATGTTTCTTTGGTTCAGCCTTCTTTATTTCAACCTGCAAACAGAAACCATAAAATAGTTAACTGACATGACTAAAACATATGAAACAACAGGAGAACCATTTCATATTAAATAACAGCAACCACTCTTCTCTGTTAATCAGCAGTCACCTTAGATCAGATTCCAATTCTATATGATTCAAGAAAATGGGTAATAAAAATAACCAAAAAATTAGGAGATCACAGGATGTGAGCAATATCAATAAATATGAATTTAGAAGGGGAAGAAAAACAATGCCTTTTTCCTATAGAAGAGCTATAGAGTTCCATTCAGAATTTGAAGCACCTAGCCAAACTAGTGGTCACATATCAGGACCTAAGTAGTATTCTAGTCTAGAGTTTCAATACCCCTTTACTCCAGTAGCATATGTAATTATGAACATTTCTAAGTTTATTTATTTTTCTTGTTTTACTTCACTATTGAGTGAAACTTAAGTTTGCAACAAAATAAATTTAAAAATCTAACCTGCTTCCCACCAAGATCACGCATTCTCCCCTCTGATATGACCCTTTCAACAGAATCTTCACTTTCAAAAGTGACAAAACCAAACCCTCTAGAACGCCCAGTGCTATGATCAAGCATTATCTGATGTTCAACCACCTTACCATACGATGAAAAGTGATCCTTCAACTCATCTGAAATTTTTGTACCTTCTCAGTATCATAAACAAATTGAGTTCAGGATTTCTTTGTTGGTAGCAAACAGCCTACCTTCAGTAAGAGATGGCGGTAGCCCACCGATGAAGATCTTTCTTGTCTTAGGACCGTCTTTGGTGGACATCTCTTCCCTCGGGACTGTCCTCTTGACTTCAACCTGCATAAACCAAAAGGTGATAGGGTGATAGGGGTCGAGGGAAGCTAAATGTCAAACTAAATTGCAGAGGTTTGCAGAGCTGCAAACTGAGGTCCCTGTTACGGCCGATCTAAATTAGATGTCCTACCGTTCTGCCATCTATAACGTGATCATCCTCCAAAACTTTGTCTATAACAGATGGATCAGAAAATGTAACAAATCCAAATCCACGAGGCGTCTTAGTATGCTTGTCCTTCATAATTACAGAATCAGTTATTGCCCCATACTTCTCAAAATGCTTGGAGAATGATTCTACATACAAACAAATAAACCATACAGATTTGTCAATTTGGCAAAAAAGAACAGAATCACAAAAATAGCAAACCAAGATTGGAGATGAATGGAAAAAATATTTCACAGAAGAGCAGACCCAAAAACATCATTCGAGAAACCAATCAACAAATGCAAGTTTAAAGGTAACCTACTTCACAAATGGCATGCCCTTCTTTTATTTTATTAAGCAGCAAAATATGATTTTCTTGCATAACCCATATCCGTGTATGTATACGCAAGAAAACATATGAATTTGAAAGGAGTTTATGATTATGTGCAAACTATCTCATTACTTGTCAATACATGTACTAGCTAATTCAGGCAACATATCTAAGCATAGTGCACTCAACTACACGTATAACAGAAATATTAATTTTACAATTTACTATGCATTGTGGGACAACTCATTAACAGAACAAAACCAAGCAACAAGCATTGGAAAATATGGAACAGCTTTCCATGTTGGTGTATCATTTACACAAATATCAAGTGGGTTATAAATCCAAATGCAGTACAATGAGTAAAAAAGCAAATCTGGGCATGATGCAAGAATTCACGATTCTACTATAACCTACTGGTGTATAATATTGAAAAATGTTTGAAAGGTAAGTACCAAAAATAAGCTCAGCAGCAAACAACATGCAAAGAAACATGAATCTATCAAGTGCATCAACAACTATGCACATATTTCTTTATGACTAGTCACCCAGGTATATCATTCATATGCCCTATTACAAAAGTTCACAAACTTGATAAAAACATGGAAATATTCATGAGACAATAACAGCAGCAAGTCAACCAACCAAACAACTGCCACGTGCAAGAAAAATATGAAAGAAAAACATGAATAACATCAAGACATTATAGCAAAAGAAAAAAAAAAAACAGGCAAGCAAGGAAAACAGCTTCGGTAGTAAGCTTTTGGACATGTAATGGAAGCACGACAACAGAAACACTACTTTCCGCAATAACAAAATCCATATCAACCCTTTATGATAACCTGATGTGCAGATAGTTTGTGTATCCACTTTTTACTTTAGCATCCAAAACATCTACAGAACCGAACTAGACAAATCGAACTCCAGGGACCTTTATCTTAGCATTCAAAACGTCTAGAGAGCCCAACTAGACAAATCAAACTCCAGGCACACCATATCCAGTAAATATAGCACACAAATTGTACCTTCACTCGTCTCCCAAGCAACGCCTCCGACAAAAATCTTCCTGCGAAGGCAAAATATTAGCTCTCCTGCAGACCTACATCCTTTTATAAAAAAAAGAATCAGAAGCCCTAGGGCACAGATCGCTCACCCCGACGAGTCGCTGCCAGCCCCCGGCCATCCTCTCCGCCTGCATCGCCGTACCCAGAGGCCCCATCCCGGCCTCCGCGCCTCCCGGGGTGCCCTTCCTCCTCGTCGACCTCCTCGTCGTACCCGTTCAACGCGTGCTGGTTGTCCTCCGGGTACCCCGCCATGCCGGCAAACTTCCGCGCAGCCGCCGCCTGAGATCGAAACGACGGAATCTGAGCCAACACGCAGAAACCCTAGCTCGAGCCTTGGAAGAGGACGCGGGGGAAAGGCGGGTTACCTCGGACTCGGAGCAATCAGAGGGAGGTTCAGGTCCTGAGCAAACCCTAGCGGCGCTGCTGCGGGCGCGGGTTTTGAGACGGCGAGGCGAGGTGGGGATTGCAGGAGATGAGAGGGAAAACGGAGGAGGCGGCGGCGAGGTTCGGTTTGAGTCCAACGCGCAGGCGGCTCCGGGAATTTATAGGAGCTGTGCGCGACGGTGCGGGTTACAGAGAGGGTTTGGGTTTTGGACACGAAGTTGACTACAAGTCTAGAACCAGGACAAATTTCTACAAATCACTTGCTACGACATGTTTGGATGCCGTGGTTTCAAGAAACATTAGTTTGAATCTAATAAAAATAAAAGTGTGAAACTATATGGTTTAGAAAATATTTCGAGTAGAGTTTTAAAAAACTTCGAGGCCGGGGTTTCAAGAAAAAAAAAATTGAATCTAAAAATAAAAGAAATGTGAAACAATGGTTTAGAAAAAAAAATAGTGTAGAGTTTTAAAAACCTTGAAAAATACAGTTTTAAAAAACACTATATATAACGGCTATTCTATCCAAACGCTCTATCGCGTTTGAAACCAACGTATTTTACAAAACTATGGTATCTATACTCTATACATATCTTATGTTTCTATTGATATTAAAGAGGAAAAGTTTCTCTACCTGCATTTTCGTTCACCTCTCCTTAGCGACAATGGTGAGGTTCTTCCGTCATGTTCTTTCTAAACAGCAGTCACACCGTCTGTGGCTCGTACGTGACTTGAACTCATGATGTATTGTGATACATGCTAGGACAACTTCGTGTCTAGTGATGATAGGGGAGTCGTCGTAGACATGACAAGCTAGTTGTGATGTAATGGAAGCAAGGTGAAAACAATATAGATATCACCCCGTAGAAACCATCAATTAGCTTGTACTCGAAAAGAACTTGTTTGCAATTTTACTTCAAAATGATTTGATGGCTAATGTTGTGTAGATGGGAATAAAGCGAGATGATTTGTCTTCATGACATAGATGGCTTAGAGGCGACTATGACCGCTCACGAGTAATCCTACAATACCTCATGTATCGAAAATAATGTTAGAATTGAAGGAATACATCCCTTTTATGTAAATAACTTGTTTGGTTGGCAAATGGAAGAAACTAAACCGATATTTGTCTTGTTGTTAAAGGAAAAGAAAAGAGGAAGATACACTAAGAAAGTAACTAAAACCCAACAAACCAATGTGGAGCTAGTAAAGTCTAGAATTGTGTAGGGTTTGAATTGGGTGTAATAGAGTTAGGTAGTGTAGTGGCTATTAAGCTTTGTTATTTTACTAACTACTTTTTATCTAGTTGTTGTGAGTTTATAGAAAAAATTCTGTAGGTCATCCATCTTTTCTCTAGCCATCAAGATCCTTCCCCTTGCGTGCTCACCTTTGCCTCGACCAACTTGAGAAGGCTGATAGGACAAGTCCCAATTGCCACCGACAACGTTTGCGAGAAAAGTGAGACCAACGTTCGATCACTTGCTCTAAATAGGAATTTGTCGACAAACGGGGTCAACAATTAGTGGATAAAAAAGAAGAAGCCACACTCTCCTCACACCATGAAGGGCTCAAAAAACCTTCTAGGAAAAGATAGAAGTAGAGGCTTTGATATGATGGCACTTTTGTTAAAGTTGCTCTAAGCCAAACCTCTTATAGTCTAATACCATTAACTAGCATGTGGTCCCATGAACATGGCCCGTGCATCATAAGCAAATGTTTTGTAAAGGTTCTAACAAACTCTAGGAGAACAATTTCACCGTTATGTATTCAAATGTCTAGTACTATCATGTACTCCTATGCAATTTCACCCAATAACAACCAAAAAGCTAACCGCTTCACGACCGAACTCAGGGCTTCCCCAATGCAGTGATGTGGCATCTTTGCCCGTTGTCCACATTTTCACCCGTCTCCATGTCACAGCAGGTAGTGGCCTTGCAAAGATGTTAGAGGCTCTTGCGAGGGGAGTCGATGGCTTCACCTTCTAAAAGTCGCAAGCACGCAAAAGACACGCCCGGCGGCGTTGCTACAAGGGCCACACGGAGGTGGCCTTGACGCCCGAAACGAACACGGATAAAGTAATCCACGTTCTAGGCCCGGCAAGGACAGACGTCACTTGTAGCTTGCGTTGGGAATTTTAATAGCCCAAATTAGCGATTCCGATGTGGTATGAGCCTTTAGCTTGAGGCAGCACGTGAGTTATGGCCCGCGTTGGGAAAGCCCTCAGGGAACCAGTAAAGACAAACCACTAAAGCTAAAAAGAGTAGCTTGTATGCCGATTGAAGTCACACAAAAACTGTAAGACAAACAAAAGTATAGAAGACAACTGTCGAAAACAAACCAAAAATATGACATGTGAAAAATTAGCTTCTACCAACTCCTTTATCCCTAATTATTAGAAAACTACTTACTATACTTTTTTTCTAAATAACTTTTTTTTGGACAACATTTTTCTAAATAACTCTAACTTTGAAGCTGAAGCTACCTGACTAATCCTTCGGCGAAGCAGAGACAACAGTGTACAGCTGGGGTGTGTAGTGTGGACTGTGGACTACTGAACTGTGACGTCTCACCAAAAGAAAAGCACGGAAAAATAAAACAAAGAGCCGGAGCCGCGACTAATCGGCCATGGCGAAGCCGACGGCGGCGGGGAGGAAGCCCTCTGCGGCGCCGACCGTCGCACTGACACTGGCTCTGGCCCTGGCCTCGGCTGGCCTCCTCTTCCTCCTACTCCGCCTCTCTCCCTCTTCCCCGTCCCCCACCGCGCATCCGCACCGCCGCCTCCGCCTCCGCGCTCGCGCGCACGCGCACGCGCACCACCACCAGATCCCATTCGACCCTGTCGTCGCGGACATCGAGCGCCGCATCGAGGACCGCGAGTGGGAGCGCCTCGCCGCCGCGGGGCTGCACGCGCCGGGCATGGAGGCGGCGCCGGTCCCAGAGGATCTCACCGACGGCGAGGCCGACGCCGGCGAGGACTACATCAACGACGCCGCGCGCTTCAACGTCACGCTCCGCGTGGAGGCGCTGTTCCCAAAGATCGACGTCGACCCTGCCGATGGCGCCGTCACGGGCGCCGAGCTGGCCGCGTGGAACCTCGCGAATGCGCGGCGGGAGGTGCTGCACCGCACCGCCCGGGAGCTCGAGCTGCACGACCGCGATCACGACGGCCGCGTCGCCTTCGGCGAGTACGAGCGGCCCAGCTGGGCCTGGCGTTTCGACGGTACGTACATTTTACATATATATAGTATGTGTACGATTCCAGCAGTTTATGTTTGATTCTTCAGTGAGGTTTGGATCTTTGCACTAAATTTGGAAGTTGGTTCGATACTCGTAAATCGTAATCTAGCAACGACAGCTGCTAGGTAAGCTCTGAATCTTGGTGCCAAGATTTGTTTCACCACGTCCTGTTGTTGGATTTGGGGATTCATATGCTGATTTTTAGGCCACATTGTGATGTACTTTTACATAACGGAAATATGGTTATGGGGGTGTTTGGATCCATTGCCATGTGTTTGGTGCTAAAGTATTTAGCCCATATTGTAAGATTTGGGACACTTTTAGCATTCCTTTTACACTCCTGTTTGGATCCCCATGGCAAAAAATGGCCTGAAAATGAAGTGCTAAAGTTTAGCACTGGGATCCAAAATGTAAATAACCCGCCTTTGCTAGTCCTTTTGCTATATATTCTTCGGCCACCTTGAAGCCAAGCAATTGAACTTTCAGATATAACTGCTATTTTAGACTTTTATTAAGATATCCTGGAAAATCCTTGCACTATAATTTTGCTTACATGTAATACTTCAAATTGACCATTTTTCAAATAAATGAATGAGGTCTGCTGCATATAGTTATAAGAAATGTGGATCCTTTTCCAAGGCCCCTATGCCTGAATTATACTCCCTCTGCTCCAAATTGTAACACTTTTTGGCTTTTCTAGATACCTTGGTTTTACTATGTATCTAGACATAGTGTGTATCTAAGTTCATAGCAAAAGCTATGTACCTAGAAAATCCAAAATGTCTTATAATTGGGAATGGAGGGAGTAGCAAATATGTATATATTTTTAATCCCTAGTCTTCAATTGGGACTTGGGAGCTACACCATTTGTGGCAACTGGGAACCTTTATAGTCTCCCCGTGATGTAAACATATGCCTTTGTGAATTATCACTAATATTTTTCCTTGAAACTGTAATTATGATTTGTATGCTCATATGAATGTTACTCCAGATCAGTGCCTATGTAGTGGCATGACATAAGCTGCAAGTGATATTGCTACCAAGTTGGGAGTTCTGATAAATTTTCAATATACTTGAATTGTGCATTTTAGATGTGTTTGTGGTGTCAACTAATAGACATTGAATTTCCAGTTTTCCATATGTGTTGAACAAAGATTCAGTAAATACATAACAGCTTGAATAGTTGTCAACTAGTCACATGGATTGACCAAGTTGTATACATTACATGAGATGAAAAAGTTTAGATGTGTGTGCCTACCAATCTAATAGAAAATAGTCCCATTTATGTATGGATCATAACTCAGCAAGAAATGGTATGTGATTCTGGAAAGAGTTCAATAGGCCACAACCTGCAATGTCTAAATCATCACATACATACCTTAGTTCAGCACTAAGCCTCGTCTATGTCCAGATCATAACTCAACTAATGACGGAGTGGGATGGTGGAAGGAGGAGCATTTTAGTGCTGCAGATATGGATGGTGATGGCTTTCTAAATCTTACTGAGTTTAATGAGTATAACTTCTTCTCTTATCACTCATTTTCTAAACCGCTTGTTTTCTTATCCAAAATTTATTAGTTTGCCTTTCTGCCTACAGCTTTTTACATCCAGCTGATACAACCAACCCAAAGCTAATACATTGGTTGTGCAAAGAAGAAGTCAGGTACAAGTTTTCCCTATAAACTTTTCCGTTACATGTTTGTATTTGAGTCCATTGTCTTGCCTTATCTTAGCAGTATTATTTCAGTTCTGTTCAAGAACAACAGTGATGGAAATGTTTATTTTTCTTCTATTTCAATGGAACTAAATTAGATGTTCCCTTACCAGAAGTAGAGATTATAACAATGGCTATAAATAAAAGAATAATAATTCTGGGGTGCTCTGCTTACCAGGTGCCACACATGGTTTATTCCATGATGTAAATTATGCACGGCACAGTAACTGATTAGCCATAGAGTTGACTAAGCAATTCATGTGAGGTTTAGCAGTAGTTTGAAACTATAAGCATCCACAAATTTAGGGTAATTAACTGTGGTTGAGTTCATTTGGTTAATAACATGATGTTTTAACAACAAATCGCTTCCTGTGCTATTCTATGTTTACAAAAAGAATCAAATCAAATTCTACATGGTACATATAATCAAAGGAATTAATATTTTGATTCTCGTTGACTATTTAATGCCTCCCATTTCTCATATTTTGATGTTGATACTACATAAGCATGTATTGGCTTCCAAGTCACATATTTAGTGTGCTATTCTTTTAGTGTTTAGTGGAGCACACAGCCAGATCAGATTATGGCTACATATTTCAGATGCTTTATATGACATTGTTAAAATCTTAAATTTTTTATATTCATTTTGTCAATTATGTAATGCTGCCACGAGCTTTATTTAGAAATTGCGGGTAGTCAATCGAGGCTCTGGGCCTTAACTGGAAGATATATCCTTATGAAGGATCTATGCTATTTCTTACTGGGTTCGATCCCATTTTTGGATGTAAATGCAGTACGTATAACATTTCTGAAGATGTAGCTGATATCATTTTTTTAAGAATCATAAATTCCACCAAGCTACACTGGCATCCAATCAAAATCAAGTGAACTTCATGCGTCGATTTTGGATTGTCCAAATTATTTGCAATGTCATACCATCTAGTACCAATACAAGTTAATCTGATTGAAATGGATAGTTTTATTAATTCTGCCAGAATTATGTTGCTGTTTGGAGCTGCACAGCTAGCCATTCTAAGATATCATTTAAGATGAATTGTGTCGACTATTTAGGGAAAGAGATAAAGACAATGATGGAAAGCTCAATTTCCAAGAGTTCTTCAGTGGATTATTTTATTCAATTCGACACTATGATGACGAAGGCATAACAGATGACACTGGTGGATCTGATGCACCAGCTAAAAAGTCATTTTCACAGCTTGATCAGGATAATGATGGGTAAATATTACAATTTTCAGTGTTTTATAAGTTGTTTCTATGCATTTAAGGAAGATCCTCTCTGACTGACATGGGAGGGGTTTTTGCCATTTTGAAGGTTCTTATCAGCAGATGAGCTAAAGCCTATAATTGATAATCTCCATCCGTCAGAACACTTCTATGCCAAGCAGCAAGCTGACTATGTAATATCTCAGGTAACAGCCAGCTGCATCTTGCTTATAGGAGAAGTTGATATCCCTTCGTCTCTAATTCCGCCATTATGCACTATGGATTCTGGGCTTAAATTTTTTCTAATGTTTGGGAACAGCTTGATCTTATTATCATGATAAGCTTCACTTTGTGCTGAAAAATGAATCTTCTAGCATATTATGTTTTTGTTGGTAGACTCGATAACTTTTACTTGCTAATAACCTTTTTCTACAACTACGTAGGCTGACACAAACAAAGATGGACAGTTGAGCATGAGCGAGATGATTGAGAACCCCTATGTCTTTTACAATGCTTTATTCACAGAAGATGATTATGGCTTTCATGATGAGCTCCGTTAGTTCCTTAATCAAGTAAGGGCACAAACCTGTACTCTGTTCTGCTTTCTGCATTTTCCAGCTTTCATTTGCCCACAACTTTGCATTCTGTAACAGCACAAAGCTGTATGGAATCGGCCACTGTAGGAAGTCGGAACTCGGAAGACTGTTATGCACTGCTGAGATCATCTCAGTGGCCTGTCTGAATTCATCCACCATCTGATGGCTGATGGTACAACACTTACCTACCTCTTAGAATTTTTTTTGATGACTATCTCTTAGATTTAAGCCTTGTATATTTATAACCTGGGCGGTTTTTGTTTCTTGACAGGTGATTCCATGTAAAAACAAGCATGTTTTTAGATGCACCTGTTGTAGAAGCTTATGTTCTTTTGTAGCCTTTAGCCCTTTTCTAGTTTATTTTTTTTATCGTATATGAACGGTGAGGAGTGAGGATGTGAGTGAGTTATGTTCTTTCATTTTTTGATACAAAAAGCTTCTATCAGAATTGCAATTTGTAAAACCATACAAAACCAGGAAGTTGTTACTGTAAGCCATGAATTGCCCATCCTGAATTTTAGCTGCAAAGATTGTGCAAATCTCGTGAAATCTGCCAAATTCATACAAATTCTTCTACTGAAGTTGTATCTGCAATACGACAACACCTTCACCGGCTGTTCAATACGTGCAATCTTGTTCACCATCTATATTTACATATATATCCTATATATATACTCAATATATGCAAATTATATGAATATATATAGAAGTAGAAATTACTACAGACAAGAAGACACGCCGTGGTACCATCACGTGACCCCAACAGTGGCAGTCTCAGTCCCTCCTGATGGCCCTGAGCTTGACGCCGTGGCGGAAGGCAAGGACGAGGTCGAAGTCGAACTGGATGGGCGACTCCATGGCCGGCGAGTGTCGGAACGTGTACCGGCGGTAGAGCTCGACCACGGCGAGCTTCACCTGCTGCAGCGCGAACTTGTGCCCGATGCACGCCCTCGGCCCGACGCCGAAGGGGATGTGCGCGTACGGGTGGCGCGTCCGCTCCTCCTCCGCCTCCGGCGCGAACCGCTCCGGCCGGAACTCCTCCGGCTCCGGGAACTGGGCCGCGTCCCGGGCCAGCACCCCCGGCGCCAGCCACACGTACGCCCCCTGCCGTGCAGACGAAGCAAAAACTTTTTCATTACGTTGGTTTGCTGCAAGCGGTCCAACTGGCTGACAGCATGAAGCTCGATGAGATCGCCGGCGGCGCCGCGTTACCTTTGGGAGGACGTAGCCGCCGATCTCCACGCGCTCCGAGGTCTGCCTGGCGATGAGCGGCGAGACGAGGTGGAACCGCATGGCCTCCTTGATGACCTGGTCGAGGTAGGGGAACCTGCTCTGGAGCTCATCGGCGTCCGGCGCGCGTCCGTCGCGCGGCGGCGCGAAGCCGTCCACCTCCCGGAGCAGCTTCTCCTCCACGCGCGGGTGGCACGACACCAGGTACACCACCGACGACAGCGTGAACGCCGTCGTCTTGGTGCCGGCGATGAGGTGCTCGTACGCCAGCGCGCGGACGTGCCTGTCCGCCAGCGCGAAGTCCTTGGCGCCGCCGCCGTTCTCCATCGCGTCGAGCAGCGCCGCGATGAAGTCCAGCGGGGCGGCGCCGTCGCGGTCGCCGTCAATGCAACGCCGGCGCGTGGCCCGATCTCGCCGCCGGCCGGCTATGATCGCGTCGATGCGGGAGCACAGCCGGCGCTCGTTCTCGTTCATCTTGTAGTCCGCCGTGCCGGGCACCCGCCGTAGCAGCCGCTTGCACGGCGTCTGGACGCACGGGAGGAAGAGCCCAGGATGGTGGACAGCGAGCTCGACAGGTCCATCTTGACGAACTCCATGGACAACTTGTACTCCTTGAGGAACTCCCCTGACGTTGTCGTCGCCCTCGCCGCCTTCGGCCTCGCTGCCGCCTGCGGCATTCTTTGACAGGCCGAACTCGATGCCGAACGCCGTCTTGCCGATGATGTCGATGGCCATCCGGAGCGAGAGCTGGCAGAAGGGGATGCAGTCTTGGTCCGGGCAGCCGGCGATGTTGGCCACCAGTATGTCCACATACGACTGCATCACTGGAATGAGCCCGGCAAGCCGCGCAGGCTGGTAGAGCGGGACCACTGTGCTCCTCATCGCCGACCATGTTGAGTCCCTGACATCATATGAGTAAGCTCACTGACTCAATCAACAAAATCCATGCTTTTCAGACAACAAATTATATTCCATGCCTTCTCTATCTGAACATTCTGGTCTACCTGCATCTAGCTAATGTCTCTAACTTCTAAACTACTACAGCAGCAACTAGCAGCACCTGGTGAGGAAGAGGGCGTCCTGGTGCAGGGAACCGATTGATGGCGGCGGGGTGCTCCGATTGCGGATGTCCTTGAACTTCTTGATGCCAACCTCCTTGCACAGCTCGGCATTGGCCACGATCACCAGTGGCTGCCTTCCCATGTGAAACCTGCGCATGGTGACCATGGTTACTTCTCCTCTATGCATTAGATCTGTAGAGCCTTTAACAACTCAGGAGGATTACCTGAAGATTGGACCATACTCCTTGGCAATGGCACGGAAAACATCTGGCCCATTCTTGGCAAGAAGGTGAAGATGGCCTATGGGGAATCTGGTGGGAGGCCCTGGGACTCTCCTCACACTCCACAAGGGTGCATAGAAGTATATCAGAAATATGCTGAACAGGGACAGAAAAGATACGAGCACCAGGACAGATACGCTTTGGTGAGAAACAGTGTCAACTGTGAGTGCAGCAGCATCACAACTGGTTGTATTCTCCATGAGAGAAGCTTGGACACTGGCAAGTGTGGAAGAGAGGAGCTGCCTGGTTGCTCAGAGTTTTGGTATCCGACTGATGCTTCTCATGCCAATTTATAAAGGGTGAGGAGAATAGTACCCGATGTTGTCCTCATGTTTGTAGTCATCAGATCATGCTGTTCCAGTCGATCTGCGCCATACGATGAATATTATCAGAGGAATCACATGCTGCATATGACAACACATCAGCAGTTACCAGTCCAGAGGTTTCTGTCACAACATGTCAATCAACGCTATCGTCCTCTGATTTTTCATTCCTGTGATCAATTCTATGTTGCATTATCAACCACGGATTGTTACAGCAATTATTTACATACGGTGGCTATTTACTCCTGATTTACTGTTTTTTTAATCTTTGACAATGCCTGATTAATTAACTTTTTCTTGTAATTCAGTTCATATATACTCAGTTCTGTTGCATAATCAATGTTCTAAACATTGGAGGGAATTATAAATTGGATTTTACTGCATGCACTGGTAGTCTGAAAGGGTCACAGGAACAACTGCAGCTATTTAGGCCAGCAGAAGAACCTGGTCACAATTTTATTACATTTATAATCAAATACTAGTAAAAGTCTTGTGCACGAAAAAAAGCAGATAAAGGTAAAAAAAAAAATGTATGCATGTGTCGGCATACAAATCGGTGATTTGTTTCAGGACTGACTTCACCTAAGTAGGAGTAAGCCATACCAATTGAGTTCTATTCAAAATTATGAACCTGCAGCCAGCATATGGACGACAGCACAAACAGAATAAAGCACTAAGTTCTGGAGTTCTCCTCACATCATTTTCTCATGGAATTGGGGTCTGGTAATGGACTAGTCACTTCAGACACACTGTAAAGCACATGTCGCAATGACATCGGTCACACGATGGCGATAGTAACAAATCACATTGAAAGGAAGAATCAATTTGACCGGAATGATGCACTGATTCAGCCACTGTAATGTGTCCCAGAGATTCACACCATCTATTTCATGTGTTGGCCAATTCCAATCAAAATTGCTGTCTGATAATCAGTATATGAATGGAATAAACTTTCTAAGGATCTCCAGATTCCATATAGGACACTACGATTCTGACAAAACAGAATTGACACCACCATACTCTGGCAGGTATCTTTCAATCTTGTTTTCTTGCTATGAGTTTGTACACTACAAAGCTCCCAATCCATCAGCTGAACAAACAACAGCTGTAAACTTGAAATTAACAGGTTGTCCATGAATCATGACATGATAAATTTCGTAGTTACTAAAAAGTCAAAAATATGCTAGATGATAGCTACTGTTCGATGAAACAGTATGTTATATTCAGCTTTAAAAAATCACCCTGATGATTATAATGATAGATAATTGTTTTCTTGCTATGAGTTTGTACGCTACAAAGCTCCCAATCCATCAGCTGAATAAACAGCAGCCGTAAACTTGAAATTAACAGGTTGCCCATGAATCATGACATGATAAATTTCCTAGTTACTAAAAAAGTCAAAATTATGCTAGATGATAGCTACTGTTCGATGAAACAGTATGATCTATTCAGCTTTAAAAAATCACCCTGATGATTATAATGATAGATAATGATATAACAAACTGGGTTTCTGAGGCAGAGCACCAGTCATGGTGTAGCGCAGGGATTTTTTTTTTTCTTGGTGCTGTCTTTTCTTCGTTGCTTTCAAAACGTTTGACAAAACATATAGGCTCTAGGTACATTTTAGGTTAAGTGCAGAACTATGCAGTCAAGAAGACGAAGATGGAGAAGACTATTGAGCATAGAAAGAGCAAGACATTTCAGAAGTTGCTCCACCCTTCTCTTTTCTTGAGGTAACTATCAACCCTAGAAACTTCATATTACACACTGGTGGTTTATGTATTGTCACTAATACTTCATCCCTGTTTAACTTTAAACACAGATGCCATACACCAGTTACTACAGCTGATGAATACTTACTGGAAAGGCTGACAGAAGATATTTCGTAGGTCGTAGGCTGATAGGCTATACCAATATCCTCGAATATTCTTGGACCCGCCAAAGTCAGAAATGTACCCCGAGCTACACAGTTTATTCCATTGGAAAATGTGAGTGAATGATACACGGACCACCAAAAGTGACTGAAGACCTGTCACCTTTTTGGGCCAACTTGCAAACGCACCACAATGACAACGATAATTATATATATTACATCATAGAGCTAAGTCATAGGGTCTTGTGAGCACCTCCTGATTGTGTACTACTAGTTCAAATTATATGCTGGTTGCCGTGGCGTGATACCTGGTTCCAGAACTGAGTGGAGTTGGTGATTCACAATTATTGAAACCAAGTTCACACGACTAAATGTTGCAGTGCACTACTTCTGGAGCCTTTCTGATTGTGTAGTGATTTCAACAATGTAATGCACTAACACAATACAACACATCACTAAACCTGTAGTGGAAATCTCTTGATTGGATGATGAGTAGTAGGTTTGGGTCCCACTACAAAGGACTGAAATTCTGTGGCTTTTGCTCATCAGTTTTGAGTCCCCCCTCCCCCTCCTTGCAAGATCAGATTTGACGAGTACTGTGGGAGGAAAAGAATTAACATGACAAACCCCTAGCAGGCCAATTATTGTACCAAAGGGTTTGAACTGCTGCTGTTGCCCTTTTGCATGGTCTTTGGTGTGTACTGTATTTTTTGCTCCTGAATTCTGCCTCTCCTTTTTTCTGACAGTGATGTGCAGAAAGCCGAGAAACTCTCATTTGGACGTGCAACTTGATTGCTCAGTGTTTGGAGATGGTTGGCTGGGCCGGCACAACCTATGCAGGATGAGTCAATGGGTACATTTCAGTAGGAAGCTAGGTAGCTGGTGGGTTTGTACAGTTTATGTGGATACCAAGGATTCAGAGTTGATGACTGAAAGTGAAATGCTCTCATTTGTGTGTCGATCCTCACATCTGACATCTGTTTGGGCACTCTTGAATCGTTGTTTACCATCAATTATTCAAGCCTGTAGAGTCAGATTCAGGAAGTGAAAGTGAAGATATGAGGAGTAATTGTTGGAGTTAACCATTTGGGGCCTTCTTGGCATTTCGCAAGGAATAGCAAAATCTCTCCAAATCCCACAAGAATGCTCCATTCTTAAAAGCGTCACTGGACCATCTGATCAGCAATTGTGCAGTCCGGAATGAGACAAGGACGGAGACACTGGTCCACCTATGCAAAAACTGTCCATACACCAAGGAGGTATGGAGTTATATAAAAGCAATGGTACAACCTGACTATCCTCGATACAGTGAATGAAGCAGGCTCTGTTCATGCATTTTGGTGGAGATGTAGACGAAAGTTCAATAAGAATATCTTTAAGGAAGTTGACGGAATCTTGATCTACTTACGGTGGAATGTGTGCAAAGAGCGCAATAGAAGAATTTTCCAGCAACAACAACTGCAACCGTTACAAGTGGCATATCTTTGCGAGGATGACATAAATCAATACCGTTTAGCACAATCACCAAATCCTCGTACTGACCAAGACACTTAGTGTTCTAGCCTTTTTTCTCAGTAGTAGCAGTTGCTTCAATATTGTACAGTTTTTTCTAGTAGTTTTTAGTGGCCTGGTGACCAAAGTGGGGATGTACAGTTGTATTTTGTTTTTTTTTTTGTACGACTTTTTTCCTTATTCCATCTAATAAAATTAGCGGCAAAGCTTTTTGCCGTTCGTTCAAAAACAAAAAACAAAAACAAAAGAGACAACGAGCTATGAGCCTATGACAATCAGCTACCTTTCAATAGTATATTATATAGTGGGAGAACAGTAACCCATGCCCGACCCCATTTGGATAGAAAAACTGGAATTCCGTTCAAAAAAAAAAAAAAAAAAAAAAAAAACAAGGAGCTATGAGCCTATGACAATCAGTTACCTTTCAATAATAGTATATATAGTGGGTGGGAGAACAGTACCCCATGCCCGACCCCATTTGGATAGAAAAACTGGAATACTAAATGAACACAAAGTCTCCTAATCTATAGATAGCATAGAATCTCCTCTCTTAAAAGAGCGTTCAACAGGTAAAATCTAACAGGCTCATAGCCAATAGGTGTTCTAAAGTTGCCCCAGCATTGGCATCAATCTGGCAAGAGTACTTTCCTTTGGCTCTATTCATACTTTACATGACAGGTGCTCATCTACATGAGGTCCCCTAAGCCCTGTGCTACTAAAGATCCATCCTTTTTGGTCTTTGGATTTTCCTTGGCCTAATTATTCTCTTGTTCGTAGGGTGTCAGTGACAGGCATTAACAGACAAAGGTCACAGGAGAATCACTGCGTCATGTCAAAATGCTAATGATCTAGGTCCTCACAAAGTGTCAAGTGCTTGATTTGACTACCATGCACAGTGTCCCTCTTATTCTAGTTTATCATAGATGAATTACACACTGCCTTTGTCCCGAAAAAGAAAGGCGATTCTAGTTTTATTCTTAGTCACACTATTTTATGTTTGACCAAATTTATGAAAAGAGCATCAACATATATGACTTCAAATAGGTATGGAAACATATTTCATACTTATTTGGTACTATAAATAGCTGGACATTTTTTACATAATATTTATAAGTGTTTGATTTAAGAAATAACTTTCTAGACGAGGTGGTGCATCGTGAGTCCATTCTGCAAATTTGATGGAATGACTTCGTTCCCTATACTATTATTACTAATTATTAGCTTGTGAGAAACAAACTGAGCCCATTACTTTGTATTAACCAACAAAAAAGTAGAAAGTGAGAAAATGATGAATTAACAATTCCTCAAACCAAGCACTTTTTGGGATGGAGGTAATACCATGAATAGTAAATTTCAAGCAACGTCCAAGTGGAATTTAAGAGAGATTAATTAAATAAATATAAACTATTGTCAGATTATTATTGCTGCCAAAGTTTTCAGAGTACGCCTGAAAGATCAGAAATTCAGCATGTCCATAAGGGAACCAAAATAGTAATGAGAAGTAGAGGGATTCAAACCAAAATAGTCACGATTCATGCATTTGTTGAGAGAACCCAACAACAATATGTAATGAAAAGGAGAGGGATTCAAGCCAAGCCACTCACAATTGGATCCGTCTTGCAGAACAATTCGGGCGGACAATGTACGACATCGGGCAGTCACGACGACGGCGGCGGTCCTCCTTCACGGCTACCTCTAACCGATGCTACCGCCGACATGAGGCAACGACCGCGGCCGACGAGGTAGAAACCGGCGGCGTCGCCAGTGAGCCAGAAGAGACGACGACGTTGATGGAGGAGGGAGGAACAGAGAGGGGTATTACAGGGAAAGCAACTCGTCCCCCGCCATGAGGGTCCACCTTCGTGGTCCCGATGTTCTCCTCCCACCCTCAACTCCGGCCGGGCGGTTCCTCACCCCGCATCCCCTAGCCGCGATGACTCCTCGATCACGGCGAGTGTCAAGCCGTCCCCACGACTCTCCGCCTCGTAGCTCCCAAAGATCCCACGAGCCGACCATCCTCGGCGTTATTGATCTAGCGTGAACTGCACCTCGAAATCTCAATTTCTTTTTTTTAGGATGATTTATTATTTGAGTGTTTATGCCTTCAATTCAGAGAACCATGCTTAGGATAAGGACTCATGCAAATGGATGGTTCAAGAGTGGATTTTCTACTGTTGTCTCCGAAGCAAACCCAATGGAGGTCAGCCTTCGGACCCAAAGCCCCAAAGGTATAGGAGTTCTTGCTGAAACCCATGCCCTTTGAAGTTTTTTTTTGCGATAACGCCTAGGCGCATTTTTCATTAAAACGAATAGAGTTTTGGAGCTACAAGAGGGGGGAAACGGTAGTCGAACGATTACGAACCCCGATAACCAGCACATACACAAGATGGAAAACAAAAGAAAAACGGAGAGAGAGGGGTAGGGAACCCTCCACCTAACAACCCCAGCTACCGAGCCTGATACAAGGTAAAACCTTAAAGTGCCAGTAAAAACAACGCGAAGAACGCCCACGAGAAGACCGTCCAAGAGAGCGAGACGGCGGCAAAAGCATCCGCCACGAACCTACGCGGCAAAGCATCCGCCCACGAACCAACAATACCCGACTCGGCAACTCGAAGCTACCCGAGAGGAGGCCAGCGACACGGCCGCAAAGCATCCGCCAACGAACCAAGCATTGACCCGTTACTCCGGCAACTCGAAGCCACCCGGAGGAGGTCATAAACGAACCCGACGACAAAGCATCCGCCAACGAGCGAAGACCCCGACGGCAAAGCATCCGCCAATGAACCAAGATACAAGGACGTGTCAAGAGCTGTAGGGCGAACCGGCATGAGAGGAAGCACAAATGGTGACACAAGAGGAACACCAGGGATCGACACGGCTACCATGGAGGAGGAGCAATGGGCGTGACAGATTCTTCCCACAACGCCTTCAAGAAGGGGATGACACCGATGACGCCACAGGGCGTTCTTTGGCCTTAGAGAGCTAAGGCGTAGACTTTCGCCCGGATCGATCCGAAGACGAGGGCAAGGGCTCGAAGACGACGCCTCAAGAAGGGTACGACGCCCAAAGGCGTCGCCGTCGTTCGCCCGACCAACTCGGGCCGAGCATTCGCCCGAGCCCCCTGAAACGGCAAGCGTCACGCCATGGGACTAGCGACCGACACCATCCACGCCACCATGGTGTCGATGGCGTCTCGCCGGGAGGTAGCCGCCCACCACCGCGGTGCGAGGCGACAAAGCATGCGGCCATGCCGACCACAGTGCCACTCGCCCAGCCAACACTAGGAGCCCGCCACCTCGCCCGCCCGGATCCCTTTTGGCGAGGGAGGGACGCCGTCGCCACCGCGAACAAGGACATCCCGTCGCCACCGCGTTGGAGGACGGCGGTTGCGGATCGAGCGAAGGGCTCGATCCGACTGTCACCGCCGGGGCGGACGCGGCACCTGTAGCCGGCGGCGGATGCAGTCGAGGTCCAATGACCCGATCCGGCCCTCTGCCGCCCGGGACGCCAAGTCCCGGCTTCCGCCGCCGGCCGCCGCTTCCCGAGCCCGGCTCGGCGGGCGCTGAAAGGAGGTCCCGGCACGGCCCGCGGCGACCCGAGGGGCCGTGAGCACCCGGGCCGGCCACCCGTCCGTAGGGGAGCCCATGGGTCCTCAAAGCTGCCGGCGAAGAAGGACGAGGTGCCCGGCCGGATCAACCGCGGGGCTAGGGGCGGTCGACGCCCGGCGGCGTCTTTGGCGGGGGCGCCGCCCGAGGACGCGTCCCTCCGGGCGCCGGTTACCATTGGCCGCCCGCGGCCCCACAGCCGTTGGGCGGCGCCCCACGCCCGGCCCGGCGTAGGAAAGCGAGAGAGACGGCGGATCGGCCCCAAGGCGCGAATCCGGCCCACCGCTGGAATTGGCCGGCCGCCACTAGCAGGCGAGGAGCAGCTGGAGGGAAGGTAGGTGGAGGGGGGAAGAGGAGAAAGGGAGGTGGGAGGTAGGAGGGGCTGCGGCGGGCTCCCTTTGAGGAGGCCCGCCGCAAAGCAGGGCCGCGACCCCGGCGGCCGAGAGGGGAGGCCGGACGGGAGGAGCCGGCCGCGAGGTGGCCCCCCAAGCCGCCCGTTGGAGCGCTCCATACCCTTCGTTCTTGCCGATTTTTTTCGATGGTAGAATTAAACATCCGGCTTTATTTCCGGACCAAACTTATTACAAAGTCGAGCAACTCCAACCGTTTCTCATTTGTGGTTTGGCATTTGCCCCGATTTGCCAACTCTCAAATCCAAATGCCAAATCCAAAAGAGTTCATTTCCAACAAAGGTGGCATAATTCATTTGGCAAACTCAAATCTAACTTACATCAGGAACCCTGAAAGAGAAACAAAATTATGTTTATGTCCTTCCACCTCTTGAAAACTTACCTCAGGAACCCTGAGGCAGAAACAAAATTATGTTTATGCCCTTCCACCTCTTCTAATACGTGCGTTGTGCCGTGAATGCCAACGCGTCGAAGCGCGGCGATAAATGCGCCAAGCAAACAAAGCCGATTTGCCAACGCTCACTAAATTGCCAACTCCAAATGTCAAACCGTTGGAGGGGAGTTTTTAGAGTGTTTTGGCAAAATTTGAGAATGTCAAACACAAATGGCAACCTGTTGGAGTTGCTCTAACGCACAAAAAGTCACATAGTTCATAGACACCTTTAGTTAAAACCAAAAACCAAACCTAAAAAGTAAAGGGGCCAACAATGAGATACAAAGAAAGTCATCGCTGCAGCCTCCAACTTGCCACATGCCTGCATAATCCATTCTTTTCTCTCTTCACTTTGCTGCTATTGGGCTCGAGACGGAGCCAATGCGCCCCCTCGAATAGAACCTGCAAATAAGTTTTAGGTTGAGATTTATCAAAAACCTTTGTTTTTCTTTTGCCGATAACCACACCATTGCGTTTTTCTGTGGCTCTGTGCCATCTGGCTACACATCCATGATTCGATTCAAACTGCGCGTGCCTTATTTAAGGAAAATTTGCAGGGATTGCTCTAAATTTGGGGGCACTTCCTATCTTAACTGAAAGGCAGAGCTCCTGCCAAACCTTTCAAAAATAAATTTGGGGGCACTTCCTATTTGTTGCAGGTTGTGGCAAACTGACAGTGACAATGTTCCTTCTCTTCAGCTGAAGAGTGGCTTGCACTCAAGTACCAGTCTGAAGTTCCAGTCAACTAGTGCCTGCTATATCTGACTCAATTCCCCTTTCATGACGTACTGCATATTGTCTTGTATGCCAACATCCGTTTTTAATTTTATATATTCCAAATGTCAACAAAGTTTAGAGACTGGTTGAAGGGAAGCTTCTTGGATACTGCCCTGGCCTCCTATCTGGGATATGTATAAATAAACAGCAGCATGGAGCCCCTCCACTCCTACCATTGATTTGTTCAAGAGATTTGAAGCTCCCAGTTCTTGTTGGAGTTGTTGTAATTTGTAAATTAAGCAGCACACACATGGAGGTGCAGGAAGGAAGGAAAGGGATACCGTCGTTGCTCTCCTCGGAGGGGGAGTGCATTGCGTCGAACATTACACAGGTGGCTGTTGTATTCCCTCTTTATGTTGCATCATTTCTTCCTAGGAATACATGAAAGTGTTGTGAAGTCTGCTATTTTTGCTGTTGATGCTTGTTGCAAACCTGCAATTTGTTTGGAGTAAATTCTCTGCCTTTCAGCTGATTGGTTGGACGCCGCTGATAGAACTGAAAAATATTTCCAAAAAGAATGGCATAGACGCTCGCCTGATTGGGAAGATTGAGCCGTACCAGCCCCTTTCTTCTGTAAAGGATCGAAGTGCTCTCAGGTGACTGCTCTACTTCACTTTACCAGTAATTCAGATGTAAAGTAGTGAAGCTATCTTAGTATGTACCAGTGCACTATAGCACTCTTGTGAACTGTGATCAACAGGCTAAGTTCTAACATTTCTCTCACTGATGACATAGTCTTCAATTCTTCATTGTGAGAAAGGGTTGTTAATTTAAATACTGTTCAATAATTAGCAGAAAAATGCTGATAATATGAAATGGCTGGTAATTGCACATGAGTTAACTGGTACACCTGAGGCTTGATTCCTTCTTCAGTGTAATTTTCTTTACTTGAAATATCATACAACTTTTTTTAGATAAAGGAATTACATTCCGCCCTCTACATAATTACATTCCGGTCTCGCACTACCACACACAACCTAATTATTACAAGAAAAAACGAAAAACTTTAGTACAACGAAGAACCATACTAAAGGTAGCATGTGTCCAAGTATCAATTGAGCTCACTCGTCGACAGCATCAAAGTGAGCTCCATTGGACAAATAGGATAGCGACGTGTATCCCGTCAACCTTGAAGAGGTATCTTCCACGTGGAGGGCATGAGGCGGGACAAGAGCAAGAGGCTCACAACCTTCACTCAACATCCAAGCGGTCTTATGTAGCGGACTCACCGCCACTTTGATCTGCATCGACAGATCCGTCCACACTGGCCGCCACCTCGTCGAAGGGATGCACCTAATCCATCGCTTGCAACAAATTGTGCAGATCGATAAGATGGATAGGGCCTTGCACCAGTGCATCACATTTGTAATCTTGTTAATCAAATCACAAGAGTGACACAACACACCGTCGCATACCTGACCACATTGTCGCAATCATCTTCAAAAGTTGAGGAAGAAATGACCCATGTAGAAGTGAGAGACACTAGAAATTGTCTCTATTCTCCATGGTTCAACACCTGTCATTGCAGCTTGGGCCGTTGCCACCGACGAATCGCCAGTACGCTGACATCCGCACACATAGAACATGACGGCGAATTCGGCCACAAGCGTGACAAACGGGTCATGAGGGATGGATCTGACCAGTGATTGTCGTGGCGAGGAGAACTGCAGACTCGCCGGGCGCAAAGGTGGCGCGCCGCCCGTTGAAATAGGAGGTGGGGTCCTACAGTCTCGCGAAGGAGCGCGTCGTCGTCGATGTCTTTGGGCTGCCGCCATGAGTTAGGAGCGCCGCCGCTACATGGACAGGTGGGGAGAAGTGACGGGGTGCTGCATGGGCAAGGATAAGACCCCGCCGCCACCGCCGGGGCGCCGCGATTCGCCTCAATTAGCCCGGAGGGAGACCCCGCCGCCGCCCGCCCTTGCCGGCGCTGTGCGGGTTGGCCCGTCGGTCGGCTCCAGCGGCGGCCGGGTGGAGGAGCGGGGAGGAGATTTGCCGCCGGGCGTCGGTAATGGCGCCGCCCGAGACGCCCTAGGGTTAGGGCGCCCACTGAATGCCACTCTATTAGATTCCTCCAAATATCATACAACTGTTTGTGAAATAACTCAAACCATTAAATTGTTTTCCTAACAATTCAGAATTCTAAATTTGCAGATTGATTGAAGATGCGGAGGAGAAAAGCCTGATCTCACCTGGCATAACAACACTAGTGGCACTCACAAGTGGTAATCTTGGTATTGGTCTGGCATTTGTTGCAGCTCAGAAAGGCTACAGATTCGTTGCCGTCATGCCAGCCAAAATTGCAATAGATAAGCAGATACTGTTGAGATACATGGGCGTTGAAGTGATATTAGTTGGTAAGAAGCTACATACCATGTCCAATCGTCCATTATACCAATTGAGTAAGTTTCTCTGAACTCTAATGGGAACCTACTTATCTCTTGCAGATGCTACAATTAATGGATTCAAGGGGCTACTTGATAGAGTAGAACAGCTTAAGAACGAAATGGAAAATGTTTATGTTATAGACCAGTTCACTAATCCTGCAAATCCTGATGCACACTTCAGATGGACTGGTAACGTGATCTCTTCAATGTAAATTGGCTGTGGTAGTAGTTTTGTTGGAACTATGTTAGAAGTCAGATGTTTGTTTCTTCCTGGAACCATGCTCTTACAGTATTTTTGTCCCATAATAGTCAATTGCATCTTAGAGTTGCTCCATGCAAACATGAACTAAGCACTTAAAACTTCTGGAAAAAAAGCAGTCTGTGCAACTAACTCTTTCATGGAGTCGAGGCCATGCTGACTTTTACATGAATACAGAATATAGAATAAAGATGCTGAAGGAAGTCCTTTTCGAATCCTTTTGTTTATCTATTACTTTTTTTTTTTGCGAGAAACGTTTATCTATTACTAATCCTGTAGCATTATAATCCACAAAGCACTTCAGTAAATTATTGCTCTATTCCTGAGGCTTCTTTTCTATCCTAAAATTTGTTTATAGGACCTGAGATATGGAACGATACAAAAGGCAAAGTGGACATATTTGTTGCTGCAACAGGTTCAGGGGGCACATTGACAGGCACTGGGAGGTATCTGAAGATGATGAATCCATCCGTAAAGCTAATCTGCGTTGAACCAGCTGAAAGTGCAGTAATTTCAGGTAAGACATGTAACCACTATATGTTTTCGAAAAATATTATGTGACCACTATGTGTGTCAATGTTCCGCCGACGTATGTTCTTCATAGTTTTCCTTGCTTAGTGCGTGGAATCTTTATGTTTGTGTATAATTTGACCTGCAGGTGGTGAGCCAGCGTATCATCAAATACAAGGGATAGGGCCTGGTTTTGTCCCAGAAATACTAGACACATCACAAATAGATGAAATCATAACAATAAATTCCGAAGAAGCCATGGACATGGCAAGAAGATTGGCAAGGGAAGAAGGATTGCTCGTTGGCATATCTTCAGGGGCAAATGCAGCTGCTTGCTTAAAGGCACGTTTTTTAGTATTTACTCTACCTTTTTGTGCAAATTCTACAGTTATCTATTCCTTATTGTTCCATAGTCATATATGTTTGTTTTACTACCTTGCAGGTTGCGGCAAGAGAGGAGAACAAGGGAAAGATGATTGTGACGATGTTTTCCAGTGGTGGGGAGAGATACTTGAACTCAGAACTCTTTGCTCAGGTGAAGGAGGAATGCGTCAACATCAACATGGCCTTCTAAATTAAATGTTCAGTTTCAGTGCCCTATACGGTCTACCTTGCAGGATTTCATTTTTATTGTAGTTCTAAGGGGGTGCCTTTGTATGTTACATAAAACCAGGCAATGTATCTTTTCCCTTTTATCAAGAAAGCAAACGCTGTGATTAGTAGCGTTGCTGAAGCATGGACTCTGTCTGTGTCAATTTATCATACATCAACATCTCATTACATAGAGACAGAGAATGATATTGTTGCTTTCCCACATTTTTTTAAGAACCCTACATTGCAGCAGCGCTAGTCCATGTGAAAGCACTCAAACAATGAGGCCCAATGTCCTCATTGAATGCCCAGAGTGAATCTAGCCCTAGTGAGAAGACACGTGAAGTGTGTTACTCTGTCGCTAGAAGCTGGCAAGAAGACTAGTATTAATGGAATGGAATAGATAGAGAGAAGAAGAGAGACCATCACATATATGTTGTGCTGTCTTGGGGCAAAAAGGTAACCTAGTGAATATATAATATATATATAGAAACCGATCACGATATAGATGTGAAAGAACCGTAAACACATGCATGACTCAAGGGCAAATTCTTGATGATATGGCTCATATAAATAAACAAAAGAAGTGATCGTGTAACTAGGACTGCTGATTATAACTGTTGTTCTTCAAGTGGTCTTATATGGGAGCTCAAAGATTGTTTAGCTAATAACTTTGTTTACTTTTCTGTAAACCAATCCCTTGTTCATGTAATGGAGTAGCTGACAGTCTCACTGCTCTGGGTGCAGGTTTGAGTCTGGGTGCTGAGCTGGTCATGGACAGCATTCCAAATTGTATCCGTGTACTTGTTGCCAATGATTTGGCAACAATTTATGAGTAATGGAGAGCCTTCGATGTTCAAAAAAATATACTCAAGTGATATTGTGGGATGTTGGAGCAAAACAAATAAATCTCCTAGGATCATGTCAAGTGTGAGCAGCCACCTTGTCCCATAACACTAGAGCTTCTCCTTCGCACAAGGAGTGACAATGACGCGCACATCTGGAGCACCTGGATAATGGCGAAGTACCACCTCCACCACCCCACAAGCGCCTTGAAGAGCTTCCGCTTTACACGAGGGTGAACAATGTCGTGCTCATCCGGACTGGCTGGATAATGGTGGAGTACCACCTCCACTACCATCATGATGGCCACAGAGAGAAGGTCAAGCGGCCTGTGCTGTGCAAAGTGTACTTGCATAACGCTGAAGGTTCAGCAGCTGATTGAGGTTGGAGCTCCCGGCTAGGCAAAGCCCTCTCTCACTTGCCCTGCATGCCCCAAAACCCTCTCACCGCCGAAAGCATTGCGAGGTGCCGAAGTCTCTCCCGGATCCCTCACTCTTCGAGTCATCTCCAAATCCGTAGCAAAGTCTACTTTTTTGCAATCATACTGGTGTATAAAAATACTTCTAGGGGAATTGGAAGTAAGGGACTTGATCACCTTCTGTAGTAGCCGATCTAGTGTCCTCTGTTTGTTTGAGTTTCGGCAACGCAAATTCGTAGCTTCCGTGAAGATAGGAGGGAAGGGGTTTGTTCGTTCTCTGGAGTAAAGTTTGTTTCTTAAGCTTGTGTGAATTCGAAGCACATGGCAGAAAGATTGTTGCCATGGGCGGCGTGTGTCCGCGTGATGTCAATTATTGCATCAATTGCAGTGTAGCAACTTGTATCGTGAAGCATACGACAAGAACGAACCTGCCATAGGTGACGTGTGTCCGCGTGGTGTCAATTGGATCAATTACAGTGTAGCAACTTGTATGGTGTGGGTGTGGCAGTTTTAGCTAGTATATGTGTACACTCCAAGTAATGGAGTAGCTAGCATTTGCGCTGCCATTACAAGTTTTACCGGAAGGTCTCAGCGTCGCTCCCGCACGGGCGACACGGGAGGCGGAAACCTAGCCGCCACTAGTCCTTCCTCCCCCCCTCGCCACTACCGAGGGAGGCTGCCGAGAGGCCTCGCGCCTCCTAGATGGTGGCGGCGAGGTCCTCAACAAGCTGTGCGAGCTTCTCCATGCGGGGCGGCGCTTGGCAGCCATGGCGGCAGTTGCAGCGCACAGAGGCGTGGTGGCGGTGGAGTGGGTGCGGCGGTTGAGACACGGAGGCACGGGATCAAGTTTACGGCCCATGGTTGTGGTCCTTGCCGCCTTTGGTGGGCATACGACTACGACGGCGGTGGGTTTCTGACCACCGGTCCTAGGCCCCTTATTTGGGATCCGGATCCGGCGTGGTGGTGGCCAAATTCGGTGCCCCTAGGCCGGATCCGTGCTAGGCTTAACCGGTGGCGTGGGAGGTCACGGTTTCTACGGGCGACATGTCTAGGGCGGCGGTTCAGCGTCCGGCAGCCAAATCCAAATTTCAGCCTTCGCAGCAGCATGTGGAATCGGGCGCTCGATTCAGCCGGGCACCGGGTTTTGGTATTGTTTGGGTTGTGGCGGCGTGCTTGGGTGATGTGGTGGTGCAACTAGGCACAATCTAATGTCACGGTGATGTTGATGGCCGCACTAGTTGTGTGGTGTGGATGGCGGCGTCCTGTTTGATGTTTCGCGTCTGCCGCGCCATGGTGGTGAGGAGGGCGCCTATCGAGTGGGCCTCATCGGGCTCTCCCAGTGTGAGGCCCCCACTTTAATGGGTCCTTAATCACACGTGTTTGCGCTAGGATCACGCCACAAACACGTCTGTTAGTCACAGATAATGGTATACAGGAATAATAATAACCCGAGCTTAATAAATATAGGATAGAAAGGGGCTTACAGTGGCGACGAAGGGTCACCAAACCGGGTTACGATATCAGAGTTGGCCAACCGAGAAGCGGTGGATTAACTATGATACTGCCCCGTAATCCACAGGTAAACTTGAGCATTGATGAACTCTGGGCTTCAACGTCCTTCTCCTAAGCGAACACCTTGTGAACTCCTACGAAACGCGTTGGATCTCTCCTTAACGACGAACTTACCTCCTGATGTGCCGATGTCTGTAAAAACAGAGGAAGGATGAGTACAAACGTACTCAGCAAGTCCAAACCAGGGGGTTGGTGATTATTAAGGGTTTGGACCCTAGCAGAGTCTCTAAAATTGCCCTCGCTAGTTCCCAGGTTGGATCTGTTATCTTATCCTCACAAGTCATAAACAGGTTAGTTAACATTTGTGTGAAATCTAATCATAGCTGGTCTGGTCCTAGCATCTGCCCATTCCAAGGACGTGGCTATTCGAATAGATTCAATAAACTCTGCAGAGGTTGTACACTTTCCCACACGATAGGCGTTGTCTACACCATCGCGACTTGGCTTAGACAGGGCCTAACGAGATTTTGTACCAGCAGGGCCGTCACCCTAGATGTCCACATAATCTCTACCACGCTTTCTCAGGGGTTGGATTACTTGCGGGAGGATACAACCCCCGCACGCATTCTCTCTACGGAGGTTGTCATCCCCCCCGCACGTAACCCGCCCCGTGGAGCACGCGACCATCCACTCCACTAAGGATGTCGTGCACTGCGCCGAGGAAACCCACTGCGGAGGCCGCCATCCCCTGCGTAAACGAACGGTGCTCTGAAGGATGCGTCCCCCCGCGTAGTCATCATCTCTCTATTTATCATTTGTGCACAAGCATGGCCAATCACATAATCTCAACCCTACGTGGAAGACACCTAGCAACCACGCCAACCAGACCACGAGCCATTCCTCTCGTGTCGCCTCTCTGATAGACCGCTTGCCTACTCCGACATCCTAGGTTAGAGATTATACTTTAATCTAGTGGGGTGTGGAATCAAGCCATCCCATAATCGACGTGTGGTCATGCGAAATATCTCACTAGGTAGACGGTCTATGAACCGGTCCTTAGGGGAGGCAAGTATATCTCTGCAGGAACCCCTCACGGCGATTCCCGATGTGGTATTTAGGCTCTACCAGACTACCACCACTCACCTCTTTTGTTGATTAATAAAATCGTTTAACATTAAACCATATTAATTAACATCATGGCTATTATCGTATGTACATAACATCTCATCAATAACTGGGCACCTAGCCCCTTAATAATCTCGGGCGTTAAGCTCATGATTATATCTCAAGCACTCGCTTTTACAACATCTTATTCATACACCTAGTATGTATTATCTCATAATCTCATACGATAATAGGCCATGATCTCAAGATCCATTTATTAACATCATCATTAACATCATTAATTAATTAAGGTCAGGTTAAGGGGGGTAAGGACTTACCTGGGAGGTTCTTATGAATCTGCACGGCGTCGAACGTCTCTAGCTTACTCCGACGGAAACTCCTAATCGGGTTGTCGAATCTACTTTACGCCTAGCGATAAACCCTAGCTGAACTATGGCATGTAAAACAACATAGAACATTATGGTGGTAACAGGTTAGATGCATAGTCCTAGATTTTAGATGAATTATGGAAGTCGTTTTCACGCGAAGCGGAGTTAGTATGCATGAGATATGAATTATACAATATTAATCCCTAATTAATTCATTAGGGTAATATTATGTAATAATTTTATCATGTAATAATATTGGAACTAATTACATGATAAAATTCTATAATTCAAATGATAAATTTACAAATTTTAAGAATTTTTCTCGACACAGAAATAGTATTTATAACATCCTGCATTATACAAAAGCGGGTGTACATAGCATTTCCCTATGTGTACACAAAGATGTAGATGCGCCGCACGACAAGTGGGTCCCATCTTGCCACGTGGACTCGAGGGCGACGTGGGACCGTGGGTCCTACTGAGGTGGCACCGTTATGGTTGTCAACGGCGTCGCCACGCATCGCCGCCCCACCGACCCTCCTTGACGCCGCGTGGCCCGGGGTGGGGGGTGGTGGGATGGCGCCGCCTGCGGACAGACGTGTCCTTCCGTCGGGGACGCCGGCGTGGCGGCGCTGCCGGAGCCCGACCGGAGTCCGCCGGGACCTCGCCCGTAGCTCATCGCGAGGGGTCCTTTGAACCGTCTCGCCACCCCGGTCCTCCCCGGTCGGGCTTAGGGTGAAAGAGGAGGTCTTCCCCACAGCCAAGCGGCGACGTCTTTGGCGCCGGCCAGGCGGCGCCTGAGCGGCCCGGCCCCGCTACAACAAAAAAGGGAAGATAGGGAAACGAGCGAGAAGCTCGGGGGATGCTCACCGGCCGCCAATTTGACCTACGACGGCGAGGGACGGCGGGGACCTTCAACCCTACCCGGCGGTGGCGAATCCTGATTTGGGGTAAAACAAGATAGGGAGAGGAGGAGACGGAGGGGGGGGGAAGAATGGGAGGAAGCACCGCATGTTCGGATCATGGCGGAGCTTATGGAGTGAGGGGCGAGGTCGATCGGGGCTCAGGGGTGGTATTTATTGGCCGCGGTGAAGGTTTGCCTACGGCGAGATATTTTCTTGCGCCGATGATCTTTTCCGACGACCTCCGTGTGCGTGGTGTCTCTCGCGGCGTCGGTGGTGTCGGCCGGGTGCTCATCCACTCGTCGGGTCTTGTCACCGGGTTAAGTTGGCTTGCCAGCAGTCACGCGTTGCTCGGTCGTCGCCCGCACCGCCATGGTGGCCCGTGTTGGCTCGGTCGCTGACGCCACCGTGTCCGCTGACCCGCGTCCCTCGTGGCGTGTAGACATGCCGGAGATGGATCTTTGCCGGGCTGCGCCAAGTGGCCATCCCGCAAGCCGGTTTGTCGCTCTCGCCGAACCAAAGCCGCCAGGTGGTGTGCCGGCGTCGCCGCTCCCATCGTCTCGATGGCGGGAAGATAAGGTCGAGCCGGATGGCGTGTGGATCGGCCAAGGGAGTCCGCGGCGTCCCATCGTGGTGCAAGTCCGCGATGCTTGCCTTGTTTGGTTCGACGGGGGAAACAGCCGGGTCCCGGGCGGATCGATCGGCGTCTGGGTGTGGCGTCTCTGGGGGACGACGGAGCCGACGTCCGGGCCCCGCATGTCGGTGGGTGAGGGAGGAGGGAACGTGGATGGCAAAGGGGGTCCGTGTGTGAGTGAGAGAGAGGGAAGAGGAGAGGGCCCGGTGGCCGTTGGCGGTTGGGCAGCCCGTGCGGGAGGGGAAAATAAGAGAAGAAAGAAGGAAGAGGAGGAGGTGTTGGGCGGTTCAAGAGGAAATGAGCCCGTGTCTCCCTTTCCCTTTTCTAATTCTCTTTCTTATTTTCCCTTTTCCCATTTCCCTTCTTTTCTCTCCTCCTTTCTCCATCATTTCATGTGTGCTTTTATACATATTAAGTATAAGGTATATGGTTGTGCAAGAATATATATTACCATGACTTTTGTCGTGACTATAATTATACTCTTGCACTTTTGTATATTAGCACACATGTCCCATTTCTCTTATTGTCCCTTTTTCCCCCATTATATCATGTGTACTTTCACATATATATGTAAGTTGTACCAGCTTGTAGATATATTGCCATAACTTGAGAATAATTGGGTACTTGTACTTATACATAGTAGCACACATGATAGGAGTTGTTATTATTCCCAGAGAAAATTGTAAATCACTTCTCTTGCATGCTTCCATAATATAACTCTAGGTTATGCTTTTATATTGTTGCCACCATAAAGTTCAACAAGCAAACAAGAAAAGGAAATCTACTTTCTATATGGTGGGTTTTGATGCAAGGTTTTCGAAAATAGGGTTTGGTTTCGCGGGAAAGTAAATCAAGTTTTAGTCGTAATCCAAAAAAGTTCAAATTTTTAGTGATTTTTAAAATGATGCAAAAACACGGGTGTTACACCCAGTTCTTCGGCTATGGCGGAGGTCGCATATATGGCGGTGTGGGTAACATGGCAATGGCGGTGGGCTTAATGGTAGGGCTGTGTGGGTGGTGTGTTGTTGACGAGGTTCTTGAGGCTATGCGTGGTGTGGTGTTGTGGGGCAGGCTCGACAGGGGTTGGGATGGCTTGGTGATCTGGGGCTTAATTCTGATCCCGACCCTTTTCTCCTCGTCATCTGCCTTTCCCTTTCCTTGGGTTGTGGCTTTTGTGGCGGAGGCGGGCTAGATTGTCTCGTTATTGGCCGGCTTTGTTGGTTTTGGTGGCGGGGCGGTCTCTTCGGCGGGCTTCTCCTGGTGCTTTTCCTAGCCGATGTCTCTTGTGGTGGTGGCTAGGTAGGGCTGTTGCTGATCCTTCACTGCACCCTACCTTGTAGGGTTCAGTCTCTCGTGGCGACGGGACTGGAGTTCTTGAGATCGGGCGAAAGCTTGGACGGCGGCGTGCCTGTGCGTTCCCTTCTTGGAGGCGTCCTTTCCTATCTCTCGGCGTCCTTCCTATCTCTCCTCCTAATGTACTAGGTGTTGCGGGTGAAGACCTTCCCTTTGCGGGCTACCTTGTCGGCGCTTCTAGCGTCGTTCCCTCATTGGAGGCTTGGCTAGGCTTTCTAGTTCTATTGGTGCTCCTTTTCCATCTTGGTTGTTTGGCGTCGCTCAGCTCTTCGTCATGTTTTTCTTTTGTCCTTGTCCGGTTGTTTTAGTTGGGTTTTTCGGCCGAGTTGGAGCATATAGTGGAGTAAGTGTAAGTTGTCTAGCTGTACCAAAGTGGAGTAGGATGAGTGGTGCACTCTTCTCAGTTGTATGGTTTTTGGGCGTAGTTTCCATTTAAAAAACTGGCAGACACTTGTTTTTCTTTATTTCTTTATTCGTTTAATAGAAATCGCGGCAAAACTTTTGCCGTACTTTCAAAAAACGTTAGCTATATGTGTACACTGCAAGTTTTAGGTAGTATTGAGGCCTGGATTTTTATGTTGTTGTAAACCATTATGTGTTCTCTAAAGAGGAAAATAGCTCTATCCTCGGAAATTTCCATGTGTTCATCAAGTTCTTTTCGTTTCTTGCCTAGCGCCTTTAATCCATCATTTGTGACTAGCCACTGCATAAAGCGACGGAACCAGCGAAACTGAGAGGGAGGGGGCAAACAAACTTCAAGGATCTCCGAAGTGTGTGTGTTTATCATAGTTTTATTGCGACAACACGTAAAAGAGGATAAAAGAAACTTACATTTTTTTTCATTTGAGCCTCACTTTACGCGTCTCCATGGCATAGAAATCGTCTATAATAGTTCTTTGAAGTTTCATCATTTCTAGAAAATTACCTTGGTTCTTTGAAGTAGCTGATTCATTGCGCCCTCAAAAAGGTTGCCCTTGAAAAGCTAAGTATCGAATTGCATCAATAGATGTCCCAAGACGCAAACCGATTCTTCCTGATATCTTGCTGTGTTTGTCTCTGCAGCACATGCTCAATATGGCCTATTGTATTCTTTAGATTATCATAACACCGCATATTAAAATTATGAGCAGATTTACTGTCATTTCCCATATGAACCAAGAAGGAACAATTAGCACCATCATTCACTATACGGTCTACCTTGCAGGATTTCATTTTATTGTAGTTGTATGCCTTTGTATGTTACATAAAGCCAGGCAATGTATCTTTTCCCTTTATCAAGAAAGCAAAACGTTGTGCATGGACTCTGGCTGTCAATTTATCACACGTCAACATCTTATAGTTTTTCATTACATAGAGCCAGAGAATGATATTGTTGCTTTCCCACATTTTCTTTGAGAACCCTACATTGAGCACTCAAACAATGAGGCCCATTGTCCTCATTCAATGCCCTGAGTCAATCTAGCCCAAGGGCCAAGCGAGAAGATACGTGAAGTGTGTTACTATTTTGCTGGAAGCTGGCAAGACTAGTATTAATGGAATCGAATAGCTAGATAGAAATAAGAAGAGACCATCACATATGTTGTGCTCTCTAGGTGCAAACAGGTAACCTAATGAAGATAGAAACCGATCATGGTATAAATGTGAAAGGACGGTAAAACATGCATGACTCAAGTGACTCAAGGGCAAACTCTTGATGATAAGGCTCATATAAAGAAACCAAAGAAGCGGTGAAGCTACATAAAATGGGGTTCTAGTTCAAACCATCACTTGGTACACTACACTGATGTTTGTGCAATGAGTTCCCAACCAATATACTCAGGTGATCTTGTGGGACGTTGGAGCAAAACAAATAAAGGTCATGTCAATTGTGAGCCGCTTCGTCGGGTAACACTAAGCTTCCCGAACATGCGTCCGCATCTCATCTTCTGAGTACTCACAGTAGGCATGATTCCCGTCGTAGAGTAGATCGTGGGTCGACCGATCGTTCGTCAGCCGTTGCTTATCAGCGAGCGACTAGCCAACGACTACTGTGGAATGTTCATCATTAACGATAACATAGAGCCTATCAATGAGCGGTCGACGGTGTCGGCTCCCACAGTGAGTAACCACGGCATGTCAACCGACTGGATAATGGTGGAGTACCACCTCCACTATGAACTCAGAGAGAAAGTCGAGCCACTTGTGGTTCGCAAAGTGTACAACATGTTGGCTTAACACTGAATTTTTAGCAGCAAATGGAGGTTGGAGCTCTGGCTATAGTTCAAGATTGTGTGAATTCGATGCACATGGAAGAAAGGATTATTGCCATGGACGAATTGTGTTGTGGGTGTGACAATTTCAGCTAGTATGTGAGAGTTAGCTGCCAGTATAAGCATTGGACACGTAAGGAAGCTCTAAAATTTGTTCTCCCTGCCCCCCCGTGCACTCCTTGTGCATGCCCATCTCTTGTAATCTCTTTATTATTTTTTTTTTTTTTTTTGCCCTGGTTGTACACTTTTTATCTCTATTTTTATATAAAAAAATAGGTGGGGAGTTTTCCCCACTGAGCCCTTAAAAAAAAGGAGTGTATTGAGGGCTTTGTAATTGTAAACCATTGTGTGTTCCTTTTCCTCGGTTCATCAAGTTCTTTTTGTTTCTTGCCCAGCGCCTTTGATCCATCGATTGGGCTAGCCACTGCATACGGTGTGTAACTGTGGCTAGCCATTGTGTGTAACATCGAGGCCCTTTGCTGCTCTTCTCAATAAGAAGGTGGTGGACGACAACACCAACATGAATAAGCTCTTTGGCGTGACCATGGCCCACCCAGCCTCAAGCAAAATGTGGCGGCCAACGGGCACTTGTTGCCATCACTGCCAATGGGCACTTGTTGCCATCACGGCAAGCGCGGATGAAGAAGCTCATGTGCGGCGTCGGCACAAAGGTGAAGACCTGCGCGGCTGCTGCGGTGACTGAGCTGCACTGCGCTTCCATCTCGGCATGCTAGTGGTTGTGAGCCCCGAACAAATCAAGGTTGGTGACGGGAGATGCAACACCCTTCCATAGATCATTTGAGAAAGATTCCAGGAACGAACATCAAGACCTCGTGAATAATTAAACCCTCACTCTTGTGAAATTGCATTGTTCTTCTTTGTTAACAGTTAGGATAACAGACAGCTTGCTGAGAGTTCTTGAAACTAGATTTGATGGCAATCAATGTCTCCATAATCTTTCAGAACACAAGGTGCTCAGTCCATCCTCTCAATTTTTTTTTTGAAAGGATCCTCTCAAAATTGAAGCTATCAATGTTTGCTTCACTTGAATCTGGTCCAGTTAAACCGGCATTGGGCGCTACTCTTGTGACTGGTGACTTGGGTAAAACAGACTCTATGGATTGGGACGTGCACAACTTAGAACATGTCGGGCGCTGCGTGCCGACTTTGTCTCCATCGCTTCTCGTGTGGAGCAAGCAGAGGGCCGAGCCGCACCTCGCACAAAATGCTCTTATAAGGAGCTAGCGAAGCAATGGGCCGGACCCGTTTTTGCTTACTTATGTGGAGCCGTGAAATCTGGCTTTGCACTGGAGTCCTCGTCGTTGCCCGCTTGGTCTTCCCAGAAAGACATCGTTGGGCACCACCGCCGCACGGCCACGCGCGGTTGCATGGCTTGCAGTATACTCTGCACAGGATGAGGCCCTCGACCTTCCTTGAGTTTTTTTTTCGCGATCGATTCACCCGTTTTTCATTAAGAGGAGGAATCTGTGATACTTGGCTTAGGGGCAAGGGGCCCTTTCAATTAGACTGACAGTCTATATCTTTTCATGCTTAGCTTGGACACTTTGGATTATTAGGAACAAAATGGCCATTGAGAAGAAATTCTCAAAGGCGCCGACTGATGTCATCTATGCTGCACTGGCTTTGATGCAGAAATGGAGTACTAAACTCAAGGAGAAGGACCAAGGACGTGTGATGGGAATCAGGGAAGCCATTTCAAGCTGGATGAAAAGCTTCAAATCGTCTACTGTCAATGTAGTGGAAATTTGATCTTGTAATAGACTTCCGTTTTTTTTTGTTACAGTATGATTGCTATTGTAACTGGCAACCCTAGAATGTAACATGGCTACCGTGATGGCTTTCTAAAATGCTGAGGTTTTTCCTACTTATTAAAAAAAAACCTTCCTTGAGGCCGCCATGTCGTCACTATATTGATTTGATACAGAGGTCTCCACCATGATACAGACAGTTTCGACTTTATTATAAAAAAACACTTCTTGATAGCACAGCCCTGTCTCCACAACAAAAGGCGTGCTGCCATCTACTGGATCATGGGAATTTTCTCCTCATTCGATCACTCATGATGTTCTTATGCGTGACACTTCCGCTGTGGGGCGAGGAGGAACGGCTATTCCGGCCGCAAAACACCCTCAAGGACACCATGCATCACATCTAAAGTTGTGCATAAAGCCCAGGCCCGGCCACGGCCCGGCATCGGTGCCCGTTTTTGGCCCGGCCCAAGCCCGGCCCGGCCCGTTGTGTAACGTGCGGGCGACCGTGCCCGTTGTGGGCCGTGCCCGGGCCGACCCAAGGCGCAGCGGGCCAGCCGACGCGACCGTTTTTGATCTGCCCCGTTATTGGCCCGTGTGAAGGGGTCGGGGAGGCTGTATATAATGTGCCTTCGCGCCTCCCCGAACCCTAATCCTCCCCCTCCCCCCAGATCCCCATTCCCTCGTCTCGTTCTCGGCCCTCAAACCCTAATCCCGCCGCCGTCACCGGTTTGCCTCCCTCGCCTCTGATTCAAGGCCTCCCTCCGCCCGTCGGCGCCGACAACTGACGGATCCCTCGGATCTTCCCCCGATCTCCCTCTTCCACCCGCGCGATGGCGTTTTTTCGGCAAGATCCACGGCGGCGACGGCGTGAGGTAAAGTTCGGCTCCGTCCATCCGTCTCCGGCGTGAGTAGGTCGCCCGGTGTTGTCCGATCTTTGTCTTCCTCGTTGGTCGTTGCTCTCGGTTGTCCCCGGATCCGTACTTGCTTGTCCCCTATGTTCTTGCTCTCGCTGCCTCGTCCCCCTGTGTTCTTGCTCGTTGGTCTCGGTTGGTGGGATGCGTTTCTTGCTCTCGTTGCCGCGTCAGCCCTCCTGTGTCCTAGCTTGTTCCTCGGCCGTCTTCTCCGCGCCGGACTCGGCAGTCACGGAACCGCTAATCGCCGGGTGCCACAGTGAGGAACGGTGCGAAGGATGAAGAGACGCGGGCATGTCGTTGGCGGCCGACGATGATGATGAGGGCGTAGGCATGACCATCAACGACGAGCTCCGTGAGCTTGGGCGAGATCCCGCATTTACCGGGGCGACATTGGAATGGGAGATGATGATGTTCTGCGTGCGTGGTGGTCGGGGGTACTCGTTCTACCCTTCTCGCTCCCAAAGTGATGCGGCAACACCTTCTGATGGGCATCTACTCGCCTAGGCAAAGGCAAGCCTAAGCTTAGCGGCGCCGTGCTCCGTGTGGGCATTCTTTGATGAAGAGATTGAGAAAGTTGATGGGGAGGATAAGGTAATTGCTTTGTTTTGTAAGGCGTGCAAATCTCGTTTGTCCGGTACTTCATGTAATGGAACCGGTCATTTGATTAGGCATAACAAATCATGCAATTCTAAAATTGATCAAGCTAATTTGGTACAAACTAGACTTGCTATGAACTCGATGGATCTTTTTTAGGAATTGGGAGTACAATAGCAACATTGCTAGGATGGAACTTTGCGATTGATTGCTAGGTTGGATTTGCCTATTTCTATTGCGATAATACTGCTTGGGATGATTACATTCAACGTGCCCACAATCCTAGATACGAGGAAGGGGTTTCTAGATGGTCCACTTCTAGGGACCTCAATAAGCTTTTTAATGAACAAATGCATCATGTTAAGAATGTTATCATGGCTGGTGTGTCTTCTGTTTGTTTGACATCTGATATATGGTCTGGCAATGCTAAGGAAGATTATGTTAGTGTTGTGGCTCACTATGTTTCTGCTGATTGGGAAATGAGGAAAACTGTGATTGGTTTCAAACTAATGGAGGCCAATCACAGTGGTGCTAACATTGCAGAAAAAATTATTGATTGTCTTAGAGATTGGGGCCTGCAAGATAAGGTAGTATCTGTTACCCTAGATAATGCATCTGCTAATACCACTGCTATGTCAATTTTGACACCTCACCTTGATGGTTTCCTAGGTTTTGATGTTTCTCCATTAGATCCTGACATTAAGCAGTACTATGTTGTGCATCAGCGCTGTGTTTGCCATGTTTTTAACTTGGTTGTGAAATCTGGCTTGAAAAAAATTGCTCAAATGTTGTTGATCAAACTGTGTAGATGAAGAGAATGGAGCCACTTGCTGTTGAGTGTTGCTGGTTGCTACTTTCTTGGATGCTTGCTGTTAAGTGCTAGTGCTAGGCTGAGACCTGAGAGTGGAGAGCTGAGACTATGCTAGTGGCTGGTTGAGGAGTTGCTAGCTTGCTAGGTTGAGAGTTGAGAGTTGATGACTTTGAGAGCTTTGCATCTCTGTTTTGTAATAACTTGTACTATTTAACTTGTTAATGGATGAAACTTGAGCCGTGAAGCCGTACTCTTTTTCTTCTTGGGGTTTTATCTCACGAGGTGTGAGTTTTACCCAAGAAGGTTTTTAATGAGGCGGCATTGCACTTCACGCTCAAGTTTCTTTTGCTTTAAATTTCTTGTCATTTCTTTTTCTGGTCAATTTCTGGTATGAATGTGCAAATTTAAGATGAGATGAATTCTTATATGAAAAACTGTGTCAAATTACGGGTTTCAAACTGTCATTTTTTTGTGAAGCGTGCTTTGGGCCGGCCTGGTGTCCTACCGGGCCTCGTGCTATTTGGGCGGCCCGCATGAAAATAGGCCCGCGTGCCGTGCCTGGGCCGCCCCAAGGCACGCAGGTACACGGCCGCACGCCCGCAAGCCCGTGGGCCTGTTTAGCCCGTGAATCGACCGGGCCGTGCCCGGCGGGCCCGGGCGGGGGCCGCCGGGCCGGCCCGTTGCACATCTTTAATCACATCTGTTTGTGTTTTTCTTGGTGCAAAAAGGTTACTGGTAAAAATAGAAGTCATGACAGAGATGTGAAAGAACGGTAAATCATGCATGACTCCAGGGCAAATTCTTATGATATGGCTCGTATATGAAGAAACAAAAGAAGTGATGAAGCTACATATAGTGTTCTAGTTCAAACCAACACTCCATACACTATACTGATGGTTGTGCACTGAGTTCCCAACCAATATATGGGACATTGGAGCAAAACAAAAAAGATCGCATAAGGTCATGTCAAGTGATGAAGCGAGCAACCATCAAGTCGAATATCATCACAACTTCTCCTTTTGCACGGAGCGGCGACAACTACCAGCTGTTATGCATTGGCTAACATCTTCTTCGCACGTATGGGTGAAGACAGCACGCTCGCCAGTCACTAGGACGAGCTGGATCAAGGCAGAACACCACCATACACCACCACGACGGCTGCTGTTGTGCATTGGCTAACATCTTCTTCGCACATATCTTGGGCCTTTAGCTAACAAGTAGCTTGAATTTGTTGAAGGTTGTTCATGTTGTGTGCTCACTGAGTGATACCACTAACCTAATAAGTTGTTCATGTTGTGTGCTCACTGAGTGATACCACTAACCTAATAAATGACGCTAGGTAGAAATGAGTGAATTTGTTGAAGGTTGTTCATGTTGTGTGCTCAATGAGTGCTACCACTAACCTAATAAATGGTCCTAAAATGTGCTAACCGTAAAAAGCTTTCATTTATTGATAAAACTGCTTGATGATCTGTTGTTGTTTTTATGCTGAACTTAGCGACGGACGAACGGTACAGTTTTCACATTTTCATATAAGCAGAACAGGCTCGTACTTATTAGATTAGATGGGTTCCCGCTCTGTCTCTGTGATTCTGAATGCAAACGTGTAGTTGACGAATCGCTGTCATGTGTAATGGGCCAATTCCTACACGTAAGGCCTTTCTTGACTGGGCCTGGGCTGTGCCTCACCTTGAGCTGTGCCTGTGCCGGAATGTGACGATGGAGCTAACGGAAAAAAAAAAAAAAAAAAATCCATTTCGTGGATCAGCTGGACGTGCTAAGCATTATGAATGTAGAGCCTATTTATTTGACCTGTAGCTTTTAGATGTTTAGCTCAAAAGTTAGTTCGGCGCCTATGTTCGCTACCAAGCGCCATTGCCCTTGCCCGAGTCCCGCACCAGTTTCTCGCTTGCCTGAGTCGCGCATTAGTTTCTCCCTTAGTACAATCATATAAGCTTTACCGAATCACCGTTTTAGCTGGTGATTGTTGTCTGTGTTCCATCCGTGTTGGGCTATGGCAACTTGCCATCCAGGCTTGTAGCTTATCCTAACTTTCCTAATTAAAAAATTAATCTAACTTTCCTTGATGAAGCATATGCCAAGCACGCTTTCAAATGAAAAAAAAAAACTTCTAATTGTTGGATTTTTGCTCTTATAGCTAATACATTTTTAGTTTCTCGGCACACAAAAAAAGCAAGAAAAGCATCTCTCCATATGTCTATTATCTTTTAATTATTTTCTCAGAACCTAGCTTTATCGTCAACTTTTCCAAAAAATAGCTCAGCAATAGAATTGATTGTTTATACTAGCTTCTGGCTTTCAGAATCCAGCAAAAAGGCTGAATCAAAACAAATAGGAAATCATGATAGTATTGGTTCACGAGAAAAATGAGACAATCGCAAACTTGTGGGATGGTTGTGACCTTAAGTGTTCTTTTAGGAGAGGGGTTAATCAAAGACTAATGAATCTTTGGGATGAGGTTGTACAGATAGCCTCCACTATCAGTTTCTCTGATAATGAGGATTCTCTGATTTGGCAGTTTGATTCCAAGGGAGTGTACTCCTCCCAGTCCCTATACAAAATAGTCAATTGCAGGGGTGTCTTTCCTGTTTATGTTCCAGCTATGTGGAAGATTAAAGTTCCACCAAGAGTACATTTTTTCCTATGGCTACTTTCTAAGGGTAGAAATCTTACAAGAGACAATGTCAATATTAGGAAAAAGTTAGATGATCTTACCTGTTTGTTCTGTTCAGAACCAGAAACAGGCCAACATCTGTTTTTTTGATTGTTGTGTGGCCAAACTGATGTGGTCTGCTATGTCTGAAACATTAGATAGGAATGTTGGTACTGACTTTATCTCTATTGGGCAAATGTGCCTTAGTAATAAAAAATACCTCATCCACAATGTCTTCTGTTCTGCTGCTCTTTGGGGGTATTTGGAAACTGAGAAATTTTATTTGCTTTCAGAAAGGGCCATGGCTAGATATCAGGAACCTGCTGTTCAGTATCGCTGCACTTCTGCACAATTGGATGATTCTTTGTCCACAGGAGAGCAGGGAGGAATTTGCAGCAAGACTTACAAAGCTCAAGCTTATTGCATCAAGACAAGCAAGGCTATGCTGCTGAATCAGGTGCAAGACAGGTGGAACAGGTACATGTTCGACACTGCGTTGGATTGGGGTGATAACAAGCTACCAGAAGAGGTGAGATTGAAACTGAAGTCCAGTGGTGAGGAGGAAGGGAAGGTTGGAAAGAGCTGGGACAGTCTTCTTCCTGGAGCAGTCATTTGAGAAGCATGCAGTTTCGTTTTATGTTTGTGTGGAGTTTTGAGAACTTTTCTGAGAGCGAGGCGAGATGAGCTTTGATGTAATCCTGATAGGGGTATCCCCCTCAACGCTGAAACGCTGTAATGTTTGTCCTTGCTATGCAATGACAGGGGCTTTGCCCTTTTATTCAAAAAAAAAAAAAAAAAAAAAAAAAGGAAATCATGATGTACGTCGTCGTCGGACGGACTTGTAGTTGGATCCATGCAAATGCATCCGATCCACGGACGCAGCAACTAATTGAATTTAGTTAATCTGCTGCTGGAGGCGTCGCCTTCATGCACGGTGGCGGCGTTGACATGATCACAGTGGCGCCCGAGCCCGTCCGACGTCTGCCATGCAAGGCGGTGTGCGGGCGTGTGATGCGTGCATGTGAAGGGGAGATGGTTCAAGAGGAGCACGTCCTTATTACGCCGTGCATAGCTAGGGCCTGTGGGAGTACGTCAAGATATTTTTTCTTGTCCCGTGACCACCACATTGATCATTGATCATCAAGTTTGGTGTGTGTTCAATACAACACAAAGTGCTGAGAAATTCAGGGAAGTCATATATTCTTGGCCAGTCTTTCGTAGGGGTTTCATGTTGTTATAAACAACCATGTGTTGAAAAACTGTGTAAACAAGTTTCATTCCTATGAACCAAATTTCGATTCATCCAATGAATTTTTATTTATATCTCTCTTCATTAATATTATGACATATATATAGGCTTATTCTTATAAATCACTTAGAGAAGTAATTAAATCTCACAATTTATTATTGTAAATAACAACATAAGCTACGGTAACACATGCATCATAAATGAGTACACAATCGTTATGGTAATTTTAGATAGCTAAATAATAAGTTAGTTTATGGTTGATGACTACTACAGGATTGATTTTGCGTGGTGTTTGGTTTTTATTTTTCGTGGCTGGCATTTGAATAGCCGCCACATAAAATAGGTGGCCTGACAGCCCACGGTCATGGAAAAAACCGCCACGGAAAATTAGGCCAAAATCCCGCCCAATACCAGCCCACTACCATCCCTAAGTATATATCACGGGACTTATTCACTCCCTCACCTACCCTCCTCTCTCTCTCTCTCTCCCTCATTCTCCCCAACCGGCCGAGCGCCTCCCACTTCTCCCTCCCCTCCCAAGCAAACCACCGGCGACTCTCCCTCCCGGCTCCCCGTCGGCCGTTCCTCTTCCTCATCTCCCCTCCGGCGCTCTCCCTCTCCGGCGCAAGATGATGGAGGCCCGGGCCCCTCGCCTTCGTCGTGGATCCCGGCTCCACGTCGCGGATCTCGGCGTCTGCGGATCTCGGAGGCTCGGCGGCGCTCGTCGTCGCGGAGGCTCGGCCGGCGCCCGCGGCGTCGCGGGATCCGGCGGCGGCATCGCGGGCCCGGCGGCGGCGTGCGGGATCCGGCCCTCCTCCGGCGCACTTCCTCCCGGCGGCGGGCGTGCTCCTCCGGCCTCGCGTCCTCCTCCCGGGCGTCCTCCGGCGGCGGCTCAGGTCGGGCGTCTGCTCCGGCGTCCTCCCGAGTCGGGCGTCCTCCGGCGGCGGCTCGGTTTGGATTTTTATTTTTTGATTAACCGTGGCGGTTTTGTTAAATAACCGTCACGGTTGTCGGCCTGCGTGGTGGGCGAGGAAACCGCTACGGTTGTCGTTCGATTAACCGTGACCCTATACTGTGGCGGATTGATTGCCCGCCACGTAAAATAAAAAGCCACCACGTAAAATCGAATCGATGTACAAAAAGTAGCCTCTTCTTGTATATGATCCTCTCACTTGCCAAGAGAAACTTTAGCAAGAGCTCTCAAATGAGTCTTGCTTTTGATTTGAGGGCTCACCTTATTTTTGTTGTTTTAACTTTTTTTTTTCCATCTACTCCGGCAGCTAGCACCCAACCCACTACTACTGAGAATGGAACTTTGGTGGCGGGCAAAATTTTTTTCGTGGCGGTTTTTGAGTCCGCCCGAATGAAGGGTCCGCGGAAAATGGCGGTCCTAAATGCCCGCCATGGTAAATCATAATAAAAAAACAAAAAACCCTGAGATCCAGGCCCAAATGGGCCCGAATGCGGGCCGCCGCCGCCGCACCCTGCTAGGGTTCCAGCCGCCGCCGCCGGTGGCCGCCGCGGCCCGAATCCGCGCAGCGCGCCCCCGCTGCCGCGGATCCGCTCGCCGGCGCCGGCGGCTGGCGACGGATCAGCCTTGGCGGAAGCCAGCCGATCCGGCACTGGCGACCGCTTTACCGCGGATCCGGCTTCAGCCGGCGCCGGCCCGACGACGGATCAAAGACGCCGGAAACCGCCCGCCGCCGATCCGGCACCTGACGCCGCTTTGCCGCCGGATCCAGCTCGCCGAGCCCGCCCATGGCGTGCGAGGCCATGAGCCGCCGCCCCTTTGGGAGTGGAAGAGAGGGGGGAGGTTGTAAGTGCAATCAAGCTCTAAGTGGGTTTTTGCGTTGATGACCACCGAATTAGGGACTAATGAGATTTCTGAAGATGACATGCGGGGATTAAAATGTGGAGTTCATGTACAGGTCCAAAGGCACCAAATAAGCTAGATGGTGGTGTTTTCCGGATCAAGGCGTTTAAATTATTTCATATTTGAATCTTGAGTTTAGGAAATGCCGTACTATTAAGAGGGATCCTAGGATTCTCGGGTACACAATGGACCAAGTGCTCTAAAACTCAAATCGACACAAAACATCACTCCAAGCCCCCACCCCAAATAAATACCTTGTTTCACTCTTACGTCATCGGTGGCAAGGCGGCGGTGCAGGTCAGCGCGCATTGGTGCGGGTAGGTGCAGCGTGTCGATCGGCGGTGCCACACTTAAACCCTGACCGTTGGGGCGTGGGGTATAAATACCCATTCTACCCCCTCCCACAACGGTCACACCGCTCATTCCTTCTTCCTCCTCGAGCGAGACGGCCGGGAACACCTCTTGCTCTCTCTCTCACCTCCATTGAAGCACCTTGAGCTCCCCACTCAATCTCTCACTTCCCACCGGGGATTTTTGAGGGAAAGCAAATTTGCAAACTTCGATTGGAGGCCGGATCTACTACTTCCCCCACTCAAAAGAGCATTTGGTTCACGTTTGGCGGAACCCTAGGGTTCTTTACTCTTGGAGCTTGCTCTAGACGGCTAGGCGTCGCCCTTGAGCTTGCCCCCTTCGTGTGGCAGCCTTGGGAGGTTTGTAACCTCACACAAACAACAATATATTACCCCACATCTCTAGGGGGTTAACTCCTAGACTTGTGAACGAGGGGAAAAAGCAAGCGGTGGGCAGGCAAGCTAAGCCTTGTGTGGCAACCTCAACAACGTGGGCGTAACCCGGCTTTGTGTGGCGCGGCGAACCACGGGGTCAAATCCTTGTGTCACTCGTGTTCTTTACATTCTTGCATATTTTGTCTTGTGAGATAGGGCTTCGACCCGATCTACTTTGTTGCGGGGTTTTGTCACCTTTGGCTATATTTACGTAAGTATTTGTGTGCGGGAACAAGTGTGAATCACACATCACCTACATAGCTCTCGATTCACTTGGAGGTCACCTACGTCGGGTGACCAGCGGCGGTGCCGCTCGAGGGGACCTTGGCGTCTGCCCCATGCGGCTTTCGTCGGCCGTCCGGCCTCGGTTTCGATTACTCTCTCTCAAGGTCCGGGTTTCTGCGGCGGTTCTGCGCCTCTACATCGACTTGCGGCGCTAAAGTTTTAACGGTCGATTTTAGGGGCCGCCCTATTCACCCCTCTAGGCTTCCATCGGATCCTACAAAGGTCGGTCGGGAGGGGGGGGGAGGTGCGCCTTGGTGGAGGGAGGGCCGCCGGGAGGGAGGGGAGGTGCGCCGGTGGAGGGGGGGGGAGGGGAGGGGAAGGGCGCTCGCGAGATGGGAGCCGCGGGATCGGGAGAGTTTACGGAGAGGAGGGGGTGAGTTAGGAACCCTAGACCCCTGTATTTATATGAAGTGCTTAGAAATGGGCCTGTTGGGCTAGCGGGTTGGGCCTGATTTTCCGTGGCGGGCCGGTTATAAAAACCGCCACGGTTAATCAATTTACCGTGGCGGACATTAAAACCGCCACGGTTAATGAAAAAATGACCGCCACGGTTAATTAGGGTATTTTCCGTGGCGGTTTCTCAAATGCCCGCCACGGAAAATAAAAATCCGAACACCACGCAAAATCAATTCTGTAGTAGTGACCGCTAGCACCTCCTAAATTAGAGCAATCGTATCCACTTGTATAGGCACTAAAAGATGGGACCCACATGTCATTCTCTTTGCCCCTTCCTCTTCTTCTTTAGCGAGCTCATCATTGCCTCCACATCGCCGCGCCGCGTTCGCTCATCGCCAATCACATAGTTGGTCGAAGCTCGAGGGAATTCGAAGGAGGGACCCAACGGCGAGAGAGGAGGAACTCAGGCGGGGAGAGGAAACACGTGACAGGCAGGCGACATGATGTGAGAGGAGTAGTAGCGGACCCAACGCTCAAACAGAGCCCGAGCCTAACTAGAGACATCTATTAAATTACGTATGCCTAACCTTTCTAATATGGGCAAAGTGATCAACTTATGAGTATATGGGCGTCATTGGAGCCCGGGGCGGCAACCCAGGGTCGCCAGGCCCTGGGTCCGCTAGTGGAGAGGAGGACACTGTGGGGAAGCAACTCGCCGGACGCTAGGTAGGTCGAGGTCGAGTGTGAGACCAGGCTAGGCATGCAAGTGCACGCCGGACTCAATAAGAGAAGATCTTCCCCGTCTCTCTTCTCTTTAATTTGGTAGGAGGTGCTTTCTCTACTATGTTAGATAAAGGACTAAGCAATATGCGATAACACTATTTTGTTTCTACAATATGCAGATAACACTATTTTGTTTTCTAGTTTTGAGCCTACCCACATGAGAAACCTGAAATATACCCTTATGTGGTTTGAACAACTTTCTGGCATGAGGATAAATTTTCACACAAGTGAATTACTTACCATGAATCTAGATGAATAAGAATGTATGATAGATGTTGATATTTTCAATTGTCCAATAGTAAAATTTCCTCTCAAATATTTAGGTGTGCCTTTACAGTATGAGAAGGTGTCTAGAGAAGATTTACAACCTCTTGTAGATTAACTCCTAAATAGAATTTCTGGTTGGAGGGGTAGACATTTATCTTTGGTCGCTAGAGCTCAACCGAACAAGAGCTAGTATCAGTATTTACCTTCTTTCTTTTATCAAAGTCCCAAAATGGGCCATTAAGATTCTTAACTCCCAGATGGGAAACTTTTTGTGGAATGATGCTGATAATGCCCACAAGTGTCACTTAGTCAATTGGGAAACAATAGCTATGTGTAAGGATTTTGGAGGTTTAGGTATACCAAATATTAGAGACTAAATATTTGTCTCTTAGGCTCTTGGCTTAAGAGATATGAACAAGATAGGAACAAACTACGACGAGTTAATAGATTTCAAATATAGGAGACTAGAGAAGTTAATGTTTTCCAATCCAAAACTGATGACTCTCTCAATTTTTTTAGAGGTTTTATGTGGGCCATTCAAGCCACTAGAATGGGGTATAGATGGAGAACAGGTAATGGAGAGAAAGTGAGATTCTGGGAAGACAACTGAATAGGTAATACTAGTTTAGCTATTCAATATTGAAAGTTATATAGGTGGGTTAGAGAAAAGAATGGATCATTAGGAAGTCGTAGGGATGGCATCCAGTTGAAATGTACTTTTTAGTAGTACATGTGATCAGAATATGCAAGATTTATGAAATGAGGTTTGTCTCTTAGCCTCTACTATTAGTTTGAGTAGTGAAGAGGATGCCTTGATTTGGCAATTCTCCACAAATGGTGTATATAATGTGGAGTCCTTATACAAGGTGATCAATTTCAGAGGTATTGAAGAGGTATTTGTTCCGCGGTCTAGGAGTTGAAGTTCCCCTAGAGTTCATTGTTTTTTATGTTTCTTAGGAAAAAACAAAGTACTAACTAGGGTTAATCTAGGAAAAATTAAGAAGGAAAGTTGATGACCCTTCCTGTCTCTTTTGTTAAAAAGAAATTGTACACCATCTCTTCTTTGAATGTGTGATACCTTGTCAACTTTGGAAAGCTATCTCTGATATTTTTGATATTCAAATAGGTGATAGCTCTGAATCAATAGGCAAATTCTAGTTGAGTAATAAGAAAAAAATCGAGTGTTAAACATTGTTACTTTTCTTTGGTTTTTGGTGCCTCTGGAAATTGAGAAACAACTTGTGCCTTCAAAGAAATCAGTGGAGGTGCATGGCTATGCTCCTCTACCAGGTAGCGATGACAACACAGGTGGATCAGCACATAGATGGATCATACTTTGTCCGGGAGGAAAAGAAGGTGACACTGATGCAAAATGTGGAAGAAAAGAGCAGCCAAAGTGTTATGGCTTCACCGACGATGGAAGCGTAAGGCCTTTGTCAATTATGGGGTGAAGAGTTCATTGTCGGAATGAGGATGGGAATTCTTGTTTGAAATGAATATTAGCTGTAGCAAATCTTTGGGTTCTCGGCAATGTTGCCGCTTTCTTTGGTCCAACGTCTATGAACTGTTAATTTTCTTTTTGAACTTTGACCAGCCCGATGCGGATGCATCAGGTGGTAGGTTTTCTGGTGTTTGTTTTTCGATGGCTTGGCCATCCCTATGTTGTAAACCGAATCTTGTCTATTGCTATGGTAATGGAGAGGGATTAAAGCCCTATTATTCAAAAAAAAAGAAGAAGATAAAATCTAGGGGCATGTGTGTAGATCCGAGGGTTCTAGTAGAAATGCACCCCCACCCATTTAGTTTTTGAGGGTTCAAGCAGTTATTCCGAGTGAGGTGACACTGTCGCATCTCGGGTCGCAACACGTACGTCCAGTAATGCGTATGAGTCCGTCCCCGTGTAAGACAACGGTGGGCCCAACATCTCATCTCATCCATAAGTACGAGTATATAACAGGATTGATCCACTCCATCCATGATGGACCCGACGTGCTAACCACTGCGCGCGATTAACAGGCTACAGATCATCATTCGCCTTGGACTTATTGTGTGATAGGAATGAATTACGATCCATCCACGGATGTTTCGCAAATTTTGTGAAAAATATACGGTCGCCGTCCTGCACGTACGTATATATACGGCACGGTACGTATGGTTGGAGCCTGGCCTGGGGCCTGTGGTTTTTAATTGTGCCAAGATATTTCATACGTCTTGTTGCTCTCGCAATAAACCGTTTGGTACTGCCGTACATCCGTACTGTCGTTTTGGAGATGCTCTTGGAGCACCGGTAAATTTGAGGGCTCTAGTACAAGTATTGTCGTAGTTTCTTTTTCCTTGATTTAGGTTGTGAGGGTTCAAAGTAATTATTGTGAGTGAGGTGACACTGTCGCATGTTATTTCACTCCTTCCGGTGGCAACACGTCCAGTAGTGCGTACGGCTGGATTCTGTCAATGTGTAAGACGACGGTGGGCCGAAATGTCTCATCTCATAAGTACGAAAATATATAACGAGACTGATCCACTCCATCCATCGATGGAACCGACGTGCTAACCACTGTGAATTAACAAGGTATACACTAATCCTCATTCGCCTTGGACTTATTGTGTGATAAGAATGAATACGATCCATCCACGGGTGTTTCGCAAAATTTGTGAAAAATATACAGTCGCCGTCGTGCACGTACGTATATATACGGCACGGTACGTATGGTTGGAGCCTGGCCTGGGGCCTGTGGTTTTTAATTGTGCCAAGATATTTCATACGTCTTGTTGCTCTCGCAATAAACCGTTTGGTACTGCCGTACATCCGTACTGAGCGATGACTGATCAATGAGCACAGTACCTCACCGGTACGTACGTGTTGCTACCCTACAACACAAACAACAGGCATTGATGATACTGATGGTACGTGTAGCAAAGGCTCTTCCATTGCAGCAGCATGGGTGCATGCCCAAACTGATGGTACGTATTTTTCTGATTTTTTTTTCAGTTCATGGCTGACAGATGATCATCAGTCTCGGAAAATAGATTTGTTGGTTTGTTATTATATATACACGCGTCATCTCATGACTGATGAGGCTATATATGGCCTTCCTGTTTGCAACAGTTTTTCATTGGAAACCAGCTGTGAATTGAAACGTGATCTGTTTGATGGCCTCTGCTTAATTCTGAGCTCGACCGCGTACGTCCTACCGGGATCATTTTCATCCATCGCACACAGGAATTGAGCTCCCCGTCGTCCGGTCCGAGAAACGACGGCACACACACGCGCTTGGTATTATGCCTGCCGTGACTGACTGACTGGTCACTCCCTGCGCCAAGAAAAAAACAAGAGGAATAGGAAACACTGTTGTGCCACAGGAAAAGGAAAAAAAGGAAACAACAAAAGGAAAATGAAATGGAAAAAGAGAATAAGTGGACTAAAAGTCCCTGACATGAGATCCTCTCAAGCCTCTCATACAAGATTTTACACAAGCAGGCACATGAGCGGCTTATGCAGTCGATACTCTCCACATCATTCCTCAGCTTCCTCAGTGAAGACTTTTATGACACAGTGACAACAAGGTGTATCTACACATGAAACTCTTAATTAACCTCCTCTGTTGTGCTGCGTGTCTCAAGTTGTTGTCCTTGAGAAAATAAAAATATGCTTAGTATCCTGCTCAATGAGGAGTTTAAGCCGGGCGGCCTTAAACCCTAACACGGTCGGGCTGGAAAATGGGATGGCTTGACCAAGACTCGCATGCTACTTGCTTGTCGCCAATTGACTTTATGTAATCACAACCTAGGTTTTAAGGTTCGGTAATCTTGCGACTACCGTCTCGTCATCATGTGTAACAAAAAAAAACTTTTTACTTTTTTTTTTTTTTTTTTTGAGAAACCGGGTTAATATTTCATTGATATTTATGATGATTACAGTCCAAGTTACAAAGACTCCCTTTGAAGAAAAGAAATTACAATCCAGTCCTTGTAAACAACTCCGGTGTTCCTCGCCATCGAGAACCGGAATTCGCATCTTGAGGCCGGCCTCCTCCCCTCGGCGAAGAAACAAAGTTTGAAGATGCCGTCTTGAGCAAAGACATCATCGACATGCTCAGTAGTCGCCGAACGATCCGGCCGTTGAAGATGGCCAATCGACCATCGCATCGTCGGGCCATGAAGAACCCGACGCCCCAAGAACGCCGGAAGCTCCAATCCACCGAACGACGAAGAACCCGGAAGGAACTGGAACCACCCGGAGGTGGGAGAAGAACTCAACCCAATTTCTCATGGTAGGGAGTAAGATACACACCTCCGCGTAAGCAACTCCGACACCCACACCAACAACGCCCACGAGATGCTTTGGAGGGACAAAGATCCGGTAGCACAAACTCTAAGCCACCGGTAAGAGCACCAAGCCTCCTCCGAATAGGAGCCATTTTGTAGGTCACGGATTCGATGTTGCCATTGACGTGAAGACCACGGACAAACCAAAGAAGCACCGCGACGTAAAAGTCTAGCATCGACGCAGATGAAAAAAGCAAAGAAAATATTGTCGATGCCAAACCTCCTGCAGATGATACTGTCGCTGTGTTCCACACGCCGCCGGACCACCACCAGAACCCGCCAACCATCGCCATAGCCTCCATCGGAGAAGCTTGGGATGAACTCCGACTCTAACCCTAACCACAAGCATAATCTAAAAAGCAAGGGTATATACAATCTGCCATCGATTTCGACACCTCCCCATCTCCTGTGCTAGAGCGGCGGCCGAAAACGAGGAGGAATCGACCGGAGTCGACGCCGGAAATTGGGAATCGCCCCGAGAGTCGCCGCGATCTACTGTAGCTTGGGGAAAGAAGAAGAGTCTGGACAAAAAAAAAAATTGTGAGCCCACAGCCCATTAGGCCAGGCGGGCCGGGCCGGATGCGAGTTACTGTAGCGCTAGGCTACTGTAGCGCCGCGAGTTTAGTGAGAGTTGAACCAGCTTATAAAAGTCGGGCCAGCGACACGTAGTAACTTTCGGGTTAACCGCTTTGCGAAACGGCGACGAAAGGCTCGCGGGTTCTTACGCAGGTGGGGGTCCGCACCCTCGGTAGAGTGGGTCTGGAGCCGTGTACCGGGTCGGGGCGTTACAAAAATGCACCCAGGTGCTATCGCGACAAAAAAAAAAAAGGTAGACATGCATCTGCACAAGATTTCCGAATGTGCGTGGTCCGTGCCGCGGATGTTGCAGCGAGATTAGATTCATGCATGTGTGCTGTTATCTGGAGCCGGCAAGTTGCGACGGCGAAACGACGACGACGACACCGCGCGCAGGCTGCCCTCTCGCTCGCTCATTGACTGGCTGACCCAGCCTTCGCTCTGCTGGCCACCGCCGCCGGTTTTTTGTCCGCGCGCGCTCAGCCCCATGTCGGCAGAGGAGGACAGGCCAGAGCCAGCAAGCAGTCTGTCGGTCTCTCGCCTTTGTCCGCGAGCTGCAAGCAAGCACAAGTTGCCGCCGGCAACGGCAATCAACTCGCGGCCCCGGTGGACCGCCGAACAACCTGTCGGCCGAGGATCCGAGCTACTACTATCCTGGATACCTCACCACCAGTGGGGTGCGGCTCGTTGGCCCAATAATGGTCGATCGGGCGCGCGAGACTTGCGCTTGCGCGACCTGCCACTGTGAGGCCGGCCGGCCGGCCGTCTTGCCCGCGCCCATATGCGTCACTAATGGCCGTGGCGCCACTGTCACCATCGGCAGGCATCAGGTGTGGTGGGACGACGGGGCGAGAAATCGTGGCACCTTTCGTCGCTTTCGTTCAGTTCCATCCCATTCAGGTTCAGGCCGGCCCAAAGCAACGCAAAGTGCAGGCGGGCAGGCGTACGTGTTTCTTCTCTCGTCGCCGGCGAGCGAAAGGTACAGGCACTTGTGCGTGCAGTCCGTGGGATCTTCTCATCCTGTCACGTCGCAAATCTTGGAGGAAAGCAAAAAAAAGCTTGCTTTGGGTGGGTTGGAGATATATACGATGCATCATCATCTGCTTAGAATCTCGCGCTCGTGCTAGTGCGTGACATACAAGATGAACCGGATTGATTTGATTTTTATTTATTTAATTAATCATTTAATTATAGGAAACTACTATACTAGTAGGGTAAATATAGTCGTAGTAAAGGTGATGACGTGCTGCTCCTTGTGTGATTCTTGGGTGAGTGAGGAGGTAAAGATCCAGTTGTCTTCCCCTCCCGATCTTTCTATGATCTATCTCCGATCTTTTCACGGCGTGGTAATAATCTTTCTCATGTTCTTGTTCTTGACTGAGAGATGATACTTTTTTGTGTTCAAAAACTGCAAAATCTGGGCTATCTCGCTTCGATTTCAGCTGCAACTGTTAGAATCCAGCTGAAAGGGATATCCAATTGTCGCGTATTGCTTTGGTAAAAAATTTCAGACTAGATGAAGTTTTTGGTGTTAATCAAATCACTTCGCGTACGAAATATTAATTAATTAGTACCAGTCCAACGCTACGACCACGAAACCTAAGGTGGATTCTCTCACGTGCCTATACTAGCTTTCTTGTTTGCAATTTGGGTTCTCTCACGTGTGCCTATACTAGCTTTCTTGTTTGCGGTAGTAAAGAAAAGGAAAAAAAAAATATTATCACCGGATTTTTGGGCCTATATCGAGCCAAAACTTAGAAGCAACTCCAGTGGTTTTGGCATTTGAACTTGGCATTCTATATTTTTGCCAAAATCTGTAAATTGTCCTTCCAATGGTTTGGCATTTGGATTGACAAATGGTAAAGACTTGGCATTTGAGGGGGACGAAACCAGGCATATTTGCCAAGTGAATCTCAACTCTGGCAAAACTCCTCTCCCGCGTGCGTTGCGTGCTTCTCTCTCTCGCATGCCACATGCAACCACTAATTTGGGTTTTTCTTCAAGTGAAAATCGCCAAACCATCGGAGATGAGCTTTTATTTAACTTGGAAAACATCTTCGGGACTTGGCAAATTGCAACTTTTACCAAGTGTAATTTGCCAAACCCACCGGAGTTGCTCTTAGAAAACAAAACCTAAGCGGTCATTTGGTTTTAACCCAAAATTTTTGAAGTGATCAAGCTTTTTGGCAAAATCGGTGGCCAAAACGAAATTTCTTATCTATTCATTCACTTTGGATTTCACAGTTTGAGAGCCAAACACTTGTGATACCAAATTTCTTGCGAGCCTCCCATGCATGCCGCATGCAACCACTAATTTGGGTTTTGTCATGTTAAAAATGTCAAAACCGCTGGAGATGGGGTTTAATTTAACTTTGACAAACATTCTCTACTTGACAAATTGCAACTTTACCAAGTGCAATTTGCCCCATTGGAGATGCTCAATCACGCCCTTCCTTTCCACATGTACATATGCCGCCATGGCGCTCGTCCCGTACAGACTAACGGACCTATATTCCAGTGGCACGTTCTTGGCACGATCGACCCTATATTCCAGTGGCACGTTCTTGGCACGATCGATCTTTATTTCGGTGAATCAGTGACACGTTCTTGGCAGGATTGAGTTCGATCCTGCCGGTCTCCACGGGGATAAGTTCGCTTTGCCCCAACGCAACGTGACAGGCCGGGGCACCCACACTGGGCGAGACGTGTCGCACTCCCCGTCCGCCGCTGCCGGCCGGCTTCGCCACGAATCCATCGATCGTGCGCTGTAGCTTTCGTGCTCGATCGATCTCCATCGGCTATCTCCTTTTCCTTTTCACGTGTTGATCAAAGCATGCCCGGCCCTCCACAGGCACGCCGGCAGCGCCGCGGAGGTGGTGGTCGGCGTCGTCGCGCCGGTGTGTATAGCCCTGGACCACCGGGTGCCCGAGAGCGAGCTAGTGCGATGTGAAACTGCGAATGCGACCTCTCGTGCGCCGGCAGCCAAGGCCTGGCTTTGCCAGCCGGTAGTAGTATCTTTTGTTAGATCGAACAACAGCCATGGCCATGGAGGGGTGTTGTCTTTCCATCTCCTGTTCAATCTTATATATAAAAGATGGAGCGTTGGAAATGGAGCTTATACGAGCCTTGTTTGCACTTTTTTTGTCGTCCTTATTACGGTTCCGACAGGAACTTTGAGGTAACAGGATCGAGCCTTTGGTTCCACCGTGGTTTATTAGGCTGTGTTTGGATCCATTTTGGTGCGTAAAATGTCATATCAGATATTTCGGCACAGATTTGAAGTATTAAGTATGGACCAATTACAAAATAAATTATAGATTCTGTTGGTAAGCTACAAGACAAATTTGTTAAAAGCCTAATTAATTCATCGTTAGAGCATATGTTACTATAGCAGTTTAGTGTGTAGTTGTGACCTAAATAGGCCCATTAGATTTGTCTCGTTATTACAAACTAACTATGTAATTACTTTTTTTATTTTGTTTATATTTAGTGTTCCATACATGCATCGACATATCCGATGTGATACCTTTTGTAGTTTGCATTTTCGGATCTAAATAGGGCCTTGGTACTTTTGACCCAAAGATTTGACAGCTCGTTTTATTAAAAAATTGCATAAGCATAATCAAATTTAAGCTATTTTTTTGAAGAAACTTTATTTATAAAAATAAGTCACAATTAAGATGTATTTTACATAATTTTCTGAGGATGGCGAGTGGTTAAATTTAAGGTAAAATATGTCAAACAAATTATAATTTAGAAACGAAGTTAGTGAAATGACAGCATATAACACGGACCTAATAATCAGCTACATCGGTACGTACACATGCCAGCAAGGGATTGTCAAAGCAGAGGATTTGTTGTGACAAGTAATGCTTTACCTCCTTTATATTATCACCGGCATGAAAATAAATCAAAAATACCTCTGGAGACGTTTCCTTGTAATATTACAAATTTGGCATGCTGCAGTTGTACAGTTTTTTTCTTTAACATGTGGCAACGTTTGCTTGCCTGCTTGGAAGCTGGCAAGCTGATACTTGAACTCCTTTTGGGCTCATTTTTGTTACAACAAGGTGGCATGTTCTCCAAGGCTAGAAGAATGACCTGGTTAGGATTTTAGAAAAGCTAATTTCTTTAATAGGATTAGGACTCCCTGTCATATCAATGTGTCTGCCCTCTAAACGTACTTATAAAAGGGAGGTAGGAGCACCCTCGTAGTAACATCTCATACACAATAATCCAACGCAGGGCAACACACCTAATTGAATTGGAGGCAACACACCTAATTGAATTGGAGAATCCAATTATCTTAATTTGGCCCAATCAAGGTGAATCTACCACTAGAAAAATATTACAATTGGTGATGTAAGGTAAGATGACAAGATTCAGAAGACTTCAAACCATGAAATCGTGCTTGAGAAGTCCGTGGATGTCCGGAGGAATATTAAAATCACCATCAAGTTTTCTAAGCCTAGGCGACAATTGAAAATTCCTGCTAGAGAGCAAACCGGAGATGTAATTGCTGTTGTCCAGAGCATTAAACAACCAAAAAAACAGTAAAGGTTTTCTGAACCAAGGCAACTAGAGATTGAGACTCGGAAGGCAAATAGAGTAAAGAATCATAGCAAAGAGATGCAACCACCAATCAGATTTTGACCGACTTACGAACAGGTATTACCAAGCAGAGGTCTGATTCAGTGAATCAGCCCATAAAAAAAGAAGTCTGGTCACCTTCAAAGCAAATTTGTGTCTAAGAAGAAACAAGTTTCTACTGCACCTTTGGATGACATTGATCAGCATCTCATATAATTGACTCCATGAAAGTACCGGTCAACAAAGAGAGCAAAGTGTCGGTGCAAGTAAAAATGAAGCCGAGAGCAGCGAGCTAGAGTCTTAATATTTCCAACCAAGGGGGTGCCCATCGAAATATATATAAGACTTGTTATGGCATGAAACCCTAAAGTTTGAGTACATTGTCACGTACGAAAATAAATCAAATGTCTATACCATGATGGAGTTTTGTGGGAAAGGAATTTAAGAATGAACTCTTTGGATACGAGCCTTGTTCCGATTTCGGACTACGGTGATTTTACCGATTTAATAGTATTATGTGAGAAAAATAATAAGCTGAAATAAGCCAAAGTGAGCACAAGCCAAAATCAGGCGAACAGGCTCAAATTCAACTATCAATTCTAGTATTTGTATTGTATGGGACAATTGCACCGTGGGACATCCAAAGTGATGCTCATTTGCCGGCGACACCTTAAGTTGAGGCTTCTCTAGAAGACACTACATTTTGGTGTTAATTTCTTTGAAACACACCGACTCAATTAAAAAATAATATTATTCGGCTAAGAAGGAGAGAAAGGTGGTGAATTGTCGGATTACCCTTGGACCCCACGTCGACCCACTCTTCTTCCTCTCCCCCTTTCCTTCTCTCATGCGGGTGACACGGTTTAGGGCGCCCGGCGAGTGGGGCCCAACGTGGGAGCGAAGAAGAAAGCAAGGCGCGGAAAAGCGGCAGACGATAGTGCACGTGGCGGAGGCACCCGGGCGGCCGGCGCCAAGAGCACTGCGCTGAGAACGGGTGTGCTAGGAGGGACGACCGGGCCACGGCGTGGTCGCGCCCCGCGTAGTTCACGCTGTAGGCCGGGTTCTTGCGGAGGCGGGACATGGCTTAGGCGGCGAGCGACTATACGGGAGAGCACCGGCGGTCCGCGATCTCGGATCAGGACACGCGACTGGATGAGGTTGCCTAGTTCTTAGGGGAGACGAGTGGCCCCGGTGGTGAATCACACGATGGAAGGAAGGCGCCCGGCGGTCCGCGAACCTCGGATGAGGGACGTGCCGGGCGAATTTGGCGGAGATACCCAATAGCGCCGCGTAGCGGAGGCACCGGTCGGCCCAGCGCTAGGGAGCATGGCTGAGTGAGAACGGGTGCGCCAGGAGGGATGCGGCCAGGCACAACGCGGTGGGCGACCGCGTAGTTCACACACGGACGTAGGTCGGGTTCTTTTAGAGACAAGAGTTGGCTTTGGGCGAATGAATGCGGACGAGAGCATCGGCGATGCGGCTCGGATTAGGGACGCGCGCCGGGATGAGGGCTTACGGAGCGAGGAGGTGGCCCGGCGGCGAATCACTGAACGGGAGAGCGCCCGGCGTCCACGGCTCGGATCAGGATGCACGCCCGGATGAGGTGAGGAATGCCCATCACGGGTGGGTTGGTGTCGGTGGTGTCCGGGTGGAGGGAGTGGGGTGTGGGCGCCCGGTTAGCATGGGGGATGGTGCGGCGCAGCTGGCGGGGGGCGACTTTCGGTGGCGGGGATCGGGAGGCGGGCCGCGGCCATGGCGATCTCTCTCTAGGTGGGGTTTTAAGTGGATCTAAGCGGAGGGGCCTCTTGTCGCTCTGCTTCCCTGCTCCTCGCTCCACTCACGGGCCCCACTTCACCCGACGCCCTAGACTATGTCAACCTAGCGTGAGAGATGGAAAGGGGAAGAGGAAGAAGAATGGGCTGTCGGTGGGTCCAAGAGTAATCTGGACAACTCACAATCTTTCTCTCTCCTTCTTAGCCAAATAATATTATTGTAGTCAAGTCAGTGTGTTCCAGCAAGTTGACACCAAAATGTAGTGTCTCTTAGAAGAAGGCTCGACTTGAGATGTGCGCCAACAAATGGGCTTTGAATGTCCCACAGCCAATTGTCCCTATTTGTATCGGTAGATTAAAATGACATTACATAAGATTTTATAGGAAGAGACATTTTTGCTAGGGGTAGAGCAAGTAATCACTTTTCTATTTATTATTAGGTGGCACACGGTATAGTGTTTGTTTAAAATAATTTATCTATAGTTTGAATTTATGCACAAAATAAATATTAGCAAATTATATTGTCTATATATATTTGCTATCTCTTTCTATAATCCTTTACTTTATTTGTGTGTGCTTGCAATTAGGCCAGTCTCAATGGGGTTTCATTCCAGTTTCATTACATTAAATAGGTTTTCACATATGCATTTTTATGACATGGCAGTGCATTTAAGAAAAGAGATAAGAAATGAGTGTCATCTAGATGAAACTCTTTTAACATGATTAACAACTATCTTTGAGTAATGAAATTAAATATTTTTTTAAAACTCTAGAATGAAACTTTGCATCTCTCGAAATCATCGATCCAAGTTTCATTTGACACGGCAATCTTGGAAATAACAGAGTAAAACTCTCCACTAAGATTGACCTTACAATGAAACATATGTCTCTTTACAATTCCAAGATAATTTACCTTTTTGCCGACAAAAAGTTAATCTTAGAGGAACAAATAAAATGGATAGAGAAATCACAATGACAGCAAAGGAAGTTGGCAATGCATGAAAATGATGCGTAATCCTTTCTTTTAGTAATCATCATGATCACACAGGCTTTGTTTAAAAAAAATGCTTTATCTAAATCAAAAGAGACTTTTCATGCAGAAAGCTGGATCTGTAGCTCAAAACGACACTACAAGACATCTCAAAAATATATCGCCACATACAACTTCCACAAGAAGAGATACTTTTACCATCGCTTTTTGTTACACCTGCTGCATTATTCTCTAGCCTTTCAACAAAAATACAAATCTTATCACGATGTTTATATACAGGAAGAGGAGCAGGAAGTTTAATACGTGATCACTCTGAGGCTCTGCTTCGTTCAATGTTCTGAGCAGAATTTGTCGTAATGTTTCCCTTCTTTGAAATTTGTTGTCAAACTTGAAGTTCACTCGGCAAACTCATCCCTCGAGTAGTGAAGTAGGCCAAAAGACTACCAAAGGCATGGAAAAGAAAGCAAACCTTCTAACCCGCACATCTAGCTCCTACCCAAGACCTTAAAAAGCGAAAAAAACATCGTTCTCACAGATGACGAAGGTAGAACTAATTAAACTGTAAAGATAGGATGAATAAGACAATTATGTATAGTTAAAATAAAATTGTGTCACACCCCAAAGGATGGGGCCCAGGGGCCCGGCCCAAGGTCTCACGACCGCAGGGGGTCCCAAGGCCTTGGTGCACGGGTGCCGCCTCCCGCCGCCGCCCTTCGACTTCTTCGATAATTAAAGTAAGAGTTTGATTAGGATAAGATTATGACTTTTGGTGTGAAGGGGACATTCCACTCCATAAGAAAATATCCTATTATGAAAAAGAATAAGGACTTTCTTGTAAGAAATATGAGTTCGATTAGGATAAGATTAGGACTTTTTGGTGTGAAGGAGATATTTCACTCTATAAGAAAATCTCCTATTAGAAAAAGAATAAGGACTTGCTTGTAAAGCTATTCCAATCAGTAAGAAAACCTTTAAATAAGGAGGATGTAATCTCTTAGGGACAAACAATAAAGAATTATTTCCTTGCCCTGCCTCTTGCCGCCACCACCGTCGCCACACGCCCACGCGCACGCCTCGCTGGCCGCCGCTGCGCCGCCAAATTTCCTCTGCTGCCATCATTGCCCACCCCAAGGCGGGTTGTGACAAATTGCAAAAATACCCATTGCACCTACAACTTATTAGTTTTACATACTCTCTCCATGTTCTTAATTGAAGTCGTTATGGACAAGTTTGAAAATATGAAAACCACCTAATAGATTTGGTTTGAAAGGTATTTTTTAAAAGTATTATCTTGTCGTGGCCGTATACCACGGTCCACAATAACCGAACGGGCTATTGTGTGCTAAGATGGCCAAACTCAAGGGACAAAGTGACACAAGATTTATACTAGTTCGAGGCTAATCGAGCACCCTAGTCCAGTGTTTGCACTATCCGAGCTCAAAGGCTCGTACCGGGACGAGTACAAGCGGGCGAGAGAGAGAGATGAGCTCCCAGGTCTCTGTGAGTGTGTGTGTGTGTGTTGGAAACTTGTGAGCCTGTTAGCCTGCCTCCTCCCGATGGCCGGCCCCCTTTATAGTTGCAAGGGAGATACATGGGGGCATTCAAGAGGAGGACCTCGATGGAGAAGGAAAATAAAGTGAGAGGGGATGAAATGCAAGTAGACGCTGGGTTGCGTGCAGCACGGACCGCCGGGCGTCTTGCGGCGCCGCCACCGCCCTACACGTCGTAGGTCACCGCCATAGTTTTGTAGAACGCGTAGGGGCGGTCGGGTGTGGAGGAGCACTGAGCTCGCGAAAGCACCGTAATAGCCGTCAAGGCGGATGCGGTGTGTCGCGAAAAATGTGTGACATGAGAGCTCGCTGGAGAGCTTGACAAATATCGCCGAGGTCGCGTTTGTCTTGTAGTCACCGCCCATTATGCTTGGTGCGGTATGGGCTTGGACCGACAAGCCTCTCGCGCCAAGTGCCTTCCGGGATCTCGTTCCCCTGCTGATATCTACGTCGTAGGTTGCGGCCGACGGAATATATGGCCCATCGGTCGGTGCCGCGGTATGGGCTTTTAAATCGGATGGACCTTTGTATGGGTCGAGCTCATTCGAGACGGAGAAATGCTCGTGGGCCGAGCTCAAGCTCGCCCGTTCGTGTGGGAGAGGTGAGCTCGTTGCCGCTAGAGCTCGCCCGAGGCGGAGGGTTGTCGATGAGCTGAGCTCGAGCTCGTGTGAGCGAGCTTGCTCCCTGAGAGCTCGTCGGAGACGGAGAGATGCTGGGTGGGCCAAGCTCGAGCTCGAGCTCTTGTGAGAGGAGTCGCTCACTCGAGAGCTTCGTCCGAGGCGGGAAGGATGTCCGCCCGGGCGGCTCGAGCTCATACGAGGAGGGGGAGTTACCGTCCCATCGTGCGTCTTGTGAGCTGGGCTGGGTTATTACGGGCTTTTGTTTTGTTGGGCCTGTTTTACCCAGGATATGCGGAATATCGGTATTCCACATATACAATCACTGTACAACACAAAGTAATACTCTGTAGAATCATAAACGTGTAGTTTGGCGTTTAATTTCTTTTAATGGTTAAAAAATCAGTCTCATCTTATAGTCATTTCAGTTAGAAATCTACTATTTATTATAGGTATATAATTTGACTAGTCGATCAGATACACTATGATTTAGGTACCCTTTAATCAGAGCGATGATCAAATACACACTTGAAACACAATCAACCCTGCTTTCCACTGTTGTTGAACCCCAATAAACACACACATCAAGCATCTTAAATCCTGAATCGACAGCCTTAAATGTCACAATAAATGCGACGACGAAAATCGAGCAACATCTTCCCCACCAATCTCCGCTGTCAATTCCCCCTATCCGACAGCTTCCAGGACAGATCCAAACCGTCAATACCACCCATCATCTCTCCGATCCGACGGCTCAGAAACCCAGCCGCACGGGCTCCTCAACGCCTCTCTCACAGTACGAGCCGGCGCAGCGGATCCGAGCACGGCCACGGGCCACCCCAGCCCGCTCGCTGCCATCATAAAGAGGCGGCCTCCTCCCCCTCCGCTCCTCAAGCTTCTGCTTGCTAGCTTGTCCGTCGTCGTCGCAGAGCTCCGAGGCAGCACGCAGAGTGAGAGAGAGAGAGAGATGCCAATGGAGAGGTCGGTGTCGTGCGCGGAGAGGGGAAGCAGCAAGTACGGTGGCGGGGCGGGGGGTGGACCTGCGGAGCTACAGCGCGTCATACGCGCGGCCACAGCCGCCGGTGCAGCGCGCCAGGAGCGTGAGCGCGTGGGCGCGCCCGGCGCCAGCGCCGGCGCCGTCCGTGCAGCGGACGGGAAGCACCAAGAGCAGCGTCGGCGGCGCCGGACGCCCCACACCTGAATCAACCTGCGCTCCTACAGCGCCTCCTTCGCGGCCTCCTACGGGCCCACCCTGCAGGTCGTCGACGCCGGCGGCGCAGGGCAGCTGAAGCGCTCCGGCAGCGTCACCAACTGGACCTCCGCCAACCGTCGCTCCGTCAACCTCAGAGGGTACACACCGTCCTTCGCCGCGCTGGACGACACCGCCGCCGTTGCCGCGGTCCCCGCGCCGACCAGGAAGGTGGTGCAGGACGACGCCGAGGCCGAGCTAAGGCGGAGGAAGCGGCTGGTCGTCTACAAGACGTACGACGTCGAGGGCAAGGTCCGTCAGTCGGTGCGCCGCAGCGTCAGCTGGGTCAAGGGCAAGTGCTCCGGCATGGTCTACGGCTGGTGGTGATCGATCTCTAGCTCCATCGTCGTCGGCCGGCCGATGATCTCGCCGCCGCGCGCCATGCCCACCGCCACCGGTCTGTCCTGTCCATCAGAGTGGTACCACTACTACGTATGAGTTGAGCGTTTCTTGGTGTATGCTGTCATCAGTCATCACCAGTAGACTCGATCTCCTCCGATCTTGTTTTCTTCATCTTTTTGTTCTTGGATGGAGTTAGGAATTTTCGTTTCATTTTAGGAGATGGATTGGATTTGGTGGCATGCATGTAGCATATGAGCAGTGGAGCTTCTTCATTCTCTTGGTGATTTGTGAGGGATGATGGGTGGGTGTGGTGGTGGTGACATGGTTGTTGGGTTGGGGTGACAAATCCCAAGAGAATGCTAGCTTTAGGCTGCTGTGCTGTCCTACTCTTTGTACAGATACTAGTGTTTTGCGCGCCCATGCGCAAGGAGTCATGGCCGCACTCTCTATATGGAAAAATGGAATAATGTTGACCAAAAAAATGACAGGTTCACATGCACCATGTTCGTACACTATATATGGCCATGCATGTGGACTGCACCACATAGTTTTTGAGAAACAGAAATTCTAAATAGAGCAGAGATGTTTCAATATTGCAACATTCCAAAAAAATCAATAGTACAAAACCTAAAAGAAAAAAACTAATAATAATATAATTCCTAAGATAGATCACAAAAGGATTCAATGCTAGATTGCCCAGGCACCTGCCTGCTTGCCACCAACTCAAATCGTACTTACAACAATCAGCCACTCAGCTTCGTACTTGGACAACAATGTTGCTCCATCGCTAGACCAGGGATCTCTAGTAGATCGATGAATGGGAAACCTTGCATCATAAGTGAAAAGAGAATACATTCACGAAGCATTGAACAACAGGAATAAATGAGACGAAATGGAGCGGATAAAGAGCAACTAACCTAATGTTGAGAGAAAAATTCGAGAGATACAACTATCATCATTTATCTAAGGTGGCAACCAAAGGATCTATGCTATTGCCCAACCAAAGTGACGCGACCGACCAGGGGCGAGGTGTCTCGTGGTATCCTCAAGAGAAAACGTGCTTGATTCCTCACTACAAAAACATTGCTAAGCGCAATCAGGTTGCATCAAAAAGATACTACATGGTACAAAAACGCGTGCTTCTTTCCACAGTTTTGCACATAGTAGAAAAAAAACCAGCTTATGTTAGACAACCGACCATTCTGATTGAATCTTAAAAAGGTAAGGCATGAACTAAAGTTTAGTAAAGCATATAGATTTTCTTTAGATTAGATGATAAGTGTTCCGTGCACCACTTGAAACCAATAGCAACTCCATTTCGTTTGCTGCGATCTTTGAACTAACTAATCAAGTAAGTAATGAGTTTAGATATTGCAATGGGAAAAATAAGCGTAACACTTAATTTTCTTTGGTTCTAACACCTTCGTAATATCGAGGAGGCATGGTAAGAAAGCGAAAATCAAAGTTTCTCGTGATTCATAGGCATCTAAGTAACATGTTGTAAAGTCATGACAACACAAAAAATGGCCATATTTATTTTTAAACATAGATGGGACACATTTTGATTGGACCAGGCTCATTAAGTTAGCTAATTGCACAAAGCATCTACTTAGAACAACTATTACGGATGCTCCAAGGTATAATATGGCCATAAGTAATTATTTTCTAAAATAACTCTCTCTAAAAACAATGCCCTTCCCTCGTTTAGAGACAACTCTATGGTCTGTCAGGTCATACTATGCCACAAATATATGAGTTGTAGAGGTTTTAAAAAGGGACTTCCAACAAAATAACATCCGGGAGAGGAGCACGGGGGGGAAAGTAATGGGTTAATGTGATCTATAAGTGGCTTCACATTTTCTTTCTATTTTCATGATTTGCTTTCAAAGGCTTTACACATCTCGGAAGATTCACTTGATTTGAGGAGTATGTAAACTCCATCCCTTTGTTGCAATGAAAATTAGACATGAGAGAAACAACTACCGCATTCCCTCATGAGTGAAGTGCGTAAACAAAAAGGAACCATGTTGCCTTCTCTCGCATAACAAAAGCAAATAATTAATTGACAAAATAAAGTAGCATGGTAAAAACTGCATCTAACATAAAAATAAAAGCTACGAGACAAATGGTTTTACTTTTCGCATTGCCTATACAATCGATTGCAATCATGCACGGAACTTAGTTTGGTAGGTACCTTGTCCTCCTATCACTTGCATACGCTAAGATTATCACCCTATTATGAACTTACCTATACTAAACAATCACACAATACCGGAGGATTTGTACATTACCGATGCATGTGAACTGGCCGCGATCCGTAGAAACCGCAATGGCACTATCTCCGCACAAAATGAAAAGAAATCCTGTCATTCTCACGAACAACACATAGAAATGGATGGTCAGATATCGGTTCAACATAGAAGCACCTTTGTGTTCTTGTTAAAAGAAGAACTCACTTTCTCAAGCATACTCTCCATCATGTCTTTAAAAATGTGTATAGATACCATGTTTTTTTATCCATAGAACAATAAATGAAATTGACTTAGGATCTTGACCAAATAACATAATTGTTGCATCGATTGTATTAATTTAATTTACAGATGTTGCTCTTTCTAGCTTTTCTCTTTGATTTAGTAATAAATATTTATATTTAATACGTTAAAAGATAATTACAAAAACACTTTTAAAAGGAGCTATTCCAAATGAGCGAACAATAATAATCATCAATCGGCTTATAAATCAAAAGTTTAATCACGGGGCTTCTAATCACATCAATTCTTGTGGTATGAAAATAAATCTAAGTGCCCCTTAAAGATAGCAAGGTTAAATGGGAGGAACCTGAAATATTTACCTCTATAGGTTGTCATTGTGAACAATGATCAATAATTTGCATAAATAAATGGAGCCTTTGTTAAATCTACAGGTTGCCAAATTTCCAAGGACTAACGTACATGCACAACAATGCTTTGAGAATTGAAGATAAGATCTCGGAGGAACTCCGAAATTCCCACTAGACTAACTAAAACCCACCAATGTTGGCCAAAAATGCAAAGGCAAAGAGAAGAATGATATTATGAGAAACTGGTATCTTGACTAAAGACAAATTGTGAACTATTTTAATTCGATGGCCATCTCCTCTTAATCCATTGCTAGAATCAATCAATAGGTAGGAAGCGAGGGGGCATACCAGAGTCAAGGGTTTTGACCATACCTAGGATTTCGGCGAATGGAGGAGGGCACAAACCCCGCACCAAAGGAGCCCACATTCATGTGCTATTCATGTATTCAGATTTCTTCCTTTTTCGCAACATGGGCAATAAACAATGCAGCCAATGCAATACCATAGACAACGCATTCGAGTTCAAATTCCAAATGGGGAAAACATGGAAGTGATTTGGTGGGGGCTTATGAACCATGAACCACTTGAGAGACTTTGGTATGTATAAAAATTATACCAAATGAGTTTTGGCAATCGAGTTGCGGCAAGAGATGGATCAAGTATGAGAGGAATAGAGATGGAAGAGTTCACCGATCAAGTTCACTAAGACATTGGCGACAAGATTCTAAAGCTTAGTGTGGGACCATCATGCTTGCTTGGTATCTTTGATGAACCTGTTAAATATTTTTTTGTTGTCCATTTACATTCGGGACAACCCACGAAACAATGCATTGCGCTTAGAATAATATCTTGGATTACTAAAAGGAGACATTTTTAAGGAAATGTGACAAATGAATTGAATGTAGGACCATTGCCAAGGCATAGCACATTAAAAAATTTGGAAGATCGCTACCTAGGAGGCCAAAAGTTGGCCAGGGTAAGACACTAACCATGTATGACATCTATCATGACGGTCAAGAAAACATGATTTGGGAAATTATTCAATCGAGAGATAACTAAGTTGCCTTGGCGCCTTAGGCCTAGAGCAAAGATCCCGAGAAAGCTCAAATTCAAGAAGAATCACATAGGACAAAGAATAAGTATTTTTCATCTACCTTGTAAGTCGTAACTCACATAGGACAAGGAATAAGTATTTCGTAATGACAAAGCCCACTAATGACTCGGCCATGCAATACGGTATGTTACTCAGTATGTCCGAATAGAGATAACGTTGGAGGCAATCACTATATGCATAGAACCGAGCACAAAACAAAATCAAAACAAACCGGTTCTTTGTTGTTTACGGGCTTTTCGCTCATAGTCCGCATAACACACTTTGGCCTTAATTGGTAGGAAGAGCTGATGCTAATATGTTCACCTCGAAAAACAAATTAGAGGGATCCTGCTTAAAAGCGTAAGAAAACAATGTAATATCTAATATATGATTATCCGAAGATGAAGCGAAGATATCAATCATACAGCTCTCGTAATACGTGCAAGGAAATACAGATTGAAATGCACGCTTTTGAATTAGGAAATTAGAGAATACGACACCGAAGGCTTGTTTTATATACATGAGTACATGACGGACACTAAATCTTTTTATCATCCGCCAAAGAAAGACATTACACTCGTCCCCGAGGTACACATCAAATTTCACAACTAATTTTGGCCCATAATTTTGACTGCCAATCAATGCAGATAGAGGAACTTAACTTCTTTTGTGTTTGTACCTTGCACAACAAAAAAAGAATTTGGGAATTGTAGTTACCAAGAGAAAAGATGAAAAATATTAGGAAAGCAAGGAAACTGAAATAATACATTCAAAAATCAAAATTCGTAATAAGCATAATACATTTATAAACTTAAAACTTGCAATTAGATCATATCCGGTTCTGAGATAGCCAAATAGCTTAGGTTTGGTGCGGCAGAAAGGGACACAAAGGGCTTCCATAGATGCTCGGTAGCCTCAAAGAGGAAAATTTTCATCTTAAACTAAGAAAAAAGTGGATAATGTGGGTGGCTTTTTAGAAATGCGTTCGACAATCTATGAATGGAACAAAACCTTTAGTATGGTCAATCCTTGGTTGTATTACTCATGTAGGAAACTAAACATAAGGATGCATCTGTTAGTTACTTGCAAATAGCTTTTGGACCTAACACCACCGTTTTTCTGAGGATCGAAGAAAGGTTGACTATGAAATCGGTAAGAACTATATTATAAACGAGCACCGTAATTATGCAACAAGATCATACCTTTTATGGAGGAGGCCGCAAGAACATGGTCGAGGCGGTGTTTACGCATCGGCCGCAACAAATGAAGCTAAGGATAAATAAAATCAGGTCATGTCGGTGGCCTCAAAAATATAATGGTAGAAGAAAGAAGGTGCAAGTGCTGCACAAACACAAAGAAGACTCACCGCAAAGCATTTTTTTTTGCAAGAACCCATTTATTTTTTTTTTTTGAGATTCTTGAAGTCTTGCAAGACTTCAATTGACTTCTACAACGAGCGCATAACGCGAATACCATTGGGAGAAGGCCGTGTCGGGGGAGATGAGCAAAATGATTGCACGCCTAGGGTTTCACTGTACCTAGGGTTTCACGAACCGGAGGATTGCACGCGCCCGGTTCGTGTGATGAGGCACCGAGGAGGTCGCCGACAGTGTCCGGAGGAGAGGGAAGAGGTCGCCGGCCCCACTCGCCCCGGCCAAGGCCGCCCGCGCCCGGTGCCACCACCTCACGCCGCTTACGCCTCGCCTGAGAGAAGAGTGGGAAGGAGAGGATGGGGATCGGGAGGAGGAGGAGGAGGAGGAGGGCGCCGCCAAGGTAGGGAGAGGCGGAGGTGGATGCGGAGGCGGGGCGGAACTATGGCGGCGCATCGGGAGAGACGAGAGAGACGGAAAGGGAGAGAAGGTTCCGTTCTTTTTTTTTACGGAGAGGAAGGGGAGTGCTATATATATATCCGGGGCTACAAAGTAGTAGGAAGCGATCCGAAAGTCCCAAGCAAAATCGACGGTAAAAAAAAATTACTATCGCGGGACAGCTGGCGGCGCGCATTTGGTCCACAGCAAATATTACTCTTAAATATCATCTTTCCAGTCTACTAGTGCTCTGGTCTATGTAAATTTAGGTGCTGTATGTATGTATATATATACATATATAGAATAAGATTTTTGTAAATTACAACTCCTACTCTGATCCTACAGGTAAGTTTACTCCATTCTCTTCTGTGTTTACTTGCACTCATGCAAACGAAGCGTGTTTTGCTTCTCCATCTTTCTAACGTACTTGACTAGGCTGTGTTTAGTTCACTTGAAGATCTGAATGTGCTTTGAGAAAGGCGGTGGGACGACACTTACGATGTCATAGTAGGGTTCAAATTTCGGCTGGTTTCGTTGAAAAATCAGTGATTTTTGCTCCTACTAATGACCTCCAGTAAAGTTACATTGGTAATTTTGGTTCCTTATTTCATTCAGATTTTTCAAATTTTAGATAAAACTTTCTGAAAATTTAAAAATTTTGACCGAGATTTCAGCCAATTTTCACTGATTTTTGCGATTTCCCTTTTCTCTATCGGTCCCCCCTCCAGGTACTGATATCTCAACTGGTAGCTGAACCCACATGCATGGCTGGTTTTCTCTGGCCGTTTGTATTCCCGCTCTTCAATTACAACCACGAAACATGAAGTGGCAGTTGGTGGTGTGGAGTTTTCTCCATTCCTAATGTTCTTTTTTCAGATAATTTGGATCCAATAGGACAGAGAACACTACATTTTTAATTTGTGTGGATTTTATATGTAGTCAACCCTCCAAAAGAGCTTCAGAGAGAGAGCTTGGCATCAGCACAAGTTCGTCAGCATCTAAGCCCACCGAATCCTCCATCTTTACGACAGAGGGAAAAGATTCTTGTTCTCCACTAATCGTGTGATTATTCCACTCTCTAATCTTCAGAGAGGGGTTTCACTATGCAGTCATGCATGTACTCCAATAATCTGTTTCAATTTTCCTGCGTGGTTGAAACCAAGTCCACACGAAAAGCTATATACACTTGCTCTGTTGTTCACTGATGATGGGTTTCGATCGCTACTCATCACATCAGCAGTGGTCCCTTTGCCGGCCGGGCTTTTGCATTGCTTGTACAATCGGCGAGCTAACTTGTGTGACTTGTGTGCTACTGATAGCGCCATCTCGCTCTTGATAAAGGAGCCATCTTCCTGTGTCTGCATAAACGTACGAAGTGGAAATAAAAGGAATTTTGAGTCATTTTGTTTTGTCTCCTCCACCCCACCTCTTTCATTCAGTCTCTCATCCTAACAGTTATCGGTGCACTTGTATGATTTATGCCAGAGGGACAGTGACATTTTCTCTATTATCCACCTCTATATACCCCCTATTATTATAATTAAAAGTAACATAAAAAAGACATGTTTACGCATGTAACCTTGTGTTTGGCAGTCCTATATATGACACACTAGGTTTACGCATTAACCTAGTGTTTGTTTATGAAAGAATATGAACAAGGTGGAATACCGAACTGAATACCTTAATTAATATTACTAAGAGTACGTTGGTACATATAGTAGTGCCGAATCAAGTATGGGCCACTAGTTACGATCTTCATTCCTACATGCAAGGGGAGATCTTATGGACTACGACCCATTACAAATACTAAATATAGTCTAATAGTTTCATTGTACGGGCCTTATGCATAATTGAGCCAGAAGTTGTTTTTAAGAGGTGTTTGGTTGCCGCCTCGCATTGCCAAAGCCACAAGTTCGGGCGCACCACACATTTTCTGTCTGCTGTTTGGTTCGAGAATCCAACGTAGGCGACCACAGGCGGTCCAAAACTTTTTCTCTCTGCAATCTCGCCACCTGAGACGAGCAATTCTTCTGCCGCACTCACATGGGGCGTGGCTTGTGATGGCCGGCATCCAAACATCCCCTAAATCACTCTATCATTAGCTCATGCTTTGACATCTACTATGCAAGATATCCCATATCCACCACTACTAGTAAAAACCATTATCATTGCACCTTTTCATGGTCGGTTCTTATAACTAGCGGCGATACTCGATTCCCATACCCAGGGTGGGCTAGGGGTAGTGTTTGTTTCATTGCACAAGGACCTCTCATGCTGCTCAAGGTACACTAAGATAGGAAAAGCCGGCCTAGACCAGTTTCAACAATGAAACAGGCCTAAGATGGCCGATTACAATAGGTCAGCCTTGGCAAAGAAACCTTGAAACGCCTCGAGAAGAAGCCCATGGAAATACAACTAGTGTGGATCTAGGTTGGCAAAGCCATCTAGAGCACCGACAAACGTAACTCTCCATCGACAAGCTTGTAGAACATCAAATTGGGGGTTGAAAGAGATTAGAAAAAAAGAGAGAAGGATAAGGTAAAAAGATAAAAGATATATATGTTTTTTATCGATTCAATACCTCAATAAACCCTAAACCTTTCATATAGAGAGATGTGGTGATCTCGCTTATCTCATAGGGGTTGAGATCCCGTGCAAATCCACGTGAAGACGGTTTCTAACCCAAAAAGAGTGTCGACTCCTTAGGGTTTGATTAGGTTTGTAGAAAAATTAGAAGCATTTGTATTTCCAAATAAATTTATTACAAAAACAATCAGCTCTTCGTCTAATGATACTAATTAAGCAACATAAACATTAGGGTAAAGTCCAACTTCCACCCTCTAACTCGACAAATCCGCATTTCAACCTTGAACTTCAAAACCGGATAACATTAGCCCTCCAACTCTTGAAAAGGTTCAGTTTTTCAACCTTAGGCGGTTTTTCTAGGGTTTTTTTTGTATGAACATTTTTTTATTTTTACTTTTGAAATCCAAAAGGAAGGAAGGGGTACCTAGAGAGCTCTAAAAATCTTGATATTTTGTAGGTTGGTAGAGTGAATAACTAGATAATAATGGCACAAAACATGCTAAATTTTGTTAAGTAAAAAATTGAATTATTACATTTCAAAAATAGTCAAACTTATATATTCTATGAATTTTCAGGGTATTCAATTGGCAATAAAAATCTCAAAAAATCATATTTCTCCATCATTTGAACTCTAAAAATTAACTAGAGTTCAAATGATGGATAAATATGATTTTTGAGATTTTCATTGCCATTTGAATTCCCTAAAATTTAATTTTACTTAAAATTTAGCACATTCTATGCCATTATCATCATTATTATTCACTCTACCAACCTACAAAATATCAAGATTTTTAGAGCTTCTCTAGGGCCCCCTTCTTTGCTTCATAAGTTGGTTTTCTAACAAAAAATGAAAAAAATATCAAAACTTAGTGTTCATAAACCAAAACTCGACTAGAAAAAGGCCAAGGTTGAAAACCGAACTTTTTTCAAGAGTTGGGGGCTAATGTTTTTTTTTGAAAACAGGAGGGGGATCCCCTACTGTACTTTTATTGAAGAAACAAAACTGCGTCTTACAACAAAGAATCAAGAAACATAAAAGGTACGTAAAAAAATAAAACAAAATTACACAAAGAGGTTTATCCATTGATCAAACCGAGTAGAACGAGGTGAAGCAAAGAAGTGTGCTAAGAACAATTCTCTTTTGAAAACTTGTTTTATCAGAAGTCGAAAAAGTGGGCAATGTGCCCGAAGATGTTATCATTTCTTCACCGGATCGCCCCGCAACATAGCAATGATAATTTCCATGAAGATAGGGCTGTGCAGTTGATCTCTGAAAGGCTGAATTGAGTTTAGCAAATCAGATTGAATGGCATTGTCCAATCCCGCAAGATTCTAAAAGCGCATATAGCAAATGGACAATGGAGAAAAAGATGCTCAACGTACCTCCGAATGTTGAGATGGCAAAGTGTGCAGCTATAATCATCAAGAACCATGTTTCTCCTTTGCAATAAATCTCTTGTGCTTAGTCCGTCTCTTAGCACAAGCCAAAAGAAAAATTTCCTTTTTGGTTGACATACACATTTCCAAAGCCATTTGAAAATAGGGGAGACTTGCATATGACCCATGAGGTGAGAATAAGCTTTTTTGAAGAAAAGACAGATGAACCCCAAATATAAGTCCAGTGTCAAACCCTGCTCTTTGAAGATGGAGGTCATTAAGAAGGACTGAGAGATCCCTAAATCGACCGAAAGCCTCACTTGAGAGTGGCAAGTGAAAGAGATTTGAAAGATCCGGTTCTGCTAGGACTTCTTTGAACTGAAATTTTGGCATCCTTGGAGAAAGAGAAGAGTTAGGGCATGTTTATACTTGGTAACTAACCATTCCAAACATCCGGCCCGTAAGAAACATGAAGCACCATCAACAATGACTCGCACTAGCCATCCCTTTGAAAGAGTTTAGGAATTTGCAAACATCCTTCCACCAAAAGGAACCTTTTTCGTTGAGAGAAGGTAAAGAACCATTCGATAATGGGTATTCCAAATCAGCCAACCCATGGGATTGAAGCTCTGTTAAAGAATTTGTGCAAATGCTTTAGAAGAAGACTTTGGTTTTGAATAGTCAGATTGATTGCCCCCCTAAACCTCCATTTTCTTTTGAGGTGATGACTAGTTCCCAAGCTACCTTGGAAGGCTTTTTACTGGCTGTATTGGACCCTCTCCAAAGACAATATTTTTTGTACTTGTCAATTTGCTTAACAACCGCCTTAGGGAACAGAAAAGTACACATTGCATAAGTGGGATGAGCAGCTTATGACAAAGATTTGTCATCTCGCAGTCTTCTGTAGACGCACACCATAGAAGAAATGGTGAGGAGTCTTCTTTCACATTTAGAAACTAGAGGCCAATAATATGCTACTGTGGGTCTTGTTAAGCTTAAAGGGAGGCCCAAATAAGTGAAAGGTAAAGACCCTATTGAACATCCAAATATGTTAGCCAGGTGTAGCAATCTTTCTTCAGTTATGTTAATAGGCACCATCATGGACTTGTTATAATTAACCTTGAGACCTGTGGATTCTGCAAAATCATTCAGAATATTTTTGAGGTGTAGCAACTGCCTTTCATCACCCTAAATAAAGATTAAAAGTGTCATCAACATATTGAAGAATAGGGGTAATCTTGGTCATGAGGTAGCTGTACCGAAGATTAAGTAAACCCCTCTCGTCTCGCATCATTGAGAATGGACCAAGAAAATCTAACAAGCAAGAACAAACAACAATGGGCGAAAGTGGGTCTCCTTGTCTAACTCCTCTTCAGAATGGAAATTTTTGCCAGAACTCCATTTAGGAGAACTGATGAGGTGCCTGAGGAGAAGATCAATTTCATCCAAGATAGCCATTTAGGTTGGAAGCCCTTACTAGCCATAATTTGTAACATCAATTCATGCTCCTCTTTATCAAAGGCTTTTTCAAAATCCAATTTAAGAATACAGATTTGTTGTCTTGATTGATGACAAAGATGGAGATATTCAAAAGACCATGCTAGACAATCCCGATGGATCCGCCTTGATGAAGCCATATTAATTTTTATGAATAAGTCTTGGCATCACCCCTTGTAATCTATTTGCTAGAATCTTGGTAATGATTTTGATAGAGGTATTCAAGAAAGAAATGGGGTCTAAAGTCATTGACTTGCTTGAGTAGATGTGTGCTTTGGGACAAGGGTGATATGTGAACCATTAATGCTCGAAAGACAAATATTGCCATCATAGAAAGCTTGACAAACAGCATACAAATCATTGCAAATTAAAGGGCAGCATTTCTTGAAAAAATCTGTGTTGAAGCCATCAGGTCCAGGAGATTTGTCTGAAGGCAATCCTCGACAACCGCATCTATTTCTTCTTTGGCAAAACTGGCTTCAAGATGAGACAAATCATAATCAGCAATAATTAAATCTAGCAGACTAAAGGTGATACCTGAAAAAGATGAACTGCCAAGCCTTTCTTTAAAGCTGTGCCACTGCTTTAGCCTCATGATCAGTGACAGATAAACCCTCTGAATTCTGCAAGGAATTGATGAGATTGTTTCTGAATCTAATAGTGGCATGGGCATGGAAAAACTTGGTACTAGCATCACCCAAAGTCACCCATGGGTTTTTATTTTTTGCCACGCCAATGCCACTCTTTATGACCACTCTTATTTATTTGCCAACAAAACCCCCACATGTCGCCGACTCGATGGTCCCACTTTGTCATTGACACATAACTGGTTGTCATCCGTAAGAGTGGCAAATAAATAAAAAATCCGCTATCTTAAGAGGCTAGAATGTTATCCGGTTTTGATGTTCAAGGTTGAAATCCAGAGTTTGGCCAGAGTTGGAGTTTGGAAATTTGGCTTTCCCTAAACACTAAAAGTTTAAAATGTTTAACTTATAAAGAAGTAACAGTGACACTGTACGGGAGAGGAGGTTCTACAACGTGCATCGACCAGTTCTTCACCTTAGCTACTGGATAAGAGAATCGATCGAGAGTCATTGTCTTTGGTCCACCGTGGCTGGTTTGCAGAACATATATAAAAATCAGTCTCGATCTTGTCTTGTTGTGCTCTTCTATATTTGACTCTTTGGTATCCAACACTGAGATATATCCATTCAGAGTGAGTACCTTTACAGTCTGTTTCTGCGAATTCGTGTACGTTGCTGAACAACTACTTGGCGAAGTTTACTTTTATGGCTTGCGTGCCGGCCAGTGTGGCAGTGAAGGATATTATTATTTGCTAACAAGTTCTCCCCCCTAGAGAAAGGAGCGAGACTCGAGTCATTTTCTTTCTTTTTCACCCTGCAGTAACACCTCATGATTAATATCACAGCTTATTGTACCCTTTTATATTTGATTCTCACATCCAACTCACTACAGTATAACCATCCTGCCATATATTCTCCAAGTTCACATCATGTGTGAATTGGGATCGCTGAACTTTTACTTTTGTGCCACTACTGACAACAACCTATTTGTAGAAGCGTCCTAAATTGACACCAATCACAAAGTCACATTCTTACGTGCACTTTTCAGCTTGACTTCAAACAGTGTAAGGTTATAGAGTGTTCCTTTCAAAATCGTTTGATTGGGTTATTTCTGCACCAGTTGGCGAGCTTTATTCCTAACCTATTGCATTGCTTGATGGACTACTACTGGTGGCTATGACTGATGGATAGCGCTGTACATTTGTCCAAGAGTCCCGGTAAGGTTTATCCGTCCGGTACGATCGAGAGTTCCTTTCGAAATTAGATCAAGAAGTAAGAATGATGGAGGTTTTTACACCACTTGGTGAACTTTTGTGCTACGTGTAACGCCATTCAGCGAAGAGGTCTCCATCCCTAGCAGCAAAGGAATCTGGACTCATTTTCTTTGAATCCAACTTGCCTGTAAGTTGCCCCTTTCCACACACTTATAAACCGATCTTGAACTCCCTTTCTTTCGCTTCGATCTCTCTTATCTTTTACTGTCCCATCCAGCACTGTTGTAAGGTTTATCCATACAGTGATACAGTATGCATGTGACTAGCTTTGAAAAAGATTGGATTCTGAGAATTCGGATTGCCAAGCAATTCCTATCCTGCATTACTGTGCATCGTTTTCTCACAATCGACCTTTGCTGCGGATGGACAACATTTTCTTCTGAAGGACAGCAACATCAGTATATGTAGCTTGCCGTTTAGCGATAGCGGTGTGCATGGCTGGTCAGTGTACTCAGAACTGGTATACTAGGCGTCTAGGTCGTGTAGTTGTGTGCCAGGTTTCATACTAATTTTGGTTTGGAGATGCCTGTTGGTCACCTTTGGATACTCAATATTTGAGCATGACTTTCACTACACTTTATGGTGCGCTCTTAGAGTTGTGTCTTCTCATCAGAGCGCAAAATAAAGCAATAATGCTCTTTTAAACATTATTATTATAAGGGATATATATCTTATCTTGCAGACCATGTATATTGAGTTCAATTGGATCAAATACAAAAAGCTTGACAAATGTCGTCGTTGGGTTAACGTTTCAACAGAAAGGATGCATGCATGGCAATAATGCAGTGCCAGCGAGTTTTGCTGAAACTGAAGTTGGATCGATCACCTGCAATATGTACCTTCATCATCTGCAATGTCTGTAGGGCATTGCATTCTTTTTAATTTGTTGTGGGCATCTGGGTGTGCGGTGTCCCAGATTTCCGTCCAAACATATGCAAATTTGACTGTATATATAACTGTCGTTTTGGTACTTTGGTTCAGTGCTACAACACTTTTTTTTTCCCTTATCACTCTGTCTTAAGTACCATCATCAACACTTGCTATATATATATACTATCTACTACTACTCATCTTGTTGCCAAACTTGGGCCCATATACATACACATCGCCATAGATTTCTTGATCATCAAATTAATAAAACCATGGTTTGGCGCCGCAGTTTTAATTGGCACACTGCAGGTCACAAACAAATATGTAACGCATGCAGGAGGACCATTTGATGTTGTGATGTCCTTGTCTTACGAAAAGGAGGAGAAATAATGAAAGAAGAAATAAAGTGGTGAGAGTGAGATGTCCTTTAATTTGTTGCTAATCGATCGAGAGACGAGACGACTGAAGATATATATAGGATGGACGGACCACTATCCATCCATCTATCTATATGGTGTAACTAGCTAATGGAGGAGTGAGGAGTGTCCTTCTCGGATGATACTAGCTGATATGTACGCAACCGATCACCGGACGCTCTGGCGTCTAAATGAATCCTACTCTTCTTTTCTTTCATATATAATTCACGGTTTGAGTGTGATGAGGTGATCGAGTACAGTGTGATAGATAGATGGATGGCCACTGCCGACGACTTTTCATTTGTTTGCATGTACCAACTAACTCATGTTTGTATGGAATCATGTGATCGATCGATGTGTGTGCCGACGATTTGTGCACAGTAGCAACTGTCACTTACTCCTATCATCCATCCATCTATCGATCGATATGCAAAGCAACCATGGCTAAGGTAACGTTGGATGGATGGATTGTGCCCTGGCTGAATTATTGAAGCTCTATCGGCGGATGCTGACGAATCTGAATGGGATCATATCGGATCAGCTAGACTTCAGAGGAGGCCTACTACCTGATACACCTGGTCGGCCACTCACACTATATATACATACAAGTATATATATATATATATATAAGCAAATGCAAAGGCCTAACCTTGATCTGAATCGGGGCGGACGGGGACCTCCTGTTTTGATGCATTGGTCACCCTGCAACATCGATGGTCATCAGTCATGACAAGCTAGCTAGATCCATAGGTCAACGGTGTGTGCAGTGTGCTTGCACTGTTCCTAAACACTTGACACCAATCACAAAGTCACATCCTTACGTGCGCTTTTCAGCTGGTTGACTCCAAACAGTGTAAGGTTATTTGTCCGTCTATCTATCTAGTAGTACGAGTTTCTTTCAAAATCGTTTGATTGGGTTATTTTTGCACCACTTGGCGAGCTTTAATTTCTAACTTGCATTGCATATAGACTACATACTAGGACTGATAGATAGCGCTGTATATTTGTCCAAGAGTCCCGCACCTACAACAGTGTAAGGTTTATCCATCATCCTCCGGTAGGATCGATAGTTCCTTTAGAATTCAAATTAGATCTATCCATTAGGTTTTTGCACCACTTGGTGTGACTTTTTTGCTACGTGTGACGTCATTCAGCGAAGAGATCTCAATTCCTAGCAGCAAACGAATTTTGACTCATTACCACACATAAAAAAAAAAAAAAAACTGATCTTAAACTCCCCTTCTTTCGCTTTCTCTTTATCTTTTGCTCTCCCTGCGCATACCGTAAGTGAACAGAGAGTAAAACTTTGTTTAGCACCGGCACATCTTAAGTAACCGCCTGTAAAATTCTTTATTTCGTCCACTGGCGGTTCCATCGTCCGCTAATAAAATTACCTCTATCCTGCAAAATTCGTTTTGCAGGATTGGGATCGCCAAGCAATATACCACTCTATCCTGCATTATTGTGCATCGTTTTCTCATAATCGACCTTAGTTTCTCCCTTGCGCCTTAACTGCGGATGGACAACATTTTCTTCTGAAGGACAACAACATTAGTATATATATATGTAGCTTGCCATGTGTAGCGATCTATATAGTGTAGTGTGCATGGCTGGTCAGTGTACTCACAACGGCTATACTTGGCGTCTAGGTTGTGTGGTAGGTTTCATACTAGAGGTTTAGTTTGGAGATGCCTCATCAGTAACTTGTCAACGAATTCTGGGTACGGTGGGCCATCCAACAAAAACTGCTTCGATCTGTATGTGGCTATGGCTACGCAGTTGGCTTGCCATGAATTGTAACTAGACCAATGCATTACTTTTTGAAAAATAAACTGTTTTCAGTAGTTCAGAGACTTCACACTAAAATATAACTGAAGCTCTAAAGGATACACATTTGATGAGTACTCTTTAGCCTACCTTTTATAGATACTCAATATTTTAGCATGATGTTGACCACACTTGTGGTGCGCGTAGCGCTGTGTCGTCTATCTATCTCAGAGCCCAAAATAACTAAAGCAATGCTCTTGGAAACATTGTTAAGCAGGAATGTCATTGTCTTGCAGACCGTATATATTCAGTTCAATTGGATCAAATGCAAAAGCTTGATAAATGGCGTCGTTTGTTGGGTCAACGCTTCAACAGAAAGGATGCATGCATGGTGCTGGGTCGACACACGTACACCTGCAGGCCAGCGAGTTTTGTTGAAACTGAAGACACAGGTACACCTGCAGGCCAGCAAGGTTTGTTGAAACTGAAGTTCATCACCTGCAATGTCTGTATAGCCGTATAGGCCATTGCATTTCCGTTTGTTGTGTGGCATCTGGTCTGGGTATGCCAGATCGCCGTCCAAACCATATGCAAACTTGACTTTATATATCTGTACTGTTGTTTTTGTTCAGTGCAAATTTGACTTTGTATATCTGTACTGTGTTGTTTGGTTCAGTGCAGCAGTTATCACTCTCTTAGCATCATCGCCACTTGCTACTGTATCTATTGCTCAACTTGTTGCATGCTTGCAGCCAAACTTTGGCCCATGCATATATACGACTTACGTCGACATCAATTTCTTGGTCATCGAATAAAATTGGCACTGCACCCAAACAAACAAATTAAACAAATAAAAGAGCTACCTGAGAATCGTCATGTATGTACTATATATGAACGAATTCAAGTTGTGGCAATAATGCAAAGAAACTTGAATATGTGTGGGTGGTGTTGAGTTCTTGAACGATATACTCCTTACACTGCAGGTCACAACTCACAAACAAATTAAATATGTAACGCAGCATACATTCAGGACCATGTGATGCTGTGATGTCTTTGTCTGACGGAAAGATATAGAAATAATGTAACAAGAAGAAATAAAGCGGTGAGAGCGAGATGTCCTTGTTGCCGATCGATAGAGAGACAATACGACTGAATGAAGATATATATAGGAGGACGGACGGACCACATGGGTTGGCCGATGTAACGAACGGAGTAGCGAGGATATATACGCAACCGATCACCGGACACTCTAGCGTCAAAATGAATTAATCCAACTCTTCTTCTTCTTTTCATATAATTCACGATTTGAGTGCGATAGATGAGGTGAGTGATGACAGTAATGTGATAGATGGTCCATGGATGGGCACTCCCGACGACTTTGATTTGTCTGCATGTTCCAAATAATTCATGTATACTAGTTCACTAACCCGTGCTCCCGCACGGGATAGAATCTTATGAGATAACTAAAAGGAATTATTTAAATTAGGTTTAGAAAATATTTTTTTTAATAAAATTTTGTTGAAACATTTGTTTAAACTTTGATAAACCTAAATTCTGATTCTTTTTTCTCCTAATTGGAAGCATGTTCATTCCTCATATAGATATATTTACAATCTTGATTATAGTCTACCTAACTAATGTCAAAATGTTTTATATTTTTGTAAGAATTTTAGAATGATCTTTCGTATGTCTACTATTTCATAAATAACAAATTTTATGATTAATTTTTTAGCACCATATGTATCTAGTGAAAATATGAAAGAAAAACTTATTTTTTATAAACTCTTATGTCTTGCCTTTTTACCTGATATCATGAAAATCTATAATTTACCATTAACTTTATATTTTTTGCTTGTATTAGTTTGAAATTCTAATGCTATTGTATTATTCATTCTTTTCTATTTTTAAAAAGAATATATTAGGTCCTAGACTACCCTCTTAGTTTCCACAGTCATGTCATAGATAGTTGTTTCTAGGTGCACCATGGCACACATGATTTTTAATTTATTGTATCATATTAGTATTGTTTATTAAAAAATTCTTAAATTAAGTTACTATATATGATATAATGTTTCGATCAAAATGTTTAAACTTTTTTCTAGGACAATGACTTATAAAATTTATGAGCATGAGTGTTAATATAAATTAAAATGGGTGCAAGTGTCAATACTACGTGGTTTGCTAAGGATATATTTCCACGCTGATAAGCCCATAAAAATATTTTTATACTAATGTATGTTTTATTGACTTATGCATGTTGAATTATTGTTCATAATAGCTTATATTAGAATTTATAGGCAGATTTGAGAGACCTTTGTTATTCTTCTTTAACGGTTATGTGGTGGATAATTTAGGTATAAAAACTATAGATATATATTACTTTATATAATCCTTCCTAACGCCTTTATGGGTAATTTGGATGCAAACGTAGGGCAAGCATTATCTTTCATAATAACATAGATAGATAAAAAACTATTATTGGATTAGTTTAATTTTATTTTTTAATTGTGGAGGTTTGATTATTTTCTCAAATAAGTTTTATTGATAACTCCACGGATCATGGTCCTTTATTTTTTATAACAATAGTAGCTTCTAGTTCAAGGTAATTATTCAATAACATTATTTTTAACTTTTGAACGGTCTTCTAGCCTAGTAGTCGGAGCAAATAAATAGCACCCCAATAGAATAGGTTCAAATCCCGTGAGGTTGAATTTCTAGGCTAGGTTAAAAAAAAGGTTAGGGGGCTTCCCTCTTGATGGATCAAAAACATTATAAAATCATTACTATTAACTTATTTAAAATTTATACTTGATTTTGTCACAATTTTTTGTGCCAAGAAATCAAAGGACAGTAAAACAAAAATAAAAAATATACCTAATGGTCAATAAGTATTAGCTCATGCATGTATGTCAGCAGTTGATAAATTAAATTATAATTGTTGAGCTAGCAAAAAAAAAAAGGCTATACCTTTGGTTTCCATATGTTGTTGATGTCGTGGACGCTAGACGCATGGCATTGGTGGCCTACATGTTTTTGCCTTTGCTTTCTTGACATAGACTTCCTCGTCGTGCCCATGATACTGGCACCCGACTTTTTCTTCAATTCACTTGATGTGGCTGGATCGAACATCTGTCTTTACGTAAATAGTCACTTGGTTTAACAACTAATAAATTTTCTTGATGTCTCAATTTTAGGGTATTTTTGTTACCGACCGACACATATATTTGTCGACCTCGTTGGCGTTGAGTTTTGTGTGCTTACCGGCATGTCAAGTTGGCATGGCGCGCCGGGTCACCGCCCTCGTCATCATCACATCGGGGATGATAGGTGTAGTATCAATTCAAATGGTCATGTCCATCGACAATAGTTTTTTACAAACATGTCCACCGACAATAATTGGTGTAGAATCGCCTTCCTCATCGGTGTTCGCTGGTAGGTAGTCGGAATGTAGCGTCGTGTTCCTAGTCAATGTTCGCCAAGAGATAGTCGGTGTAGCATCGCTTTTGCCTCGTTGGTGTTGGCCGGCAATGTAGCATCGCCTCGCTCGGTCGCGGTGGCATTGTTTGGGTAGGAGCCATTGCGTATGTCGTCCATATGAATCTCAACATCACCGGTGGTGGTGTCGTTGACTTAAGTGTGGGGCCATTCTCGATGTCGTCCCTTACCAACTCCATGCATCCGCACAATACCGCCCAATATGCCCGAGCCATGCAAGAACAGGTAAAACATCACCTATGGACCATCGCCTTCCTAAACTCTGAAAATGCGACGTCTTCGATCTCCCAAGACATGTTGCAATTGGTGTTGCCGATAAATTCGCCCGCTCCTATCTTCCACCAACATGCTCTGTACATAGTTGACGAAGAGCCAAAGGCGTGGCGTTCACCGTGTAGCCAGCTTCGTGTGCATCCGTGGCGATCAAAGAAACATGAGCCCTTTTTATGCCATTGTTAGATGAGGCGCCCATTTCCTCATGTGCTCTCGTGGTTCAGGGGTTTAGATTCCATAAAAAGAAGTAGGGTGTGACCTTTCCTACCAATGGTTAGAAAAATATTATCATTAAGTTAATAAAAATATATATGTTGCTCAATAAGGTTTATATTAAATCTTATTTATGCATAGTAATTCAAGGATATTAAAATTAAATGAAAATTATATCTAATGGTCAAGCATGTTGGCGTGCATGAATCCTTTAGACTAATTATGCAAAAGACTCATTCATGGTGACCATCAGTACGAACTTATAGGCCATAATAAGCAATACCATGAAAGTAGAGTCGCCCGACACACAAACAACAATGTTGATCCCGCATCATGGCCTGGCCGCTAGGAAGCAATCAACATGAAAGCATGGCAAAGCCCCGACACTGGCTAACATGGTGACAACATGGAAACCTCGTCATCGCGAAGAGCCGCAAGCAGCTCTACAAAAAAAATGGAGTACGAACCTGGTGTTTGGTAATGATAGGGACATCGTGGTGCCTCTAAGACGAAGGAGTCGGCATGCGGGGCGTCATTGTAGATGTAGGTACGAGTGCCTACGCTTGTGTTGTCTTCCGTTTTGCTTGCTCGCCCGCGGCCTTGGCGGCAACGACCACAAAATAGCTATCTAGCGGCGGGTGCCGCGTGGAGCGAGCCATCCCGAGACGGGCGCATAGTGCCCTAGCTTTTTTCCTCCCGGTGGAACATCTCCTCACGCAGCGTAGGTGAAAGGATACGATCCCTTCCGGATGCATCCCGAGACCGGCTCGATCGGGGCCTTATGGTAGAGGAATCCTACGCGGATTTTAATATAAATAAGGGTAAGGTGGGTAATGTTTTAGAAAAAAGAAATTGGATCTAATGGTTACGGATTGCCTGAGTCTAGATTTTATGGCTAGATGTTTCTAATTAACGTGAAAATTTAAAGTATTTTTTTCGTGTGTATGGTGAGAATTAATGTGGAGTCTCCATTGCAACCTCCAATTAGTAATAGTAAGCTCCAATTAGTAATAGTAAGATAGGCCCGCCAGGTAGGACAAGATGACAATTTAATTTGTAATTTTCTGTTTAATTAATTATTAGATCTATTACGTTGCACTCATGCATGCATCCTGAGACCGCTCGATCGTGGACTTATGGCGCAGGAACCCTACGTGGATTTTAATATAAATAATGGTAAGGTGGGTAATTTTTAGAAAAAATAAATTGGATCTAATGGTTACTGGATTGTCGAGTCTAGATTTTATGGCTAGATGTTTCTAATTAACGTGAAAATTTAAAGCATTTTTTTACGTGTTTGGTGAGAATTAATGTGGAGTCTCCGTTGCAACCTCCAATTAGTAATAGTAAGCTCCAATTAGTAATAGTAAGATAGGCCCCCCTGTAGGACAAGATGACAATTTAATTTGTAATTTTCTGTTTAATTAATTATTAGATCTATTACGCTGCACTCATACACCTTGTTTTTGGCATTGACAAATCTGAAATCTTACTAATATTCATGTGTTATATAATTTTATTAACCTATTAAATATGGGTACAACAGTTGTCAAAAAAAAAATATGGGTACAACGCATCAATATTTTTCCGTACCTAAAGGCCGATTTTTTTTTAGAGAAGTAAATCGATTTTTCTCTACTATGCGTAACCAGTTTTTGTTTCCTTGAACAATTATAGTTTTAGGTATCTTTTATTACGTAATGGCATAGGTGGGTCATTTCCTAGAAATAGATCTAATGATTGTGTGTCGCTAGAGTCTTTAGATTGGATGGCCGATATTTCGATTAACGGGAATTTCTAGCATTTTTTTTTTTGGTGCATCCGGTGAGGATTAACGTGGAGGCTTCATTGGAGTATGGAGCCTCCAATTAGTAATAGTAAGATTTGTGTGGAATCCGATCTACCGACACGCCAACGATCGATTTGTGCAGCAGCATGTCACTCCTATCATCCATGGATCTATCGGTGCGGAAGCAACCATGGCTAACGTAACGTTGATGGACTGCCCAGCCCTGGCTGAATTATTGAGGCTCCATTGTTGGATACTCCCTTTGTCCCATGGAGTTTGTCGCTTTTTGACTTTTGAATTTCATGTTTGACCATCCGTCTTATTCAAAATATTTATGCCAATTATAAAATAAATTAATCAATATTTAAGTATCTTTATTGATAAAATAAGTCATAACAAAATAAATTATATTTATGTAAAAATTTGAATAAGACGAAGCGTTGAAAAGGATGGATGGCACGGAATCCGGGTGACAAACTCGATTGGACGGAGGGAGTACTGACGAATTCTGAATGGGATCAGATCAGATCGGATCAGACATCAAAGGCCGGCCTACTGCTACCTGATACACCTGGTCGGGCAATCCCATCCCAAATCTGATGCTAATAGCACAGTTTCATGGGCACCTTTCATTTGTCGCCCACTCACACCATACATACAAGTAGATAAGCAAATGCAAAAGGCCATCACACCATACATACAAGTAGATAAGCAAATGCAAAAGGCCATGGCCTACCTCAACGATCTAAATCGGGTTTTGATGCATCGGTCACTTGGCAACATGGATGGTCGTCATCACAAGCCTGGAAAGCCCCTTGGAGGTCAACGCCTGCATGTGGCTGTGGCTGTGGCTGTCCCTGTTTTGCACTTGCACCGGCACCGGCACCGGTGTGTGCTCGCACTGTTCCAGGTTGAATCCAAGAAAGAAAAAGGCGAGGCGTACGTTGGACGGACGGACGAAAGGAGAAGACAATGGTGTGATGCCATGTGTTGTCCGTTGATCTTGCATTGTCTGACACTGACACTCTGCCTGCTTGCTCCATCACAAACTCTGAAACTCGGAGGAGAACCGATTTGCCTCAACGTGCTTTACGGGCCGGTTGAGCAACGGGCTTCTTTCCCCACACGGGCCCGGCACTGGCCGACGAAACACTAGGAGCAGGAGGGAGGAGTGCCCACGGGCTGCACGCGACGCGCAACTGAGCCCAGCAGGCCCACGCAGGCGAAAACGTTCACCGCTCAACCGTTGTCATCGCACCCTGACGACCATGCGCTGCCCATTAGCCCATGCCCACGCGCGCAAGGCAACAAGAGTAAGGCTATTTTTTTTTTTTGGAAGAACTACGCTAATTTTAAAATTTTATGTAGAATTGAAAATGAGGCCAAAATTATGCGAAATTGTGAACACATGTATATTGTTTTGGTTATTAGATTGTATGTCCACATTGTTCTAGATTTTGCTTTAACTTATTTGATTGAATTGATGTCACCACTTCTAGTGTTCTTTGCTACTTTTATTATACCATCTAATCTGGTTTATCGCTAGTTTAGTCTCCAAGCCTTCAATTATTTACACAACGGGTTGTTTTACTGATTAATAAACTGGCTGATTAGAATATTATAATTCTCTACATCCGTTGCACCTTCATCCTCAGCAGGCTAGTAGCACCCTGCCATGTTTTCTGCTGCACCCACATCAATCGTGAAACACAAAAATCCTATATTTAACTTTTGGATTCCTAAATCCACAACCCCAAACCGTAACGCCCCACCGCAAACCCTAAAACATAAAAATACAAGACAGTCGTCCCCCTAGAACTAAAGAAGAGGAGAGGAGCTCTCAAGCATTGCCACATAGGAGTATATAGCAATCGCCAAAAAAAAAGATCAAGGGATTGATCTGGACATAGTAGTAGGTAACTGATTCTCTATAGATCCAAATGCAACCAAAAACACGAGTAGGTAAATCCAGGACCAACTAATGTCTAGAAACATATGTTATTAATCAACCAAATAAAATCAAATTTGCTATGTATCTAGACATAACATATGTGTAGATACACAACAAATCCAATATACTTTAAAAAAGTCAAAACGACTTATAATTTAAAATAGAGAGATATTAGAATTGAAAAGAAGACGAAATGTCTATTTCAACATGGGCACAGAATATCCCAACTAATAATATATGTCAACTAGCAATTAAAATCAAACGAATGCATAGGTACAAACTGGTAAGAGCTAATTAGTTTAGGAAATGAAAATATCTGGCCGACAGGGTGGTTAACAAATCTATTCGAGCTGCCAAGAGCTAATAAGCTATACTAGCTAGTACGAGTATAGAGACATGACTTGCACCCCATAAGCAAGGTCAATTGAATGTTGCCATGGATCGTGTCATGCATGCATATACTCCCTCCGTCCCTTTTGAAAGTGTCACTTGCATTTGTTTATTCTTGTCAAGTGGTGGATAATGACTTTCGAATAGACGGCTGAGTGACCGCCGCCATTGGTGATAACATATACTCCCTCTGTCCATTTGAAAGTGTCACTTTGGTTTTCGTGCCATTTTTGTTAGATCATTCGTCTCATTCAAATTTTTTATATAAATATTATTTATTTTGTTGTGACTTATTTTGTTATTAGAGATACTTTAATAATTATTGATTTAATTTATTATTTATAAAAAGTTTTTTAAATAAGACGAATGGTCAAACTCGATAGCCAAAAGTAAAAAACGACACTTTCATAGGGACGGAGGGAGTACTCCTCTCCATATTTTGTTAGTTTTTTTTTTCAGAACCACAAAGTAGTTGTAGTTAACCAGCGCATCAACAATGAAATCCAACACTAGTGGTGTGCATTATACTGTGTTGGTTGCCCGTGTCATTTATGTAAAAATTCGAACAGTATGTAGTTCGTCAAGAGCAGAGAGGGATGAATGCTCACCTCTCGAGCGTGACAAATTGAATTGGTTGTGTTTGAACAGTTCTTGCCTGGTGTTCGTACTTTGACACAATTTTTTTAAAAGAAACTGGAGGGGCCGAAGCCCCTACTGAGCAGGCTTTATTATAACAAAGGAAATAAAAGTACAAGTACAAAGATCAAAGATCAAAGGTCAAAGAGAGCAAATTAAGAAACAAAGAAAGAAACAAAAAGATAAGACAAAGGACTCTACTTAAATCACCATATCCTAGTTTGGATCCTTTAGAATTGAAATTCATTCAAACGATCGCGATTTAGACATAGATCAATTAAGCTAACACTGTGTTGCACTGATGTTGTATGTGAGCAAGCCGACATGCGTGGTGTAGGGCTAAGCTAGTCTCAATGCAGAGTTTCAATTTGCAGTTACTTAAAAGTACCACATCAGCTTTACAAGTGAATGAAGCAACACATCCCAGTGAATAGTTAGGGGATGTTCAGCTGGTGGATTTTGGCGGCTGATAATTAAGTCGGTTGATGTTGTTTTCTTGTGAGAGAGAAATAATGTACCATGGCTCATAAGCCTGACTGAATATATCTCGCAATTGCAATTCTTTACTTATCTAGCATAGTATTAAGGTTATCCAGAACAAGACATGAGAATGAAGTAAATTGGTCTTAGTTGGAGGTTGCATTTTGATAAACGTGATGGATGAGTTTCATCCTAATGCAACTCTATTTAATTTCTCTTTCTCATAAATACAATGTCAACTTATTGAATGTAATATACTGAGATTGTCCTAACCGCCTAATAAGTCATAGAAAAGAAACAAAGCCTGGGGATCAACGAAATCTAACCTTAGAAAGTTCTAAGAACAGTCTAATCTATAAAGTAGATACCAATTCCTTCCAAATGAAAAGATTTAAACGAGACGTAAGAGTCAAGCAAAATTGTCTTGTAGGATCGGAGGTGCTAAGAAGCAAGCGAACTTAAAAACCATGCACTTCCGAATGACATTTTGTGCACTTTGTTGACGCAAAAAAATCAACACACGGAGTCGCCAATGACTAATTGCTTCACTTTCGTAAAAGCCATGACTAGTTTTCAAGCAAACTAGTAAAGGGATTTTCAGTGAAATAATATGTGCTTCTAATCGCTGCGTGCCTTGTCTACAGGAAACTAGCAAAAGCATGGCTACATACCTAGATATGAAAAAGTAAAGAAAGTAAAAGAACATGTAGTAGATTTTGTTTTGGATATCCTCTTCCAGCCTTAATATGTGATGTTATATAACCATGAGATCTTATGTGCTGCTAGAATGAGTTCTTACGTAATTTGGAAATGAGTTGTTTGTCTATATGCACTCTACGTTTGTTGCATCTGCATGTGCTATAATAACGATCCATATCGTATGTGCTATAATAATTGTCTAAAAAATGAATTATAAATAGGCTAAAACCTGATACAAAAGGACTGAAATTATATTCTGAATGGGCTAAAACGGATTGAAAATGGGCTGAGAACCAACTAGAAAGAAGCCCATCTTTGATATTGGGCTGTTCATAAATGGGCTAGGATGCCTCTTCATCCACGTCATCTTCCATCATCCACATCATCATGCACATAAGTAGCCATGTAAGCATCCATATTGATGTGGCAAATCATTTGTGATGGTTATTTTTTGTCACAGAAAATGGGCTTGGGCTGGTCTGACTGGGCCCGGGCTCAATGGTGACAGTTTAAGACTGTCACCGATTCCGTTAATCCGTGATGCTTTTAGTAAACCGTCACGCAAGTCAATCCATGACGCCAATCGTGATGATTTCTGAAACCATCACAGATCCTGCTTGCTAACGGATTTTCGGTGATCCGTGATAGAAACGCTCCATCACGGATTAGTAGGATTCTTGTAGTGCTACTTGATCCGCCTGCAATGATTTTTGTTGGAATGTTCTCCTATTTCACTCTTTCCAAATGTTCCACCGAAAACATATCATTATACCATTGAACCTTCTCTTCTGGGTCTTATCAAATTTTGCCCGACATCTACGCCACCAAATATGAACTGAGCCCGCACTATCCACCATATTCCATTAAGCAAGGTGCTAATAAGCTCATCAAGAGTTCTGACAATATTGTTGCATCGTGGTGTTTGGATTTTCATATTATAGCACGAGGGAATCTAACTAGCATCCCATATATTTATCTGAGTTCCATCTCCCACACAAAGGGAATCCAATTATCATCCCATATATTTATCTATGTTCCATTTCCCAGACACCAATCTTTTGAAACATTCTAGACCTGCAAGGATACTTTGCCAAGAGCTGCAAATTAAGAAAGATGCAAGCCCTGAAGTGGATCAGGTCTGTTTTTTTCACCTAGGTTTTGATCTTCTTCTCATCATTTTTCAAAGCAGAAAAAACCTTATTTTTCTCAGAAATAGCAAATAGTAAATGTTACCAAACAACATTAGCATGGATCATAGCACTGTTGTATTCAACTGTCACTTTTTTTTGTTACAAACTGTCACTTTCATCAACAGATAGGAAACAATTAATTCCATTGACTCCTAAGAGGAGAACGAGGAACTATATGCAGTTTATATATTTTTTGAGATAACATAGTATTTTTTGATTACTTCGTAAGATCTTTACGAATAAGCAATGTCCCCTATAGCTATTGAAAACAAGGTAACGTCACCACATATGAAGTAATCAATAATTTCAACTAACTGTTCACAAAAATCAGGGCAAAAGCATTGTGGGGGCTCATGCCCCTCCTGCTTCCCTAAAAAAACTTGAAAGCAAGTCCAGCCAATGAACTGCTACTAATTCTTCAGCACCATTACCTCTCCTTTGCTATACAATATACAAGGTTCATGAGTTAGGGCACATAGAAAACTGTTCCAAGCATTTTGCATACAGGAAATTGATATAGATACTCTGTACAACTTCAACTTAATTTTTCAATTCTAATACTATTAGTATTAGCTGGGCCAGTCTATTCAGTTGTCTCTACAGCTAGACGTGAATAGATGTGAATGAATAGAAGTTCAAGAGTAGGGACGGTGATAGAGAAAACAAGCAGCAAAACGCAAATGTCATTGCAGCTTTGAAACTGCCACAATGGTTATGCTTGTTGGAGCATATCATCATATCGTAGTCGATGAAGTAGTTGATACCTGCTGCAGCGCTTGCTCCTGTGAAGGTCACTAGCCAAGTGATCTGCATCAAACAAAACTGTGGTCGCTAAACAGAGTAGAGGAAATCAAAAGACAAATGCACTCCTATCTTCCCTAAAAATCTACGGCTCATGTGAAGTGATTTCTGAATACCCTGTCTCCGATGGCTAAGAGAGGAACAACCCGATGGTTTCGATATTTGCGCCTAACAAGCATTGCATAGATGCCTAGAATGGTTATGCAAATACTCCACCTACAGTTCAAAAGATTTGATGCAACAAGATACCTTCACAAAATGGAACTCATCAGTGGGAATCATGCTGGTAGGGGTGCTCAAGCCCCCCACCCCCACCCCAATCCCCACCGCTGGATCCAACATTGTGCCCGAGGTTGTTGCTACCCGCTTCGGGCTTGTGATTCAATTGATCGGTTACATGGGCGCCCACCAGGTTCCCTCAAGATCCTGAATTCAGGTAATTTCCCATGCAACCAAAATCAAATCAAAAGTGCAAAAAAACGTATTGCATAAAGTTGGATCTTTACCTTTCCGTGCAAATTACATTGTTTAGCGACCTAATTAAAATAGTACCTTCAATTTTTTGCACATGTGGCTTGTACCAGCGGCTATAGTGTGCAGTTTATTTGGAGCTTGTCGCCGTGGTGTATAGATGCATATGCGGCTGTCGTCACTTCGGAACCGTTGGCTACTGCTTCTATATACCATTAGTGATGGTGTAAGTAACTCATCTCAGCACTTTTCTAACGATGTTTATTCCATGAGTATGTTGTTACAATAATATTCCATCAATTTCAACACCGGCAGAGCCGGGGGTGAGCACGGGCCACACACACACACCACACACACAATGCTGTTGAATTTTTTTAACGGCTATGATGTGGTTGGGTCAAGTCTAAACTTGATACTATTTGGCCATGCCTCTCCGCTTCTCCCACCATCTGCCCTGTACACGTATCATTTTTTTAAAAATGAAATTTCCCCTATGCCAACTACAGAGTAGCACGTTGAATTTTTGAATGATTGAAAAGACCTCGACCGCCAACGAACCAGAATGAGCACATGGTCAAGTTAATTTTACTTTCACTGAAAAAATAGCACGCTATAGCGGCTACAAGCAGCTATCGCGATGCTCATTAGTGCGCTATAGCGCCAAATAGCATCAAAATAGCGCTGCTATAGCGTTTTGGCCATGCTACCGGTAAATTCTATAACCCGCGATTTTAAAGCGACCTATCCTGTTTTATGATATTCCAGAAACCCTGATAAAATTATATACAAAATGATCTATCAAGCCCGAGGGATGGATATGTTTCATTTGGAAGATGGAATCCTTTACCAAGGCTTCATTTGCGTGAGGACGTTTGTGACCGAGGGATGCCATCTATCTATATATACGAGCCTTGTCCATGGTCACAAGAGGGCAATCTAGACGAATTCTTGCTGTATTTGGGGATATAACCTTTTCTAGATTAGCATCACCATTTGTTCCAATTAAAAAAAATAGACAAGCTTTCGTTTCTATGCTACCCATTAGAAACTTATCGGAAAATATAAAATTTGCACTCCTTCCAATATTCAAGGAAAAAAATTAAAGAAAACTTTAGCAAAGAAGAAATATGAACCATTTTTCTCCTTTCTCCTATGTATATATAGGGTGATCTGGACTTTGATGTTACAAAATGCCCGTAAAAAATGATAGATGCTTGTTGTTCTCCACTCAATCGTCAAATTAGATGGAGAAAGGTGTGGTATTTATTACGGAGTTGAGTCGAAGACGATTCTCGAGCCATTTCCTGTTCAAACCATCCAGAGATGTGTTTGGAATGAGGTAATCATCATATACTATAAACCAAATGATAGTTGTCTCGTTGTTTCCTGTCGCGTACATGACAAGAGGACAGCCATAGTGGAGAGACGACGATTTGTCACTCGATTTGGACGCAAAAGTTTGTTTTGTTCCAATAATTGACAAGTGGTGGTGATGAGATATGATTAACTGAAGAATATTGACGCCACTCTGTGATTGGATGAAGCTGAGTTTAATAGTCTTATATCATCGCTTTGCCGACCATCAGCAGCAACGACTAATCAACTGCTCCATGGTCTACGGATTTTTGGAGGAAACAATGCAATGCAATATATAAAAGCGTAAGCTGAGAAGTCTTCGTTGTGTGTATTGGAGGAAACCATGCAATGCAATGTATGAGCATATGAGGGTTAATTCTTTGGTTATATATATCCCAAAAAGTTCTATTATGTTGTGTGTTCATCCGTTTTTCTTGATACTATATTTTGTGATTAGGAAAACCTTAAATGTTCACTTTAAATGGAGAAAATGATGTCTCAGAGACGAAATTGACCTGCAGGCTTTTCAGTTTGTTCAGGCGCCGAAAGTCGCGATGCTGGCCGATATCAACTTACATACTTCAACTCTCATCAACAAGTTTGAGATCGAAAAGGACTTGTAACTCGATATCGACGGGCAGCTGCAAAGCGCCATATGGTCTCTATCCTTATCCATCCCTTATGGATAAGTTAGCGAACGGTGGTGTTCAATCGTGAAGCAACAGCAAGGACATGCAGTCGAAACCCTTCGCTTGGCGCCACAGGCCACACGATCCGGTCATCTATGCTACAGTACTATGTAGCATTTCTGGTCCCACCAGGCATACCCCTTGTTCGCTCATAAAAAAAAACATGCACATTTTATACCCCTTGAAACACAGTTGAATGAACGGAAGCACTGTCGACACAAACCACACCGAGAGTCGAAAGTTGTTGTCACCCACCGAATTATCACAAGGAATTCAGGATGGAACAACAGCATCAGATCGTTCGAATGATTCATTCTTATTTGCTTTTCACAAAACATATCGAGTTTAATTTTTCTCTTGTATCTAAAAAACAAGGATGATTAGGGAGATTAATCCACGTATACATACAGAAATATGGAGATTCCATGCACATGCCCCTGTTGCCTGCCGAACTTTTGAAGTAGGCTAGCTACAGGTCCATGGAGACTTTTGCAACCCAAGAGCGGCTTCAATGCAATGCATAAGAGGGAGTTGACATAGGCATGCATGTTTGATCACTTATTGATCAGCGACTAATCAGGCAGCGTGGAAGGTTGGAAGCATGTCTTGTAGCATAGTCGTCGCGAGGTACATCTACAAGCTATCAGACAAGATCATCGTTCAATGCACATGTTCACGTACGACTAATATATATGTAGATCGATCGATCAGCCCACAACCATAAAGTATCGTCATCTTCACAAGCCGATCAGTTCATGTCCCGAAATCATTGAACTAAACAGTACAAGTTCTAGGAACAGCTAACGTAAGCATGACCCTGGCCTCGGTGAACCCTATCTGGGGCCCAAGTTACTATAGCCGCTACCCCCCACACACCAGTCAAGGGGCTCATAGCGCAATGGCAAAGGCCATTGGTTAGGGGGCTCCCACCCGTGGTTCAAATCCTGGGTGCGACACATTATCCCGGATTTATTTCAGATTTCGGCGCTCGCAAGATAGTGGTAAGCGGCGTCCCCGTGCCGACAGCGAGACGCCTGTGGTGACTTCGTGAACTTCAAGATTGCCGGCTCAGTCCTTCGAAGGTGCTCATAGGGGTAGGGTTTGCGTACGTGTGTTCATAAGAGTGAGTGTGCGTGCGTGTTGAGCGTCCCGTTGTCGCGGTGTAATCTAAAAAAAAAAAAAAAGATAAACCCCCACCACACACTCGCAGAACCAAACAAGCAGCCATCACAGTCATTTTAGGCAACGTTGCTGTCGAATCCAACTCACCACCACTGCATTGCCATCATTTTTTTTTTTTTGAAACAAGATTCAAACACATATAGCATGCTCACTCCTAACTCCTAGGAACAATGTCTTCTAAACATTAGGCTAGTAGATTTTGATATTAACAAAGCCAACATAACATCTTTCTATCGATAAATAATATGACATCTACAACTTTAAAATACAATAATTAGCCACGAGTACACAAATATATATGCTGGTGAGCCTAGCTCGCTAGTAGCTATGGGTGCATTTGGAACCCGCACTCAAGTTATCGTCGTCTCGTCGAGCAAGAAAGTGTAACGTACATGGTATTAGTTTCTTTTTTTTGCTTATCTTCCATATTTGGTGTGCAAACTCTCCTTATGGATAGAAACAAAAAGAACACTGAACTACGAATAGCTCAGCCGGTTAGATTCCCTATGGAGTACTCCCTCCGTCCCCAAAAAGAGCGTCGATGACTCGTTGTGGGATCATGCTGGAAGTAGTATTTGAAACAAACAGTAGACATGTGAATGCAAACGGGACTGGCAGAAAAGAAATGGTAGAGATATATGCAAACGTTAGTGCTGTGCATAGGAAGAGACCATGTATGGTTTCAATTTGGCACAAAATGAAATGGTGCCTTCCACATATGCTGATAATGCCTGACAATAAGAGAGAATGTCTTCTTTGATAGCCATACTAATTGGCAAAAGATGTTAAATATACTGCACAAAAATGAAGCGTACGTTTTGCACTACATCGTTTTCAGTACTTTCAAGAACTTGCCTACCAATGCCGCAATCAAATTTGACAGGCAGTGGCCAATTTATTGGGAGGAATGTGACCCTTGGCTGGTACATGTCTTAATTCATGGATACATCTACGGCCATCTAGATCATTTTTTTTCTTGGAACGTTAAAAACACTATACATGGTCGTTGAAACTAGTCAGTCATCGGCGACTACTTCTGTTTATGCCAATATATACTAGACTTTCAGCTCCTGTTAAGAATAATGTGCGTGGTACTTGAGCTTCGATCGATGACCGTATCAAACAAACACCAATATACAAACAAAAAATGTAAATTGATCAAACAAGGTAAATTTTGAGCATCTGATATGCCATTTTCCAGCAACACTAATCACCATACACATATTTACTACATATTAAACCTATCACTACTACAGAACTGACTTTTTAGTCTCGAGGCCAAAATGGCGTTTACTCCCTACCGAAATTTACCCGAGTAAATGTATCTTTACTCCCGGTTCTAATTCCCAAAATGGGAGTAAAGTGCCGGCGCGCGCCGCGCCCCGCCCCGGCCAGACCTCTAATCCCGGCTTGGAAAAACCGGGAGTAAAGCTCGAGCTTTACTCCCTACCGGGTATCCACTACTACACAATGCTTCTTTAGGGGCGGCTCGTGAGGCTCTATATGGGCGGTTTTGGCGAGCCGCCCCTAACTTCCCGCCCTACAGATGGAATTACAAAGAGGGGCGTGCGTGGATACAACCGCCTCCTACCGTATGAGCCGCCCCTTTACGTTGAATTTCAGTGAAAACGCTGCTTTTCAAATTCAAAAAAATTAAAACATTTTTATTTAATCGGGGAGGCCCCCACCTGGTCAGCCACACATCATCCCATGTCTCCATCTTTTTTTTTACAGTTTTTCGCAAATTGTTTCGCACTTGTTGCGGTTATGTGTTTCGAACTCAAGACCTCGCTCACGCGTGGAGAGTCTCCACCACCGCGCTACACATGTCTTTAAGCGTATATTCCATTCGGGATCCCCACATATTATACAAATCCGTGTAAATTGACTATTTGAGGCCCTAAATGGATTCAAACTAAAAAAGTCGTCAACTACAAAGTTTCATAACTTTTCGAGATCTACATTTCATATGTATAAAGTTTTCCCATCCGAGGTCGTTTACTTAAATTTGAATTTCAAATTTGAGACATTTCAATACGACTTTTGCATGACTAGATGATTTCAAACAAAAAAGTGGTCAACTACAAAATTTCATAACTTTTCGAGATCTACATTTCATATGTAGGAAGTTTTTCCATCCGAGGTCGCTTCACGAAAATTCGAATTTCAAATTTGAGACATTTCAACACGACTTTTTTGCATGCCTAGATGATTTCAAACTAAAAAGTCGCCAACTACAAAGTTTCATAACTTTTCGAGATCTACATTTCATATGTAGAAAGTTTTCCATCCGAGGTCGTTTACGAAATTCGAATTTCAAATTTGAGACATTTCAACACGACTTTTGCATGCCTAGATGATTTCAAACTAAAAAGTCGTCAACTACAAAGTTTCATAACTTTTCGAGATCTACATTTCATATGTAGAAAGTTTTCCCATCCGAGGTCGCTTATGAAATTTGAATTTCAAATTTGAGACATTTCAACACGACTTTTGCATGACTAGATGATTTCAAACAAAAAAAGTCGCCAACTACAAAATTTCATAACTTTTCGAGATCTACATTTTATATGTAGGAAGTTTTTCCATCCGAGGTCGTTTACGAAATTCGAATTTCAAATTTGAGACATTTCAACATGACTTTTGCATGCCTAGATGATTTCAAACTAAAAAGTCGCCAACTACAAAGTTTCATAACTTTTCGAGATCTACATTTCATATGTAGAAAGTTTTCCCATCCGAGGTCGCTTTACGAATTTTTAATTTTTAGTGTCTTGTTTGAAAATTCGGGATCCCACCGTAGGGGCGCCAATATAGAGCCGCCCTACCGTGGACCGCATTAGGGGCGGCTTTCAGATTGAACCGCCCCCTAGTAATAGTAGGGGCGGCTTCAGAACACTAACCGCCCCTAATGTGGTCACCGTAAGGGGCGGCTCGTATGGGGTGTCAGCCAGGGGGCGGCTCAAAAAAATGAACCGCCCTAATGCAAAAAGGGGCGCTCTCTTAGTAAGCTTTTGTAGTAGTGATCTCTAACCGGAATAATGTTCCCTCCTATAAATACTCCCCGCCCGCCTTCGAATTTTCAACGGATTTTCTTCCCACAAAAACAGCTCAACCCCCTTTTTACTCCGGGTTCCCCAACCAAACCGGGAATAAAGGTTCGGCAATTTCACTCCCCTCCTTTTCATCATTTATTTCATGTTTTTGCACTTTATATAAATATAGTTGTTTATGTAATTTTCTTTTGATTAGAAAAATGAGGAAGTTAACTTACTTTACCAAATTGTGTAAATCATTAATTTGTAGTCTAAATTAGAAATCAATTTAATTTAATTACATGTGTAGGAAACATGGCATGGTAATGTAGTGCATGTTGGGCGCGTATCGGGATCTATCGAACCTAGCCGATTGCCATGCTCAGTCCATCGCTACCCCGAAATTGTTACAAAAATACAACACGTAGCTGAGCTTTTGGCGGCCTACCATGGTGCAAATATTCCAAATAACAATGACCAAGGTGTAGCAATGGAGATTCGAGAGATGCCAGCGAAAATGTTACTTTCTTAGGTTCATTGCTCCATGCCCCGTGAAGGATGTTCTCGCTTTAATTGATGTCTAGTTCTTCTTTCTCTCGCTTTAGTGGAGTTTGTTGTATGCGTGCAAACAAAAGTTGTAGGCTACCGTCCTAAAATAATAAAATGTACTATTCATGCATGTTGTGTATTTACTCAAATGTATATGGTGTTTACTTTTTTTCATACGATGATTATGTTCAAAAACTACGATGAAGCGAAATTGATGTACAACGTAGATCGACGCGACGATGAGTACAGGCGTGGGGTGCATGAGTTCCTATGTGCGCCCAAGCAAACAAGCGAAAACGGTTTTATGTGCTGCCCATGTGCCTTGTGCAGAATAAGAGAGAGTTTTCCAAATCACATATCCTTCATTTACACCTGTATAAGTCGGGATTCATGCCCAACTATGTTTGTTGGACCAAGCACGTAGAGACCGGTGTCCCAATGGAAGAAGGTGAAGACGAAGGAGGGGACGACGACAATGTTATTGCTGAATATGCTGAATTTGGTGATGTCATAAAAATATTGCAATGAAGGAAGATGCAGAGGAGGTGCCAAAGCAGAGATGAGCCTACCGATGGGCTTGATCAGGCTATTCGTGAAGCACGAATGAATGCGAAAAAGAAAAGGAGAAGAAGAAGTTCGAGCGCATGCTAGAGGACCACAAGAAGTTGTTGTACCCAAGCCGTGATTCATTCAGGCAGAAAAAGTTGGGTACCATACTAGAATTGCTGCAGTGGAAGGCTAAGAATGGTGTTTCGACAATGCGTTTAGCCGCTTATTGACTATCCAAAAGAAGATGCTTCCGGCGGACAATGAGTTGCCCGCCACCACGCACGGCAAAGAAGGTTGTATGTCCTTTGGGATTAACAATCAAAAAGATTCATGCATGTCCTAATGATTGTTTCCTCGTACTATGGCGAGGATAACGAGAAGTTGGATGAATGTCCGACATGCCATGCATCACTTGGTATAAGATCGCGCAGACGATCCCCGGTGATGTTGAGGGCGAAAGTCGTAGGTTGAAAATCCCCGCTAAGGTTATGTGGTACGCCCGATAATACCACGCCTGAAACGCTTTGTTCGTAAAACAAGGACCATGCAAAGTTGTTGCGATGGCACAAAGAAGACCGTAAGATAGACGGCAAAGTTGAGACACCCCGCCGATGGGTCACAAAGTGGAGAGCAATCCATTCAGAATTCAAGGATTTTGCGGATGATGCAAGAAACGTGAGGTTTGCCTTAAGTACGGATGGTTTTAACCCCTTCGGGGATCGTAACAGTAGCCATAGCACCGCGGCCTCGCTACTTTGTCTATCTACAATCTTCCCCCGATATGCATGAAGCGGAAATTCATTATGATGCCGATACTTATCCAAGGCCCGGCAGCCCGAAACGACATCGATGTGTACCCGAGGCCACTAGTTGACGAACTTCTTCTTTGTGGACTAAAACCAGTGTACGTGATGTGGGATGAGTACAAACAGAAACACTTTGACTTGCGCGCTCTCGTTGTTTGTAACAATCAACGATTGGCCGGCTCTAAGTAATATATCGTGACAGTCAAACAAGGGATATAATGCTTGCACGCACTCAAGCTTCACGGATTGTAAGGGTATTTTTTGAAAAATCTGTCGAAAGGTCGTGGTACCCCTCGCTACCGCCGATTTCTTCCCAAGAGTCACGTGTTAAGAAAGAAAGGCAAACATTTCAACGGTACCGCAGACCACAATGCCAAGCCTCGCAACCGGACCGGTCGGATGTACCGAGATGGTCAATGATGTCAAAGTAGTGTTTGGGAAGGGACCTGGCAAAGATACCCTGCTCCAAACGACGATGAAGGTCACGCACCCATGTGGAAGAAGAAGTCAATATTTTAGGAGCTACCCTATTGGCAAGTCCTAGAGGTTCGCAGTGCAATTGACGTGATGCACCTAACAAAGAATCTTTGTGTCAACCCGCTAGGCTTCATGGGTGTGTACGGGAAGCATAAGGACACACCAAGCGATCGGACGATGATGGACGCCTATACTTAGGCCCCTAGCTTTAGTCTTACCAAAGAAGAGAAGGAAAGCATGTTTGAATGCCTAAACAACATCAAGGTACCATCCGGATTCTCCTCAAATATAAAGCGATTAATAAATGTGCCGAGAAGAAATTTCAACACTTAAAGTCCCATGATTGCCACGTGCTCATGACGCCAGCTTGCTTCCATTGCGCTTAAGAGGGATTCTACCTCCAAAAGTACGTCCTGTTGCTCGTGAAGCTATGTGCATTTCTCAATGAAATATCTTAGAAGGCAATCGATCCACGTGAATTAACTAAGCTACTGCACGATGTGGTTCGGTGTCTTGTCGGCTTTGAGTTGGTGTTCCCTCCGTCCTTCTTTAATATCATGACACACCTCCTAGTTCACCTAGTCAAAGAGATTGCTATTCTCGGTCCCGTGTTCCTACACAACATGTTCCCTTTTGAGAGGTTCATGGGAGTCTTGAAGAAATATGTTCACAACCGGCTCGCCTGTAGGGAAGCATCGCCGAGGGCTACGGAACAATGAGGAGGTCATTGAGTTCTCATGTTGACTTTATTCCCGACCTTGACCCAATTGGTGTCCCCTGAATCGCGACATGAGAGGAGGCTAAGTGGAAAGGGGACACTAGGAAAGAGAACACTAGGAAAGAGAACATATATCAAGATGGAGGATAATAATTTCGATAAAGCACAATACACGCTTCTGCAAAACAAAGACTATATCGAAGAACATAAGGAGCTAATACGATCAAAGTTTTCCCTCGACATGGATGAGGATTCGATTAGGGCGTGAGCACTTATCAAGTTTTATCTACCGGTTGAAAAAAAAATGTCAAGGTGATCGAGTCTTCCGTGAGCAGCTATATAGGTTGGCCGCACAACCATCGTGGCATGTCCTCACATACAAAGGGGTATGAAATAAATGGTAGCACATTTTACACAAGATCCCAGATAAAAGGAGCACCAACCAAAACAAAGGTGTTCTAATAGATGCCGAAGACCCAAATGGGGTGAAGGAAACATTTTATGGCTGCATAGAGGACATATGGGAACTAGACTATGGAGGTAATTTCAAGGTCCCTTTGTTTAAGTGCCGATGGGTGAAGTTGACCTAAGCGGGGCTTTAGCAGATTGACCAAGATTATGGATCCACAACAAAGTGGATCTAAAAACCACAGATTATAAAGAAGAACCATTTGTCCTCGCCAAAGATGTATGCGTCGGTATTCTATGTCAAAGACATGGCTACAAAACCTAAGAAAGGGAAAAACAACAAGGAGCCAACAAATGATGAGCCCAGCGCCACATAGTTCTTCCGGTAAATCAAACATTGTAGGAATTGAGGACAAGTCGGACATGTCGAAGATTATGAGAAGCAAATCAGAATTGTGCCTTTCAAAGTGAGCAAGGATCCCTCCATCTTACTCAATGAAGAAGACACTCCATGGACAAGATAGAAGCCAACTTAATTTAGTGTTTGTTTAATATCGTATTTTGAGACAACCCTATATGTAATAATTATGACCTAACATTTTTATTAGTGTGTTCCATTTGACAATGTTTGACAATGCTACGAATATACTTTTAAAAAACAAGTAACGTGAGAATTTTTACGTATTATAATGTAAAAATAATGTTCCCTGTCAAAAATACATTATATTTAATTATTTTATTTAATGGCAACAATTTTGCATTAATGAATTATTGATTATTAACTACATTATCATAGCTAGTCAATAGAAAAAGGTAAAATTTTTTAGGTTACATATTTTTATAGTGTGGAGTAAAACAATGTGTAGTTAAATTCTATTTTTCAAAAGTTTTAAAATTGCTATGTAATTTGCTATATTAAAAAATGAATTGTAGTGAATAAATGAAAAGAAAATGTAAAAAAATCACAAAGAATGAAATGGTGGCGGAAATGGGAAAAAATTCACCTTTACTCGGATTCTCACGGCCCGGGAGTAAAAGTGGGCTGATTGCGCCGGCCGCCTCAAAATTCACCTTTACTCCCTGCGTGAGTGCACCGGGAGTAAAGGGGGACTTCTACTCCCGGTTGTAGAGAGGAGCGGAGTAAAGGGCATCTACTCCCGGTTGGGGAGGGAGCCGGGAGTAGAAGTCCGTGGTATATAACTTCGGGCGCCTTTTTCCCCTCCTTCCTCCGCGATCCAGATCCAAGACGCCGCCGTCTCGTCATCATCGCCCCGCGCCCGTCGTCATACCGCACGCGCCCAGCGCCGCGTCGCTCCTTCGCCCGGCGACGCGCCTCGCGCCATCCATCCCGCGCCGCCTCCACCTAGATCGCGTAGTCCTCGATGCCGCGCAGACTCGCCTCCGGCACCTCAACGCCGCCCGCGCAGGCCCCACGGCAGCCGCGCCCTCAGCGCGGCGCTAGCCCCTCCTCAACGCCGCCCCCTCCTTCCGGCGCGACCCGGCGGCGCCCTCGCCGCGCCGCCTCGCCTCGATATCCCACGGGCGGCCCCTTCCCTTCCCCTCGACGCTACGCTTCATCCTCCCTCCACACGCGCCTCCACTCGACGGCGGCAGCTGAGGCCTCGCCCCCCCTCCTCAACGCCGAGACCTCCACGCCGGCCACCCGCCGCCGACCCAGCAGCGTCGCCGCCCCTTATGCGCCAACGAAAAAAAAATTCCAAGAAAATTTAAAAACAAATGTCAGAATCTAAAAAAAAAAAATGTTGTAAAAAAAAATTTAGAATAATTGTATATGATTGTATGAGAATTGTAAACAATGGTAAAACCGTTAGGGTTTCCGGCGACTTTTAGATTTTTCGTGAATGTGTGTTAGGGTTTCCTGACGACTTTAGATTTTTCGCAAATGTGTGTTAGGGTTTCCGACGACTTTAGATTTTTCGCGAATGTGTGTTAGGGTTTCCGGGACTTTAGATTTTTTGTGAATGTGTGTTAGGGTTTCCGGCGATGATGAACTATACTTTTCGATGAATGCATGTGTTAGGGTTTCCGAAACGACGTCGACGCGTTTTCCGATCGATGTACAAAAAAGAGTTCAATGTAACATGTAAAATTGAAACTTAGTTTTTCCGACGAAAGCACGTGTTAGGGTTTCCGACGATGAACTAAAATCAAAACTTACTTTTCGATGAATGCACGCGAAACCGGTTCTCGATTTACCTAACTAAACTAAAAACTTACTTCTCGACGAATCCATTTGTTAGGGTTTCCTATGACGTCAAACGTGTTCCGATGTACAACGTAACATGTAAAATAAAAACTTAGTATGTTTTTTGTTTTTCGTGGATAGATGGCTGATCCAAGAGACAACATCAACATGGACGATGAAGAATTAATGATGAATATTATCCACGGTGGTGGCAATGATCAAGTTGACGATGATAATAATAATGAAATGGAAGATGGAGATGTCGACCAATACTTAATGGATTTTGTGCGTAACAACCTGTGCGCTTATGATGAGGAGGTATATATGTGTTCATTATGTATGAATTAATATATATATATATATATATATATATATATATATATATATATATATATATATATATATATATATATATATATATATATATATATATAACATTTTTCTTCTTATTTGAAATGTCTTTGTATATCAGCCTTTCGCATCAACGTCAACTACACGCCAATAGTAAGACAACTCGAGGGCCCATTAAGCCGTTGGAAGGCCGATATATCATCACGAGTTCCATGTGGGAAGAGGACAAGTGCTAGGAGAAGATGCCAAAAGATATACGTACCCAATCAGGGTACCTTGTAAGGGAAAGGATCCCGATCACATGTCGGCTATGGAAGAAGAGGAAGAGTGCACCTCATATTAGTTACGCCTCGATCGTCGACAAGGCTATAATCCGCAAGAGGTTTTATTGAAATTCTCGCTTTGAAACAGATAAGTATCACGATGTCATCACCCATGATGATTTGGTGGATAGAGTTTATAATCGAGTATGCAGCTCATGGCCAAACAATTCGTGGTCCTGGAAGAAGGATTTGTACAATAAATACGCCAAGAAGAACCCGACTCCAAATTGGTTTGTTCCAAATTGGATTGCCAAGCGAGAGGCCGTATTGGGACGAATTTGTGGAGTACAAGACTTCGAGAGGAGGCAATGGAACTTTCGAAAAGAACCAACAAAATGCCGTAGAAAGGAGTGCCACCACCGCTTAGGGTCCGGTGGCTATGCAAGTTCCATTCCAAAGTGGAGAAAAAAAAAGAAGAGGACCTTCTCGGCAAGGGGATCACACCGTAAACACTCAACCGCCTAAACGCACTAAGCGGTGGGCTCGGGTCATGGGGACAATTGTGCCCGTGAGACCGCAAGGTAATTCATGGCAAAAAAACTTGAGGAGGCAACAAAAAAGATTGATGGACATTCTTCAAGCGAAATCTCGCGGCTTGTTCAGGCCCAATAGAGAGAGAGAGATGAACTTACATATGCCATTGGGACTGCGAAGAGCACACCGGGTCGAACAAGAGGCAAAGGGGCCGTTCCATGGAAGTTTGGTTTCCCGATGACATCGGTACCTATAGAACCCACCGGAGAAGGAAGGAGCTTGAGTTAGAGCACATGCGCATGTTGGAGCAATATGCCGTTAACGCAGTTGAAGCAAAAGGAAGAAGAAATGCAAGCAAAAATGCAAGAAGAAGTCAAAAGGCAAGTCTAGCTACAATTGAATGAGCTGCTTTTACGGTGCACCACCGCAGCTTTCCGGGTAGCCACTCGATCAAGTGAGAAGAAGTCGCTTCCACACAACAGCCAAGTCTTGTTGACACCGACCTGCGCTTCCCCGTGGATGACATCACCGAAAAGTTGACACCATGCGAGCCGCACATCCCAAAGGAGGGTGGCGAAGACAGTGAAGGTGGCCATTGCGGTTGTTAGTCCGATTGACCGTACCAAGACACCAAGACTCCATGGCGCGATAATGCCACCGGGATTTCTTTGTCGTCTCGGTGGATAAAGTGGTTGAAGGTTACTACCGACGTGGATCTTGAAATTGAAGGAGGTGACGGGGATACAAAACTAGGAGACGTTGAGAAGCAATTCATTGCATGGCGTAAACGGTACATTGTTATTCCCGGGATGCCGATGCCGCACCGCCTCCCGAGTTACCACAACCCGGTGGAAAGGATGGCTCCCGGAGGATCGTAGTAGTCCCGGGCGGTGGTTACGATGGGCGGTAGAAGACACGACAACATCCCCGGCCGCATCTCCAAGGCAGTCGCCACAGCCTCCACCACCACCACCACCACCTCCAGGGCCGCCACCGGCGCCCGCAAAGGTGCAGTCACCGCCTCCAACGCGGTCTGCAGTGCCTCCTCCCGTGACAAAGGCAACTAAGAAGACAACCTTACGGTCTTCGGCGCGCAAAGGCGAAGAAAATATTGACCAGTAAACGAAAGTTCATTCCCAAGAAATTGCCTGGGGAAATGAGTAAGGAGGAATTGGACGTCGAAGTCAAAGAAATAAACCAAAAATTCTTCAAGTCAGTGTGCCCGAAGAAGGCGGCGGCGGCGGCGGCGGAGGAGGTCAAGGCCTACTTCCTACCTCAAAGAGTGCTAAGACAGAAAATAGAAGCTAGGAAAAAGAAAGATAAGGAGTCAAACAAGCCCTCACCACTTTCAGACTTTGACCGCACTCTATTCAAGGAAATTGACCCAAAGAGAAGGAAGAAGAGTCAAAGTGTTCCACAACTTGGAGATACGTCACGACCACTTTCAAAGGAAGTGTTCGATCAATACGTTCGAACACGTAGTACATAAAGTTTCCTTCCGGTGCATCGGTTAATACCCGGTGAGCTTTTAGAGTACAATTTTGCTAGTGGTATCGACATGAACAGAGTGATCTTTGAGATCTGCATGATAGATGATGACCAATATAGAACCTTTCAATTGGGCGAGTCTATGGGATCCCGATAGATGTGCTAGCCTGGGTACTCAAATGTATGAGCTAAACAGAAGTACCTAGACTTGTGTGCAAAAAGACAAGACAAATTTGGTGTCGACTAAGAAACCAATGGGGAACGGGCGATGACGTGATGTGGGTTGATTTTTGTGAATTGCACCAACTATTCCACCGACCTCCCTCGACAAAAGCCTCCTCAAATTTATTGTTTGTAAGTGATTCTTTCTCTGTTTACTAATACGTCAATATGTCCCGATAATATATGTATGTGTCTAATACCATGCTCTTTCTCGACCATATATGTAGATCTTGGATTCAACATTTCCGAATCAAGGAGCGCATCGATATTGGATACATTGATCCTTATATCGTGCACAAAAACCCAAAATCAATACATGGTTTGAAAGTAGACACCGCGAGAAAAATATAAAGATGTTCCTCGAAGTTTACCCGCACCGACAAGAGGGTAGTAATGTTCCCATACGGATTCAAGTGAGTGTTCCTAACATTGACAATCATGTTCTTCATAATAACCTTTCTTTCTAGCTAGCTCAACCGTTTACACATGCAAAGGGACATCGGATATTGTTTCACATCGAGCAACCAAAAAAGTCATCTCACAATCTTTGACTCGTTGAGATGGCCCCGAGCTTGGTACGAAGATATGATCGAAACAATTCAGGGGTAATTGCGTAAAACCTCGCCAATTTTATATATACTCAAGAATTTCAAACCCTTTGCTTATGTGTTAATTAATAGTCTAAGTTTTTGTTCTATTGTGCGGGGTTTGGGCAGAGATAAAACATGAACATAATATGACCGATCGCGAACCGCAACCAATGTACAACTATTCTCGGTATGTACCGTATATATGGTTACATTAATTCAAGTCCCTATATTGCTTCATATATATGACAAATGACTCTTTTTTATCTTAAAGTGGGGTCTACAACAACCACAGGGACCAGTCATTGTGGATTATATTGTTGCGAGAATATCGATAAATTCCACCAATTACACCGAGCATGAACAGGTACGTATGTACATCAAAAGTCTGTTGTTATTGACATCGTTATTTAAATAACTAATCATATCTTATATATACTAATACTTTTTATTTTACTCGAATTGCAGGCGAGGAGGTTAATGGAGAAAACATTAAAAGACACGCATCTTGAAGCCATGCAAGAGTCTATTGCGGATTTATTAATACCCAGATCCTAGAGCCTTCCTACGAGTTCTACAACGACACCAACGACAAAATGGCTGCCAAAGGATCCTCTGCACGTGTAATCGGGACATGTAGTATTATCTTAATATGTAATCGAGACATGTATGAACAACTTATATATATTTGTGCTTGAACAATCACTAATGTGTAATATATATGTGCGTGCTTTAATATATAAATATATGTGTGTGCTTTTAATATATATCTATATGTGTGTGCTTTAATATATATATATATATATATGTGCTTTAATATATGTATATATATAGATTACAAATTAATAAGCACCATTCAAATGCTATTAAGAATTAAAATAAACAATTGACACGCAACTGAAAAAAAAAAGACCTTTACTCGGTTGGGGGTACCAACCGAGTAAAAACCTCTCTGGCCGCCACGCGTTGCCTGGCAGAAGCTTTACTCCCCGGTTGGTACCCCCAACCGAGTAAAGCCCCCCCTAGTCCCGGTTCCAATACTTTTACTCTCCAAGCCGTATTCCCGGTTCCGTAACCGCGACTAAAGGCCCTAACGAGCCGGGAATAAAAAAGTCGATTCTGTACTAGTGTATCAAAATCCTGGTAATTAATTAAGTCAACCTGTAGGCCAGCTTCTATGCACATTCTATTTCTTCAGTCTCCACGAATGGCTAGCTTGAGACTTGAGAGGGAGACGAAGAAGCAGCAGGTCAGCATGACAACTGAATAGGGCTGCAGCCTGAATAATAATTCTAGCACGGCGTTCTTGACGTTCTTTTTCAGAACCAGGCGTGATCTAATTGACGCGGTCATGTCCTAGCTAGATTATTGGGTGTGCAGTGTGCAAAAGCAGTTCTAGCATGGCGTTCTCCGACCCCATTGACATTGTGCCCTCCCTTTCATTCTCAACTCATCATATCCTTGGGTCATATGCTCATGTGCATGCCAAGTTGGCAGTGGCTATAAACCATAAGTAGGGAATTCTCTTGTGGCAGTTGGTGGACGCATGTACGTTGTTGATGGTCATGTACCACTACCTGCCGGTAAATTTTGTCAACTGGAAGTAATTGAAACAGTTGCAACATAAAACAAAACAATTGACTCTGTGTTTTTCGTAATAATATTATATGTTGTCATCACCGTCTTCTGGACCACTGAAACTTCAAAGAAGAATTCTTACTGCCACACAAACACACACACACACACACGCCCAGTTTTCTACTGCTATATCAACTTTCAACAAGGCTTTCGAATTCCACTACGAGGTACGAATGAAGGTACATGCATCATTTATTCTAGTTTAGGGTTTCTCATGATTTATGATTGACAAATTATGCGCGGCCATCATCAGCCACTAATTTCATAGATTTTGACATATATATAATACAATAATTAAGCACCAGCAAATGCAGGTTTGTCATGACCCAGGGAAATAGGGCCCAGGAGGACAGGCCCGACGCCCCAAAGGGCGCCGCGCCGCCCGGGCTCAAGTGCAAGCCCGCCCCCCGCCGCCCCTCCCTTCCGCGGATTCTTCTCGCAACTAATTCGAGATAAAGGAGGAAAATATCTAGGATTATCTTTAGGTGTTTTGGTGTGCAAGGGGCTATCTCATCTATAAGTGAGACCCTTATTAGAAAATAAATAAATAGGATATGCTTGTAAAAGGTATTCCAATCTATAAGGAAACCTTTAGAGAGATTGCTTGAGATACAAGTCCCAATAGCCGGGTTATATAAGTAAGGGGTCTGTAATCTTTCGGGTAACAAGCAAATAAAGAATTTTTATCCCATCTTCCTCTTCCCCCTCTCTCCCCACGCGCGCCCCCCCGCCCCCGCCCCGCGGCCGCCACGCCGCCTCACGCGCCCGTCTTGTCATGCCGGCGGCCCCCGGCGCCGCCACGCCTAACGCCGTCACCACCACCATCGTCACCTCCTTCTCCTCCAATCTCCCCCAATTCACGTGTCGGCCCGGTCCAATCTAGCCGAACCGCGGCGGCGTATCCGGAGACCACTACGATCCACCCACCACCATGGGCCTCGAATCCAAGAAGCTGCTGAAGAACCGGCGGCGAAGTTCGCCAAGATGAACGCCGGGATGGACAAGATCGATGATAGGCTCGCTATCATCTCGGGGCGACGACCGGCAGAACGCCAAACACCGCCAACAACTCCATGACGCCGAGATCGAGATGAGGGCGATGTTCGAGACGGCAGCCCGCGACTTCATCAAGAAGCGGACGGATGGCAAGCGAGAACTAGGACAATCGGAACAAAGAAACTGATGCGGAGAACCCGATGAAGGGGCTACTTGAGGCCGAAGGTCGCATCGCCAGCACGTCATATGCGGGGGGCGCATGCGCCGCCTCCTTCACCTCCGGCCGACACCTTCCCGTGTCTCGCCCCCCGCCGCACAAGCCGCCCTTCCCTACCAATGATGGCAGGGACGCATCCCCTTCCATGGATCAACCACTCGAGCAATTCTTCAGGGGGACAAGGTACGCTTAGCTACGGAGCAAATCCGTATGCTTCCTATCATCTCACATGAGGAGCACACAAATGGTACATGAGGCTGTCCCAAGAGAAACCGGTGGCCAGATTGGGCAAGCTTTGCTCAATATGTCAACGAGCGCCGCCCAACCGAATCCGGCGCAATCCGGGTGAGTGGGACATCACCGAGGAAGGCGGGCGGCATCGATGAGTACACCGAAGGCTTCCTCGGCACACGTGGCGCGCGTGCGAGGCAACCTCGACGACCAGCAGCAGGTCAACATCTACACAGCAGCTTGGGCGAACCGCTCAAGACGGACGTCGAGATGCGTAACCCCAAGGACATGGAGGCAGCCATGTCTCTCGCCAAGCGTCACAGTGACGCCTCGCTATCCTCTACAACACCGGCAAGAAGCCAACCACAGGCGAAGAGGGCAGGGCCCCGCGCCCCTGGCCCTACTAGCCGCCCCAGCGCCCCCCCCGTCCGCGGCAACGACTGCGGCCCGTTCAAACGGTCGACACCGTAGGAGATGACGGAACGACGCAAGGCCGGACTCGCTTCAACGTGATGAGCCGTTCTCACGGGTCACAAGTGCAAGCATCTTTTCGACATCACGATCTTCAACGACTACACCGACAACACGACCAAAACGCCCCACTAGCGGACGTCAAAGAGGAGCCACCGATCTGAAGGTCCTCACCGGGACCCCGACTCCCGATGCGTGGTGCTCATTCTCTCTACCTCGTCGGCATGATCTCGAATGCGGGCGTCAACATCATCGCCGACTTCGGGGAGCAACGCACAACTACATCGACCCCAGCGTGGTGACTTCGGCCGCCTTCGGACTTAGCCGCTGCGTGTCGTCGATCACCATCGCACCGGCGCCACGCCTACATGCAGCGCCGCCACCTTCGACGTGCCACTACGCCGACGCCCGGCACCTTCGACATCGATAGCTACGTCATGCCACCGGGCAAGGGCGTCGACGCCATCCTTGGCATGCCTTTGGCGGGCAAGCTGGGGCGCGTGGCGTGGGACTTCGCGACCCACGAGCTGCGGTACTACCGTGAGGGTCGCCGAGCACGTTCACCGGCTCCACCCTCGGCCAGGGGCGCCCGCCCCGCCTCCCAGTCGCATCTTCGCCGGCAGCATACGTGCGCTGCGACTCGGCTTGGGAACGCGTTCGAGGCATGCGACGCCTTGGACCTCACGACACATTCGTCGGTCTTCGTCCAGCTGCGCCAGCTACATTGGAGGATCGAAGCACCTACGCCGCATCGCCCTCGACGTCACCACGGGGGACGCCGCTCCGGCATGGACACTTTCGAAGACGGCCTCCCCTCTTCGACGGCCGCTTCTACCTTCCGGCCTCCTCCACTCTTTGCCGGACTTCTTTCGAGGCCTTGCTTTCAGGCGGGGAGTTCGCGGGGGCGAACTTCCTCGCCTTGAGCCTACACGACCGGAGCCAACTTCACCGCACCGACCGCCATCTTCTTGGGCGGCATATGGCGCGGGCGCCACCACGTCGGCCCGCGGCCGGTCGCCTTCCTCGACGGCATGGATCGCCTCCTCACTGTCGACAATGTCCACATCAGCTATGATGTAGAGAGGGTGTCCACCGGCTTTCGCCCTCTTTTTCGGCGCCGGTTCCTTCATGTGCGGTGCGATGTTGAACTTGGTCGCCACTCCTCCTACTGCCCACGCTTAAGGGGTGGAGCTGAAGTGAACGCGTGCTCGCGACCACGGTAGTACCGCAGCTCGCGGGTCGCACGCGCGTCACGCGTCCCAAGCTTGCCCGGCCAAGGCATGCCAAGGATGACGCCGGCGCCCTCGCCCGGTGGGCATGACGTAGCCGTCGGTCGGCTGTGCCGGGTGTCGAGGCATAGTGGCACGCCGAAGGTGGCGCCGGTGCCGGTGTTGATCGCACATGCAATCGGCCGAACCGAGGCCTGCCGTAGTCATCACGCTGGGGTCGATGTAGTTGTGCATTGCTCCCCGAGTCTACGCTGATGTTGACGCCCGTACCAGAGATCATGCCGCCGACGCAGGTAGAGAGAATGAGCACCACGTCTCGGGGAGTCGGGTCCCGAGGACCTTCAGATCAGTGGCTCCTCTTTGACGTCCGCTAGTGGGGCGTTTGTCGTGTTGTCGGTGTAGTCGTTGAAGATCGTGATGTCGAAAGATGCTTGCACTTGTGACCCCGTGAGAACGGCTCGTCACAGTTTAAGTTGAGTCCAGCCTTTGCGTCGTTCCGTCATCTCCTCCGGTGTCGCCCGTTTGAATGGCCGAGTCCTTGCCGCCGACGAGGGGCCTGGGGGGGCCAAGCAGGGCCAGGGGGCAGGGGCCCCGCCTTCGCCCTGTCCGCTTGCCCGGTGTTGTAGAGGATGGCGAGGCGTCGCTCGTACGCCCTGGCGAGAGACATGGCTGCCTCCATGTCCTTGAGTTCTGCATCTCGGCGTCCGTCTTGAGCCCAAGTTCGCCCAAGCCCGCCGTGTAGATGTTGACCGCTGCTGGTCGCCGAGGTTGCCCGCGACGCCCCGTGGTGCCGTGAACTGCCGGTGTACTCATCGACGCCGCCGTCTTCCTCGGTGCCGACTCACCCGGATTGCGCCATTCACCGGGCCGGCGCTTTGTTGACATATTGAGCAAAGCTTGCCCAATCCGCCACCGTTTTCTCTCGGGATAGCCTCATGTACCATTGTTGTGCTCCTCCCGTGAGATGATAGGAAGCATACCGGACTTTGCTCAGAGTCCGCGCACCTTGTCCCCGAAGAATTGCTCGCAAATGTTGATCCATGGAAGGGGATCGCCCTTGCCATCATAGGTAGGGAAGGACAGCTTGTGCGGGCGGGGCGAGACACAGGAAGGTGTCTACGGAGGGGAAGGAGGGGGCGGCGCATGCGCCCGCCGATGACGTGCTGCTGATGCGACCTTTGGCCTCAAGTAGCCCTTCTTCATCGTTCTCGGATCACCGCTTTGTTACCCGATTGTCACCCGTTACGCTTGCCATCACCGCTTCTTGATGAAGTCGCGGGCTGCCGTCTCGAACATCGCCCTTGGGCCGGGTTGGGCCTGTCCTCCCGGGCCCTATTTCCTGGGTCATGACAGCTTTTCTTGATTTGATTTACCATGCATATTACATGAAGTGCCATGAGCTTTTGCCGTGAATTTTGGTGGAATCATATGCCATTGCTCTGTGTATAGTAAGTTTTAGTTTGTAAAGGGATGGCTAATGATACAACAATGCACTTTATCTCACAAACCAAACAAGAAATTATTGGTACCACTATTACAACTTTGGTTTTCGAAAACGGGCAATAACCTTTCAATGAAGCGACGGGACATAATGCTCGCCTTAAGCTTGTGGTATCTAATAGTCCACATTTTGTAGAGACATGTCATCATCAACGCTCGCCATCGTTAATTAAAAAAATTGAAATCTAGTGTCAAGGCACGCTGGCACCAGATCTCCACATTCATCATCCCACCATTGGTTTCTATACCAACCACACCATTAGAGGGGCCCCACTTGCCCTAGATCTCGCTTTTTCTAACTTTGATCTAGTCTGTCCATCGTTGATCTATGAGAGGGAAAGAGGGTGAGGGCGAGATTCATAGATGAGAAGGAGAGATGATGAGGGGTTCTCGTTAGAGTCTCACCGCTACTTCTAAGCCAATCGCACCATTATTACATTGTGGAGGGCGCCATTCTCGGATCATATTAGCCGATGTGCTTCATCCAAATATGTGTTTGCCATGGGTATGTGGAAAGAGAGGGTGAGAGTGTTTGAGAGAGAGAGAGAGAGAGAGAGAGAGAGAGAGAGATCCAGAGCATTGATGAAGGGCACCTACGCACCTCCTCTATATATCATGCTTCATTGTACTATAGCCTTCCCATGTGTCCACTCCAATGTCACGTTTGCCACAATTATACCACCATCGCACTCCACATTACTCTACACCATCCTTGCTGATAGCCATACGACTCACCCTGGAACCACAACAGTGTGGGCATCACCAACCATCAATGACATGAGCGCAATCTGCTGCTCGAGTCCATAGCTTAGCTCTAGTTAGACTTTTGAGCAATGTGGCCTATAGCCTCTCGCCCATGTGGCCACATCTAGCACACCATTGCTACCTCTTTGGGCTGCCAACATTGATGGAGCCACCACCGGAGGTTATGTCCATGTGGCAACAATCCTTGCTAACAAAGATGTTGTGCACACCAGATCCATAGGGTAGTTGGCCTCTCGGATAGGGATTCACTATTTCCCCATGTTGCATTAGTGTTAGGTTTGATGTATCTTGGGTGATGCGAGGAGAGAGAAGGGTGGTGGCTATATCCGGTGTCGGTTCTCCGTTGCCGCAACCTGGTCGCCCATCTCCCTCCCTTCAGATCTCTCCCATCGAGTGCCAAGCCTAGCATTCGCTCTCCAGGTTGGCCTACCTCCTCACTAGATCCGGCCTCTCCGTGGAGCCGTTGTGGTTGTGGGGAGGGGGGAGGCGCGGTGGCGGTGGTGGAGGGAGGGAGGGAGGGACATGTGGCGATGGGAGCGAGAGGGAGCAGAGGCTCCGCATTAGGAACGCACCAGCATGGATTTTCTCCCGGTGTTAGGAGAGGGGGATTGATAGGGAGAAGAGTAGAGGGAGAGAGCCGCTGAGTGGTGGTGGCGGCCAAAAGTGATGACTGCTTTGGGGTGGGTGCCAACCCTGCTGCTAGTTTCATCGGATTTTAATATTTTTCAGGTCCATGCTCCTCTATCGGTGACCCGCTTCATCAAAACGTGTTCTTGCCAAGACTCATTTGAGACGTGTCTTACTTTTTATTAGGGACGATGTTTCTTTAGGGGCGTCTTGGGTGGCTTCGCTTTCGGTGACGCATTGTGTTTAGCTACGCCACCGATCACATATCGCTGGCGTGTTTTTTAGATTGAAGTCACTAAGTAAGGTGTCTCCCATTTGTGCTGTTTTGGCATAGTGTATGTGAGTGAACACAAGAGTTTGGGGTGGGGGTGGGGGGAAGGGATAGGCTTATGTGTACAATTCGAGAGCGAGAGAAGAGTGGGATGTCAGATGTGGCAGCTATGGGGTGGCTTGTATTTTAGTTAAAGTTATGGGCCTTGGGACTCTATTAAGAGGCTGTGTTTTTTTTGTTGCACTTCTTCAATTCAAAAATCATTTTTAGATGTTAGGCCTTGTCTATAATTTTTTGAGATAGTCTAAGAAGATATTTGATGGCCACCTCCATAGATAAAAAAGGAGAGTATACTAAAATCAAATTGTAGGAACAAAGGTGTTGATGAACCGCACGATCCATTCTTTAGACCAAACATCCCTTACACTCCTTATCTTCTAAAAATGGGCAAAATACTCTAAAATACTCCCTTCGTTGTTTCAAAATAAGTGTACATATCGTATTACTTCGAGGAGTCAACAATTTCGAAGTTTGACCTATAAAAACATTAACATTTACTATCTGAAACAAACATTATAAGACAATAAATCACATCATGTATTTTAGAGTAAACCTGTTAATAAAAATACAAATGTTAATATGATTATTTTAAAATCTAGTCAAAAAACTGATAATGTTTGACTCCGCAAAGTGTAAGATGTGCATTTTTTTTTTTGGACACTCAACCAGATTAAAGTGGGGAGATACTAATTTAAAATTGATAACTTAATTACCAGGTCTCTACCTACTCAGGCTAGCTCAAGTTCAGATCCAGATTAATGGCCTGTCCTTCGTCAGGTCAAGGGGAGATAAAGCAAAACTTTATGGTTGAATGAATGACTGAGTGCCTATGCAGGCTGTGCTTGTGCCTGACTTGACATCCGCTCAAACTCCAGAATAACAACCTATAGGTAAGATATGACTGAATTGTCTGAAACAATATAATTAATGCATGAAACGTACCAACCAACTTATTAGGTCCAAAATGTCAGGCATAGCTTGTGGTTTCAAATCAAAATATAGCCAAAACAGCTCAACATCAGTCACCCATAACTTGTTTTCAGCTCCAGTTTCTGACAGGAAGCAGATCCAATCAGATTTGCACCAGCATGTCATTCATTTTATTTGATACATGGTTGAAACTACTACATCATAAAAGTTTGCCTTGATACAGAAAGGTTTTTAAAAAAACATTGTATTTAACCTAAGGTGGATAGTATTTGTAATTAAATAAGGGATTGTATTAACCTAAGGTGGATAGTATTTGTAATTAAATAAGGGATTATGTCGATAGTTCGGATGAAAGGAATGCAAGTTAATTAGTGGGGCTTAGTGAGAAATGAGCTGGGGTTTATAGTTTTATAAGAGTATATAGAATCCAAGTTAGTGGGGCACTTAGCGGAGTACGGATATATACTAATATATGAGCTAAGGACAAGGTGAAAGCACAACCATAGCGTGTGACCGGTACCACGCCCATGCTCATCTTCCTCCTCCTGCTCGCAGTCAAGGATTCTTCTCGTCGCCTCCTGCTGAGAGCCCCACAAGCTTCTCCTTCAGAGTAGACACAAAGCTCGAGCCGTCTCTGCCATGTCGCACGTGGGACTCTAGGGTTTCACTGTGAGGAGGCGGGTGGAAGGAAAACGGAGTTCAAGATGAGACCCGGTTATAGTTAGAATGTGGAGGGTTTCATTGTGTGGAGGTGGGCAGAAGGTGAACGAAGAACAAGATGCGACCGGTTCTACGGTTAGAATGTGGAGGCCCAAGTGGTGTGGTAGGGTTTTAGGGCAGCTCGTGGCGGCGGGGAGGAGAGAGGAAACCTTCATATAGCCACCAAGTCGGGAGGCTGAGGTCGTGTGGGAGAGGTACCCTCACGCCGCCGTGCCATGGCGCAAAGGGTGGCGTGTTGAACTTTGCGTAATATGAGGTCATAACTTAAATCAGAACAATATTCCCTGCATTCTAAATTACATGTTGGTCTGACTTTTAATTCGGTACATAGTTTTACTACATACTTAGATATACATCATTAATAGATACGTAGTAATAGCTATGTATAAAAAGCCAAAATTCTAAATTACATGTTGTTCTGACTTTTAATTCTGGTACATAGTTTTTACTACGTACTTAGATATACATCATTTATAGATATGTAGTAATAGCTATGTATAGAAAAGCCAGGATGACTTAAAATTTAGAATGAAGAGAGTATAATGTTACATGATGGCAGCGCGTTTGCTTTGCTTCAATTATGTTGGACATATATATGACATACATGCATACGTGCTTGAAATTAAAGTTGGTGATCGATGCATGCAGACTAGCTCAAAACTTGATGCCGCCGGAATGAAAATTCAAATGTTTTCAGGCATTTATTTTTACACGAATTACTGATGAGCTAGTTTGTCGCTGTCGCATTCAGGAATTGAAGTCGTGATGTGCTGGTATAGCTCAACTGCCTTCCATGCATCTAGTGGGTGCAACAGGACATTAAAGACAGCTAGCAGCTCTGGCCATGTGGATCTCTATCCCTTTTTTTTTTTTTTTGGTTAGCACTATGGCCTTTCATTATCATCACTGACTCAGCTGAATCGCGAGCCACTTGGGCACGGTCTAGAGGGGGCCATATATGGTCTCTATCTTGACTAGTAAAGAGATAAGGGACACAATGTTGGGTCGTCGAACAACACACAGCTAGCAATAGGTAATCAATTAATCCCCTTTGCACTGCAGTCAGCAGGATACAAGTGTGAAGTGTCCAACGGTTATGATCCCACATTCCCACTCCATGGATGATATAAGCATGGAAGCAAACCCCTAGTATATCTATATATACTTATATGTTTATCTATATATATGTGTGTGCGTATTTATTTCTTTAGATATAGATAAACACACATACATATAGACAGGGTTTTAATCAATGCTAGCTTGCATATATATTTATACATGTCTTTGAAGTTTGAATTATATCTGCTAGAAAAATTCCAATCGGAGCGGTTTCAATTCAACAGCGAGCGAAGACTAGTCCTTTTATGTGGAAAAGGCGCGCATGCATGGGATCGATCCGGCTAGGAGCTCAGTGTAGAAGCTAGCATGCATTTCATTAGTTGGATCCGAGCTTCTTGAAGACGCTCGATCGCTGATGTAGATATATAACCTGCTTATTGTGGCTTGCTGGTCACTGATCGAGTCACTATATGGACCAGAGCAGCACAAAAGAAACGAAAAGGAACCTGGATGGGTTCCTGTCTATGCGCCTTCGCTGCGCTTTGCCATCTCGATCGATCGGAGTCGATCGTGTCCAGGCCGGCCGACCCATTCTCTGGCTTAATTGTGCCTGTGATCACATGGTCACAGAGACAAGCTCGATCGTGCTTCCGATCCACCTGCAAGCCTCCTAGAAACCTGGAAAAATTCAACAATACGACAGCATCCATCTTCAATGTTTGTGTGGAAAAAGTGCACAGCAGCGCACACAGCTGTCCTAGTACGAGAGCGTGTGTACTGCGGCTAATAGTAGATGGATGGAGCTAGGTTGATGGCGGTGGGTGGATGTATGATAGATAGCGGCTAGTTTAACTTGTTCACTAAGAAAGATGGGCACGGCAAGCCACGTGTATATACAACTTTTTAGGTCTTGTTTAGATGTAGTCGTATTGGAGTATGGCTTGAGCTAAATTACACTCTTCAATCCACCTCAACATATGTACGTGGATTGATGTAAATACAACCACCAAACAAGGCCTCAACTTAGGATAGACACCGTTGAAAATGATATATGGTTCGCAGTTTAATTATTATTTATTAGTGCTGGTTGCAGCGCAATGCTGAGAGAAATAAATAGGGAAAGCCAGATTTTTCATATTTGGAAGAGACAAGGATGAAAAAGGGTCACAATGAGGTGAGTTGTTTACTTATGGTAAGACCAAGGACTCTGAACAGGAGCTTATTTGGATGTCTGTTAGGTGATTTCCCCTTGCAGTATCTAGGTATCACTATGCACCATGTCAAACTATCCAACAAGGATTGGGTCAGTAAGTATTGAAGAAAGGTTCCAAAAAAAACTTTGGAATGGAAAATTATTATCGGAGGACATCTTGTCCTCATTAACTCGGTGGTAACTAGCTTAGCTATGTTCATGGTATCTTCTTTTGAAATCCCTAGAGGAGTGTTGGGATCTAACTTCGCTCCTAAGACTTTTATCCTAAACTTTGAAGTTGCAGGAAGGAAACTTTCGTCAACATAAAAGTGAATTTCAGGAATATGATGAAGTTAACTTCATTGGGCAGTAACTTCGCACTGAAGATTCAACTTCGCTAGTCTTAGAACGAAGGTTTCAGCGAAGTCGGCGAAGACAGCCGCTGGAACAAGAAATTCAAAGATTCAATGTTCAAGGATTCAAGCGAAGTCAATGGAGACAACTTCGCTGGAATGAGAGATAAGAGTTTTGAGCGAAGTTACGGAAAAACAACTTCGCTGGAAAGTAAATTATGTAATAGTTCAAATGTGAAGTTTTGTGTTTTCCATATAATAATTTTCGAGAATTAACGTGTCAAAGACGTTCTGGACGTGTTGAGAGTTCAACGAAGGGACCAAAAGATCAAGAAACCCGAGAGAAGACGACTGATCAAGAAACATGCCGAACGCTGGGCTGCTGCTGAGGTGCGTCCGACGCGTCACGGGCGGACCGTCCGGCGGTACCCTCGAGCCGCGGTCCCCATCGAACAGCGTCCGGTGCACGCCCGACGCTGTGCTGGCGTCCCCGCCCTGCCCCTCGTCGTGCGGCGGTGCCCTGGCTCGCAAGGCTCTCTGGACTGCGTCCGGCGCTTTCCCCTAGCGCGTCCGGCGCATTGCCCGAAAGTGTACGCGCATGATGACGGCTTTTCCATGTTCTGAACCGATCAAATTGGTATTCGTTTTTAGAAAGGTTGGGTGATTGGAAACGTATCTAATATGGTTTCCTAAGGGGATAAGACCACCCCTCTATATAATGAGAGGTTCATGGCCGATCCAATCGATCAAAGATCAACTACCAACTCCTCAAACCCTAATTCTCTTCTCTCAACCCCCGTAATTTGCTGTTCGGTGGCATTCTCCGTGAATTTCGTCGGTGTTCTAGGTGGCCTTGCCGATCCTAAGGTATTCCAAACATGCTTTCTCCCGAGGATCTTTCCGGAGGGCATTCTGAGGTCATCACAGTCGAAACCGAGCACTACATCGGCCTCATCGATCTCTTGATCGTCTTGGTCAATCACGCTGCGGTTTTCGTTGCTTGTAGGTTGTGTGCAACCTCTTGGGGCGTCTAAGACCCACTCTAGTGTGTTTGGTGTGAACCCTAATTCGCGTCAACAAAACCCTAGAGAGAAAAAGGAAAGAAATGAACATGGAACACCACGCCGCAGATCGACACCGTGCTAGAGGCCGCAGACCGACATCGTGGGGAGATACGTTGTCGCGCACGGCGCGCGCGTAAGAGGCGGGGTGCGGTGGCGGCGCAAAGAGGGGCGTCTTGGGCGTGGCCATGACGGAGAGGTGGGACATAGCATGCCGCGAATTGCTACGTTGAGACTTGCGAGGGAGTCGAATTGAAGAAAACAAAGATGTCAGCATGACAATTGAATAGGGCTTTAGCTTGAATAATTCTAGCTCGGCGTATGTTCTTGACGTTCCTTTTTCAAGAATCGGGCGTCGAATTGAAGAGATCCCCGTCGACCCATTGGGTGTGCAGTTACGGCATTGTGTTCTCGATCCCATTATTGACAATTGACATTGTGCGCTCCCGGCCCTTTGATTCAAGTTCTTTTCGGCTCCCAAAGTTTCAACCTGATGTCATCCTCAACTCATCATCGATCCAACGGTCATGCACGCCAAAGTTGGCATTGCCTGTAAAAACAAGCTGGGGTGTATGTGCCGGGTGCCACTACCAGTTAATAATATATATATATGAGCCTGTTCGGTTTGGTATCAATACGGCTGGTTGATCTTGTGAGAGAAAGTACTGCTGGCTGGCGATGCTTGTGAGAGAAAAATACTGCTGACCGGGTCGGCCGATAAGCCGCTTAACAGGCCTATGTCAACAGGAGTGACTGAAACCAGTGCAACATAAAACAAGTGAATTTTCATATTCTAGCTCTTAAGTTTCACGATTGTACGGCAGAGAACGTAAAATATTATATGTTGTCACCGTCTTCTAGACCACTGAAACTTCAAAGAAGAATTCTTACTGACACACACACTTTCAACAAGGTACAAGGGCGTTCGAATGAGTTGTACTGCGAAGGTACAAGGCAGGTACATTATTGTCATTATTCTAGTTTCGTGTTTCTCTTGATTGAATTATCATGCGATCGAGACCACCATCAGCCACTAATTTCCTAGATTTCGACATATTTGCCTATTTAATAAGCACCAGCAAGTTCAGGTTGTTGACCTTGGTCCTGGACCAGAGCCTGTTGCCCCAACATGCGGGAGAGGGATCAGGAGATATTTTGGTCACAATGACCACACCAAGGGTTTGCTTGATTTGAGTTATTACCATCCATCTTATATGAAGTGATGCACACCATAAGTGTTTCATTGAATTTTGTTGAAATCATATCATTCCTCTTGTGTATAGTCCTTTTGCTTGTGAGAGAAAATCAACCTATCAGTGCCACTTACAAGTTACAATTTTGGTTATTGGAAATGGGCAAAAAACAAAAAACAAAAATTCCAAGACGGTGGGGCAGGCCGGCCACCTCAACCTTGTAGACTTGTAGAGATTAATTCTACCTCACCTTCGCCTGTGCCTGACTTGACCCTGCGTGCGTCGCCTATGTTCTAGCAGCTTCCATGTTAATGCTAACCACCAACCCTTATTCTAAGCTGATATTTTCCGACACTTCCACTATATGTCTGATGAAAACCTATAGCTAGCCTACAGGTACGACTTAATTGTTTGGGAACGTTATTTGTAATCAATGCATGAAACGTACCAGCTAGCCAACTTTATTATGTCCAAAATATCATGCATAGCATGTGGTTCCAAATCCAAAATCCAAATAGAGCCAAACAGTTTGATATAACCTTTTTTTCAGATCCAGTTTCATGTATGGCAAGAAGCAAACCCAATCATATTTGCATCAGCATGCATGTGGCTCATTTTATTTGATATACACGACAGAAAATTTTATTTACCTTATGTAGAAAAGATTTGTTTAAAAAAGAGTTATTATATGTAACGCCTTGTTTCGATGCACATGTATCCATGTCAATCCATATGTGTTGGTGCGTATTGGGGCGAAATTGAAACTAAAGTTCACCTTAACTCACTCCAACAAACATGGATTGAGGTAATATACATGCATCCGAACAAGCCCTAAGGTGGAATACGTATTGTATGTGCCACACACCACTCCTACTGGATTGATTTTGCATGGTGTTTAGCCAAACTTCACTGTGGCGGCTTTTTGTGCAAACACTACGGGAACGGAGGCTTTGCCGAGTGTTCGGTTCTTCGCCGAGTGTATATTTTCGGGCATGAAAGGTCCTAATGGCTAGAGGGGGGGTGAATAGCCTCTTAAAATTTCCTTCAAACAACACTTGAGCAAACCGATTAGTAAATAACACGGCGAAGCGTAATAAAAGCGGTGCTACAAGTTTAACTATGCAAGCTCCCTATGCAATCAACACTAAGTGAAAGATATGATCTCTAGTCACACAATCTATGTCTCTAAGTTGATCCTAGGTGGAAGCACTAATCAAATTGAGCAAGAACACTAGCTAGATCAACTACCACTACACAATCTAGACAATGTAAACAAGTGTAAATGCTAGAGAGAATGTGATTGATATACCGATGTAGAAGTGTAGAGGTGGAAGCCAATCACCGTGATCAATATGAAATCTCCAACGAGCACAAGACAATTGACACGATAATTTTTACCTAGGTTCACGTGTTTGCCGACACGCTACTCCTCGTTGTGGCGATACCCACATTTTAAATAGCGCGCTATAGCGGCGCGGAGCAACTCACGCGAAGCTATCACACTTTTTCGCGCTATTTGAGCTATAGCCGCTATTTACGCTATAGCGCCGCTATTTGCTGCTATTTACGCTATAGCGCCGCTATTCATGCTATAGCGGCGGCAGCATCCTGGCACTACTGCGCGTAGTTGCCGCTATAGCGTCCAGAAAGGTCTGACGCTATTTTTCATAGCCCGCTATTTAAAACATGGGGCGATACACTACTTGATGTTCCACAAGCTTAATGGTTGGTGTCAAATCCCACGGTGGGAGCTCAATGAAACACTCACAAGAGGGGATCCACAAGCCACGAGCAATCCACTAGTGACTCCTTTCGCGAACCTCCCGCGGGGTAGGATCAACCCCTCACAAGTCCATCGGTGTGGCCTCGAACAAGCTCCAATCGAGCTCAACACCGCCTCAAACTCCAAGCCGCTAGGGAACCAAGCAAATTCCCAAGAGAAACGAAATCCCGCGGCTCCTCCAAGGATGAAGTGCCTCTAGATGCAAGCAATCAAGCAAATGCACTTCAATCTCACCCAATCTCACCCAAGAATCAAATTTAGGCTAGAGAGATGAGTGGAGGGGAGTGTCTTTGGCTCACAAGTGTGTTAGAGTATTCAAATGTGCAAAAAAGCTACTCCCCAACCGGCCAAACACATATATATAGAGCCCACCTCGAAATATAGCCATTGGTTTCAAATCGCCCTCGAAACACTGCGTCGGACGCGCCATGAGCCGGCAAAACCACGGCGCCGAGGCGCCGGCGCGGGCGTGCCAGTGCCGCGTCACCGAGGGGGTCGCCAGACCTCTCTAGATCTGCGTCCAGCCGGCCGCCGCGCACCAGCGCCGTTCAAAAACGCGCGAAGTCGATTCAAATGCGAGTCTGCCGGACACCGAGATTGAATTCCACCGCGTCGACGGGTGGGCGCCGACACGCCGCGGTGGACGCCCGACGCGCCCGCGCGTGCCGGTTAGCCCGCCAACACAAATGTCTCGATGCGCCCGCACGCCCGGCCGGCGTCCGGGCGCGGCGTATGAAGCTCCACTTCGTTGCCGCGTCATCGTCTTTCCACCAACTTGCTACCCACCAAGTATACCATCCTTGAGCACGAGGGTTAGCAAGAATTCTCCGACAAATTGGCGCAATAGCAAATATGCATCTCATTTTCTCAAAAGCGCTGAATCCCGTCTCAAGCAAGCTCGGCGGGAGGATGAGCGGTTCCCAAACCCAACTCAACCCTGCAAACCGCCGCCGCCTTTGCAAATGTGCCAACACCACCACGTGTACATCTCCATGTGCAAGTGTGTTAGCAATTTCACAATCAATTTCAAAGGCGAAGTTAGTGCACTAGATTCTAAATGCATATGCAAGTCACCATGAACCTAGAGGCACTTTCTCATCGGATTAGTCGTGGCATTCCCTCTTGATAGTCGGCTATCTATCCTAAATGTGATCACACTCTCTATAGTGCCTTGATCACCGAAAGCAAACCCTATCAAGTTATAACTTTAACTTGATCTCAGGGTCCTTTCTATTCCGACACGTGAGCTCGATGATCCACCATGTCCATCATCAACATCCATGTCCATGATCATGTTGCTCCACGTCATCCATGCAATCCTATCTCTTAAGCACACTTAGACCAAAGGATTAACATAACAAGGTGTCATCAATTTCCAAAACCAAACATGAGATTTCAGGGCACTCAGCAAAGACCCTCTTTGCCAAGTGCCAAAGAAAAAAATAACAAACTGTTAAGATAAACACTTGGCAAAGAAGGCTTTGCCGAGTGCAAAAAAAGGCACTTGGCAAAGAGTGTCTTTGCCGAAAGTGTCAAAAAATAGCATTGTCGTTGCCATGTCTTTTTTAGGTACTCAAAGAAAGAAGTTTTTTAAATCAATTTTTGAGGCCCTAAATGAGTTCAAAAATAAAAAAGTTTTTGACTACAAAGTTTCATAACTTCTCAAGCTCTACAAAGTTTATTTTGGTCATTTCTTCATTTGACAACGCGTTAGTAACCTTTTCCACAAAACTTACATCTCTCTCATATCCTCTCATAGTTTCCTGAAACTAGAAGAGAGATTAATAAGATTCACGAACAATGATACTAACACTTTGTCAAATGAATAATGAATAAATCACAAAAAAGTAAACATTGTAAGTATCCATAAGATATGAACATTTGTATTATAAAACTTTTGATTTGAATTCATCTTATCATGCAAAACTAGACTTTAATCTCTCTAATTTGAAATTTAAATTTTTCAAACGATCTTGGATGGAAAAACTTCCTATGACTAGCATGGTCTCAAAAAACATGCTCGAAACTCGTTGAGACCCGAAAATGTCCGTGCATAATTTTCGAGAATTAACGTGTCAAAGACATTTTGGACATGTTGAGAGTTCAACGAACGGACCAAAAGATCAAGAAACCCGAGAGAAGACGACCGGTCGACAATGGCACGTGTCGGACGCCGGGTCGTGGTGGTGCCGTTGGTATAAATTAACGCGAACGAGAAAATCCGCAAGCGCACGGATACCGATGTAGCTTTCACCCGGAGTATTCCGAGTATCGATTTTCCACGGGGAACGTGAAGTGTACTAGAAAGGTTTAGAACGTCCTAAGATAATAATGGTAATGATGTGGGAAAAGAGGGTTAAGTTTTCTAAGTATTCTAATGAGATCTATATGATCAAAAGCTCACTCTACTTTACTTACGTCGAACAACGGTACCGTCTCGATCCTCAAAAAAGACCGAAAGGGTGATCGGGGAAGGCCGCCAAAAAGCTCTCACGAATCACCAACCCGAACGTGGTGGATTACAAAGACCGACGACAGGTCATCACCCCCGGGGCTACCACAACTAACCGTGGGATTGGGGCGCAAACTCGGGTAAACTCTAGTCTAGACACCACGCCTACACTATCGATTACTACTCTAGCCACGCACGATAACTAGAGCACTCAATACGAGCGGAGATCCAAAAATATAGTAAAGTAAGAACTGAAAGTAATTAAATAGAATAAATAGAAATAATAAATGAAGAACACGGAGATTGCGAAGACGAACTTGTTGCGGCGAAGTACAATGATGATGAAGATCCGACAGTCCGGATCTCCAAACTTTCTCCTCGCCTCTCTTCTTGATCTTACAACTAGATGAACTAGAAGAACTAGAACTAGAACTAGAACTAGATGAACTAGACAACTAGAGGGACTCTCTCTCTTCTAATATGAAACCCTAGATTTTCTCTCTGTCGATAGCTAATGAGGAGATGATGTCTCTTGGGGCGCCTTGGGGTTGCTTATATAGTCCGAAGGAGGTACCAGTGTGTTGGATTTGATTACAACTTCATACTCTACCGTCGCCTTCGGATCGGGCCGGCATTAAACGAGCGGATTAGATTGCGTCTTAGAGGCGGTGGACGAACATTCAGAAGCGAGGCCGACTTGGCCGAGGGGCCGGCCGAGCGGCCCGACAGGAGGCCGACCGCCCGCGGTGGGTCCCACCCTCGGGTCCCGCGACGCCGTCGTGGGCTTCCGGAGTCTTCTAGATGATGTTTTCTTGGGTGTTAAGTTTCGTTCACGTCGGGTGTATTCCCGGAGCCTTCTAGACTTCGTTCCGAGTTGGATTGCGTTACAATGCAATGCGTTTTTCTGTTAAGTCCCCGCAAATCACAACTTTACCAAAACTCATGGAAATCATTAGTATAAACCCCTAATAAGATTATCTAATTATATTTTAGTCCTTTTTCATGTTTAGTTGACAATTAAAAGTATACGTTAAAATGTGTCAACAGGTGCATCTGACGCGGTCACGGCGGACCGTCCGGCGGTACCCTCGAGCCGTAGTCCTTAATGGAACGCTGCGTCGATGCACGCCCGGGCGTTGTGCTGGAGCGTCGCGCACTACCCCGACATCTAGCGGTGCCTTGGCTCGCGGGGGCTCTCGATCAGAATGCGGCACGGCGCGGACGGCGTCCGGGCGCTTCCAAAGGAGCGTGCGGCGCATTGCCCGAGTGTACGTGCGTGACGGCTTTTCCATGTTCTGAACCGACCTATGGTATTCGTTTTTTAGAAAGGTTTGGTGATTGGAAATGTATCTAATATGGTTTCCTAAGGGGATAAGACCACCCCCTCTATATAATGAGAGGTTCATGGCCGATCCAATCGATCGAAGATCAACTACCAACTCCTCAAACCCTAATTCTCTTCTCTCAACCCCCATAATCGTTGTTTGGTGGCATTCTTCGTGAATTTCGTCGGCGTTCTAGGTGGCATTGCCGATCCTAGGGCATCCGTCACATGCGTCCTCCCGACGGATCTTTTCGGAGGGCGTTACGAGGTCATCACGGTCGAAACCGAGATCTACATCGGCCTCATCGATCTCTTGATCGTCTTGGTCGATCACGCTGCGGTTTTCGTTGCTTGTAGGTTGTGTGCAACCTCTTGGGGCGTCTAAGACCCACTCTAGAGTGTTTGGTGCGAACCCTAATTCCCGTCAACAAAACCCTACGAGTAAAAGGAAAAGAAGACGAACATGGAACATCATGCCGCGGATCGACACCAAGCGCTAGAGGCCGCACACCGACATCGTGGGAGACACGCCGTTGCGCACGGCGGCGCAGAAGAGCCGGGTGCGGTGGCGGCGCAAGATTGGCGTCGCGGGCGTGGCCATGACGGAGAGGCGGGACATAGCATACCACACGAATTGCTAGGTTGAGATTTGCGAGGGAAACGAATTGAAGAAACAGCAAGTCAGCATGACAATTGAATAGTGCTTTAGCTTGCATAATTCTAGCTAGCACGGCGTTCTTGACGTTCCTTTTCAAGAATCGGGCGATCGAATTGAAGAGGTCCCGTCGACCCATTGGGTGTGCACAGTTCTAGCATTGTGTTTTCCGATCACAAGGGGGCGTTTGGAACATGGGATTTTTGAAGGAAAATCGTAGGAATCGAAAACAAAGGAAAGGAAGTGAACCCGAGCGTTTGGAACGCAGGAACTATCCAATTCCTTTCCTCTGTTTCACTTGTAGCTAGATGCTCGTTTCACAGGAAATAAAAAATCTACCTAGATCTCTTGGTTTTCTTTCCTTTGTGTTTGTCCGAGGCACTTTGCCTGTCGAAAGGAGTGTCCTACAGGTTGTCGATGTCGGTGACCCATGGTGTGTTCACATCATTAAAAGTGAACCTAAAAATGCTACATGCATCTGTCACATTAAATTTGTTGACGTATAAATGGAGCATTAAATGTAGATAATTAAAAAACTAATTGCACGTTTAACCGAAAAGTACGAGATGAATCTTTTAAGTCTAGTTAGTGTTTTATTAAATAATAATTACCAAATACAAACGAAAAGTGCTACGGTAGCCGAACCCAAAATATTTCATCAACTAAACATTCCAGCTATGAGCTAACGCAAGTGAAGCTGCACTACTATTCAAATATTCCTATAACTCTAATTCCTGTGTTCCAAACACCTACATCATGTTCCTATGTTTTTTTTCCTGTGTTTTTCCATTCCTCGGTTTTCTCACAACACCTAAATCATATTTCTACGTTTTTTTCTTTCCTCTGTTTTATATTCCTGTTCCAAACAGGCCTTGACAATTGACATTGTTCGCTCCCGGCCCTTTGATTCAAGTTCTTTTCGGCTCCCAAAGTTTCAACCTGATGTCATCCTCAACTCATCATCGATCCATCGGTCAAGCACGCCAAAGTTGGCATTGCCTGTAAAAACAAGCTGGGGTGGACCATATATGTGCCGGGTGCCACTACCGGTTAATATACTCCCTCCGTTCCACAATATTTGCAATTCTTTTGACTTCGTATAAACCGTGTTTTGACCTCTCGTCTTATTTAATTTTTTTAATAAATATTACCACTTTTGTTATGACTTATTACATCACTAAAGATATTATAATGACGTTTTGTTTGTTTTATAATTTACATAAAAAATTTAAATAAGACGAAAGCGATCAAACACGCTTTATATGAGTCAAAGAATTGCAAAGTATTGTGAAACGGAAGGAGTATATATATGTCAACAGGAGTGACTGAAACCAGTGCAACATAAAACAAGTGAATTTTCATATTCTAGCTCTTAAGTTTCACGATTGTACGGCAGAGAACGTAAAATATTATATGTTGTCACCGTCTTCTAGACCACTGAAACTTCAAAGAAGAATTCTTACTGACACACACACTTTCAACAAGGCACAAGGGCGTTCGAATGAGTTGTACTGCGAAGGTACTCCGTACAAGGCAGGTACATTATTGTCATTATTCTAGTTTCGTGTTTCTCTTGATTGAATAATCATGCGATCGAGACCACCATCAGCCACTAATTTCCTAGATTTCGACATATTTGCCTATTTAATAAGCACCAGCAAGTTCAGGTTGTTGACCTTGGTCCTGGACCAGAGCCTGTTGCCGCAACATGCGGGAGAGGGAGAGATCAGGAGATATTTTGGTCACAATGACCACACTAAGGGTTTGCTTGATTTGAGTTATTACCATCCATCTTATATGAAGTGATGCACACACCTTAAGTGTTTTCATGAATTTTTTGAAATCATATCATTCCTCTTGTATATAGTCCTTTTGCTTGTGAGAGAAAATCGACCTATCAGTGCCTACAAGTTACATTTTTGGTTATTATTGGAAATGGGCAAAAAAAAAAACCGAGACGGTGGGGCAGGCCGGCCGCCTCAAGCTTGTAGACTTGTACGTACTCCGTAGAGATTAACTCTACCTCTCCTTCGCCTGTGCCTGACTTGACCCTGCGTGCGTTCGAAGTCTAGGTCGCCCATGTTCTAGCAGCTTCCATGTTAATGCTAACCACCAACCCTTATTCTAAGCTGATATTTTCCGACACTTCCACTATATATCTGATGAAAACCTATAGCTAGCCTACAGGTACGACTTAATTGTTTGGAAACGTTATTGTAATCAATGCATGAAACGTACCAGCTAGCCAACTTTATTATGTCCAAAATATCATGCATAGCATGTGGTTCCAAATCAAAAATCCAAATAGAGCCAAACAGTTTGATATAAATTTTTTTTTCAGATCTAGTTTCATGTATGGCAGGAAGCAAACCCAATCATATTTGCATCAGCATGTGCCTCATTTTATTTGATATACATGACAGAAAAATTTAATTACCTTATACAGAAAAGATTTGATTAAAAAGATATTATATATAACGTCTTGTTTCGATGCACATGTATCCATATCAATCCATATGTGTTGGTGTGTAGGGTGAAATTTGAAAATAAAGTTCACCTTAACTCACTCCAACATGTAGGGTGAAATCTCCTTAAGACGATTCACGCAACAAAAGATGGCCTACCATTGGGCCACGTCGCCTGCTTCTGTATCAACCATTCGATCTGAAATCAACGGCATCAGGCCCGGTCCCGGGGCCTGCTTCTGTATCAACCATTCGATCTGAAATCAACGGCATCAGGCCCGGTCCCGATGCAGCCCCGAAGTCTCGCGAAGATCCGAGCAGAAGATAAAGCATCGTCTTTTTCTCCCGGTCCCTCCTCTCTTCCCTGGCATCGTGTTCCTTCCCGTCCCTATCGTCGCCGCCATTACAAGCGCCCATGTCAACCCAACTTTGTGAACCTTCTCGGGCCATCGAGCGAGCAGCGGCCACCGCGCTGCCATGGCCGGCGGTCAGGGGCCATCACCCCACCACGCTGGGGAGGAGGTCCGCCCGCCATGGCCGCGGGCAACACGCCGAGGGCCTCGCCAAAACGCCTGGATTAGCAGCGCCGCTTTACGCCCACGGAGCCCTCGCGTACCGTGGCCCATGCCGCTTCCAGAGAAAGGATATATAGCAATAGAGAGAGAGCGCGCGCGCAAATTGCTAGCCTGTGCTTGCGCGGCGTGCGTGGTTGCTGCAGCAGCCGGCAGACCGGCGCTCGTGCCGCTGACTTTGGATCCCCCGGCTGCTCGAGATGCAAAGCTGTGTATGCAGTACTGCCAGGCCAGCAATGCAGCGGGGAAGCGCCTGATATCTACACCATGATCAAGGCGTGCCTATGCTCGGAAACTGTTTGATGAAATGCTGGAACGAGCCAAGGGCACATCGCTTGGCAAAAAGTAACATCAACAAGAACCTATTGCACTATGCCTAGCCACTTCAGGTATCAAACATGCTATTTTGTCAAGCAAATGTGTCAAATAGTCAAATCCTGTTCGAATATATTTTCTTTTCGATGTGTTTAGCGCCATAATAGTGACAAACGGGCCAAAACTCAAAGGACTAATTATTCATTAATAGGGTCATGAAAAAGGCATATTATTATCTTTTTATATACAAATTTACTATTCAAAGCATATAACAGCTTAATGCCAAATATCATAGTTTTTGCAATTTGGGCAATTGTATTCACAAATTTATTTTATCTATCAATGCATGTTTACATGATGCTATGATGTATTATTTTTTAGACACAAAATCATGAGGTGGCACTACAGCTTCTGTTCCCGCCCGACTGTGCCGTAGGTCTGCACAAGTGACGCGGCCGTTGTTGTGCTGCGAGCATAGGCTCTCTAGCCGTCATCGCAGCCCTGGTAGTTCTTTCTCCAATGTAATACGACGGATATTTGTACACTAGGGAGAGCCTGAGCATTTATGTCCCACTCATTGCCCCCTAGGGCGCCGCTAAGCGCGTTGTATCGAACACTTCTCTTTTTCTTAATACAAAGACGCCGCAATCCTTTTGCGTGATTGAGAAAAAAAATATCATGTAACATCTTGGTCAAATGGAGCTCTATTTGTACTAGACCACTCATAGCCCTGCTCAAACATGATTAACTTCCATTTTTCTCATTATACTGATGCTTCCTATTATGTTTAGTCTCATCATTTAAGTATCCTAGACTTCATGACATTTCGCTATACTCATTTAAACTTTCCAAAGTACCATAGGAATTTCTATTAGAAGCTTGTACATCTGTACAATGCTAGGAATTTCAACATTACTTATTCTAACAAGAAATTATCATGTATTTTTAGAAACCATGACAAAAGAGCTGATCACCCCCCACCCAAAAAAAAAAAAAAAATACTAAGAAGTCAAAAACTACTCACAATATTGCCAATAGTTATCTTCAATGATACTTGTTTGTGTATCTAAGCATTGTCTTCTTGACAACCAACAGTGGGTATCTTCAAAATCTACACCTTGCACGACCTGTTGTCCTTGCTTGCTAGGTGGATAAGAGATAGATGCAACATGATTTTTCATCTTCAATATATACTTACTTTACTTAATTGGTATAATTTGCTTCAATCAATTTAATTACTCGAAACAATTATATATTACTAGAAAAAAATACTCAACGCAATCAACAACCCACACACTGGCCTGGCGGCAATGCCGCGCACATTTCTAGTTTGAAACTAAAGTTCACCTTAACTCACTCCAACAAACATGGATTGAGGTCATATATGTGCATCCGAACAAGCCCTAAGGTGGAATACGTATTGTATGTGCCATACACCACTACTACTGGGATTGATCGATTTTGCATGGTGTTCAGCCAAACTTAACTGTGGCGGCTTTTTGTGCAAACACTACGGGAAACGGAGGCTTTGCCGAGTGTTTGGTTCTTCGCCGAGTGTATATTTTCGGGCACACTCGGCAAAGAGCCTCTTTGCCGGGTGCCAAAGAAAAACACACGGCAAAGATAAACACTTGGCAAAGAAGGTTTTGCCGAGTGCCAAAAAAAAAAACACTCGGCAAAGTGTGTCTTTGTCAAGTGTCAATAAATAGCAATATCTTTGTCATGTCTTTTTAGGCACTCGGCAAAGAAGTTTTTAAATTAATTTTTGAGGCCCTAAATGAGTTTAAAATAAAAAAGTTTTCAATTACAAAGTTTCATAACTTCTCAAGCTCTCTACAGAGTTTATTTTGGTCATTTTTTCATTTAACAACGCGTTAGTAACCTTGTTCACAAAACTTACATCTCTCTCATATCCTCTCATAGTTTCACGAAACTAGAAGAGATTAATAAGATTCACGAACAATGATACTAACACTTTGTCAAATGAATAAATCACAAAAGTAAACATTGTAAGCCTCCAAAAGATATGAACATTTGTAGTATAAAACTTTTTGATTTGAATTCATTTTATCATGCAAAACTAGATCTTGATCTCTCAAATTTGAAATTTGAATTTTTCAAACGATCTCGGATGGAAAAACTTCCTACATGAAAATTGTAGATCTCAAAAATATGAAACTTTGTAGTTGATAATTTTTTAATTTGAATTTATTTAGGGCCTCAAAAACTGATTTGAAAAACTTATTTCTTTGAGTGTCAAAAGACCCTCTTTGCCGAGTGTCAAAAAAATAGCACTCCACAAAGAGGGTCTTTGCCAAGTGTCTTCTTTAGACGCTTCGAGAAAGAAGTTTTTCAAATCCGTTTTTAGGCCCTAACGAATAGAAAAGTTGTCAACCACAAAGTTTCATAGCTTCTTGAGATCTACACTTTTCATTTAGAAAGTTTTTCCATCCGAGGTCATTTAAAAATTCAAATTTTAATCAAATTTGAAATTTAAAATTTTCAAACGACCTCGGATGGAAAAACTTTTTTAATTGAAAAGTGTAGATCTTGAAAAGTTATGAATCTTTGTAAGTGACAACTTTTTAATTTGAAATCATCTTATCATGCAAAACTATGTCGAATACACAAATTTTAAATTTGAATTTACAAACGACCTCGGATAAAAAAACTTCCTAAATGAGAATTGTAGATCTCAAAAAGTTTATGGAACTTTGTAATTGATGATAACATTTTTATTTGAATTCGTTTAGGGCCTCAAACAAGCACCTTAAACTCGATTTTTGTATAATATATGAGGAACTAATACGGAGTCTCAACATGAAAGACAACGTAGTGCAGTGGTAAGACAAAAAGACACGTGAGAGAGAAGTCTCGGGTTTGAATCCCGCGCATCTGTGAAAAATGTTGGAAAAAAATTGAGTTCAATGGTGGTCGGATGTCGCTGGCTAGTGGGCCCCTAAAAAATATGCTATTATTTTTTTTTTTTTTTTTTATTTTTCTCTTTAAAGTGTTTTTCTTTCTTTGAGTATTTTCTAACACTTTCGACAAAGTCTTTTGCCAAATGTCCTTTGCCGAGTAAACTTTGTCGAGTGTTACACTCCACAAAGCATTTGTCGAGTGTATTTGGACCTATGCCGAGTGTTTTTGACACTCGACAAAGAGCCTAATTCCGTTAGTGTCACGATTAATGTCTCGATTAATCGTGGCGGCTTTTTTTACTTAACCGAGGCGGTTAAAAAAACCCACAACAGTTAATCGATTATCTTGACGGTTATTTAAAAAACCTAATGATGGCCAAGCGGCCAACCCATCTAGGCCTGATATCACGCTTGTGTATATATATACAATACATTAGGGTTTCCTTCCCACGCACCCACCTAGCCCCACAGCCATGCCTCCCACAGTCCCTTGCTTGTCCCTCTACCTCTCACCATTGGCGACAACAGTCCCTTGCTCTCTCGTCCCTCTGCCTCTCACCTTTAGCGCCTTGTTGTCGAGGGAAACGGCGCTTACCACTTAAAGCATAACACCGGAGAATCCCTAGAATAAATTCAGGAAAATTCGGTCAAAAAAAAATAAATCCAGGGAAAATGTTAGCACTTTTCGTGCCAAGTCGAGGACATGAACCCGGTGGGCAGATTCCACCACAAGAGACCTTACCCGCAATATTGATTTTGTTATTAAAATGTTGATGCTTGTGTTCTTCCTCTCAATATTAATACCCATATATATTCACGGATAAGATAGACATTATGTGGTGTCATGTTCATAACCGTGCATAACGAGCTTTGTTACTCCTAGTACTACCGTATAGTGGCATTAATATATACGTGATGATGTCCACCTTCCTTTACCACGTTGGAATTCTTGCCCTCTAATGGTACTTCCGTGGGACTTGTTATTTAGGAATCTTATATTTTTCAGGGTTACTTTATGCAAATTTAGATAATTATTTTTTAAAATAACATAGGTGGGTAATTTTCATACAAATTTAGGGTGTTACTTCATGCATTTTTCATAATGGCAGTGGTGGTGATTTGTTAGGCCGGTCTCAGTAAGGAGCTTCGTGATGTTGTTTTCAAGGCTACAATATCATAGAGTGAAATGAAAATGTATAAATGTTCACTCTCAATGGACTTCGTTCTATAGTTTCATAAACATTTAATTTTTTATAAGACTAGAAATAAAACATGGATCAAATACTCACTCTCAACGGAAAGTTCTATTCTACAGTTTCATAAACATTTAATTTCAAGACTTCATAGTCCGGAGACGGCATCGTTGCCTAGTGTTTTATATCGGGCACTAAGCAAAGCGACTCTTTGCCTAATGCCAAACCTAGAACACTAGGCAAAGCACGGACACTTCGACAAAAGAGCCTCTTTAACTAGTGTCGGTGTAAAAAACACTAGGCAAAGTGGTGTCTTTGCCGGCCAAAAATGCACTCGGCGGAGGTCTAACACTAGGCAAAGGGATGCCCGCTGTCAGTTTTGTTGGCACCGGTAGAGCTTTGCCTAGTCCCTTTTTTTTTTTTTTTTTTGTCTAGTGCGCTTTGCCTAGTGTGGGACTAGGCAAAGCATCTGCCTAGTGTAATCTAGGCCTTGTTTAGTTCCCATGCAGGAACCCAAAAAGTGATGTCACATCGAATCTCTAAACGCATGTATGAAGCATTAAATGTAGGTAAACAAAATAACTAATTGCACCGTTTGGCTGAAAAGTGTGAAACAAATCTTTTGAGCCTAGTTAGTTCATGGTGGGATAATACTTACCAAATACAAACAAAAAATGCTACAGTAGCTAAACCTAAAATTTTTCACCAACTAAACCCCCTTCCCCCCCCCCCCCCGACCCTCCGACACTAGGCAATGATGTCGTTTCCAAGAGTGAGTTGGTAATCGTGTCAAGAGTATCCCTATGAAGCTCTTTTTCTCTCTTCTTAAAAACGTTATCACGTCATCAAAAGTGTTTGTGTCGTAGCTTATTAAATTAAAATAAAACTCTATCGAAACTCTCACAAAGAATGGTCTTATGTAAGATAATAGATTTAATGGCTATTATTGAAGATTATGAGTAGAGTCTACAAAATTAAAGGCTAGATACTTCTGAATATTGTGAGAATTTTCTAGATTCTTTTTCTTTTTCTTTCTAGCACGCCGTGAGAATTTACGTTGAGCCTAGCCTCCAATCAATAACAGTAAGATTATCTATCATCTATAGGAACTATAACTGACATTTCATTGGCACAATCAACATGGCTCGTCGATGTATGGCTGCACATACATATCGGCCATCTACTACAATTACTTAAACCATGTGCGCCACATGTATGTAGCTTGTAAATTCAGCCTCACCAAAATTAAGTCAAATCGCCACACACACACACTTGAGGTGCACTACACCAACGACATGCCGACGACATCCCCTTTTTACCAACTGATCGATCGTCGTCACTCACATGCTGCGTGTCGAGTTAACAGTAGAAAGGCCGTAAATGACACTGTAATATTGACTTTGTTATTAAAATGCTGATGAGTGTGTTTGTGTGTCTCCTCTCAATCCACATATATATTTGCAAAAGGTTTAGTAGTCACAGAGAAGATAGTCTTCGATCGTTACGTTACGTTGTTCCATGTTCATAACCGTGCATAACACCTATGCTACTCCTCCTAGCTAATACTACCGTGCATAGTATACAATAATTAATAGGTGATGATGTTTCTATTATTGCTGCGTGACGCGTACACTTGGGACCGATCGAGGAGGAATTTGTCTTAGATTAATTGTGGCATGAAGCATATATAAGCATGCATTTGTTTTTGTCCAATAATTAACTGGAGGAGGTGAGGTGATCAGCTCAAGAGTTCACGCCACGGTGGATCACCATGATGTCAATAGTTTACTTAAGAAGCTTATCATGCATGCATCGCTAGACGATGAAGACAGTGCACCAAACAAAACTGAAAGTCCACTGGCTACGATCTTGCATTGAGATCGATAGAACCTACGTGTTCGCTCTTATAAGCACGAATAACAAGGCAACTAAATTTATTAAATTAAACAATACTCCTACTATAAAATTGTGTGATTGCATTTAGGGTTTGCTTCAATTAAGGTGCGCTGTGTATATATGGATCGGAGTAACATATATGCATGCAAAGTTGATGACTCATGCTAAAAACTAGATGCCGTTAAGATTTAGCGTTTAGAGTTTAGGGTTTACACGAATTCAACTAGCTAGTTGCCTTAGTCAATCGTCACATTCAGGAATTTAAGTCCTGCTGTGCCTTGCTTGCATCCAATGGGTTATTGTGGTAGGAAAACCGAAGGAAGACAGCTGCTAGTGCTAGCTAGATCTAGCAACAGCAATAGGCCGTAACCAATCCCCTTTGCGACGCAGGATGATACACGCAAGAGCAGCTTATTAAATATAAGGTAGCTAGAACTCTAACGAAGAAGGTCTTATGTAAGAGAAAAATTTTTAATGACTATTACTAAAGATTATGATTAGCTAGAGTCTACAAAATTAAAAAGCTAGATATTTATAACTATATATTCTGGGAATTTCTAATTCGTTTTCTTTTCTTTCTAATGTGCTCATGTTAGAATTTACATGGAGCCTTGACCCTCCGATCAGGAAATTTTTTTAGATAATGGAAAACTCTGGCTTCAATCCTCCAAAGTTGAACAAATACACCCACATTATTAAACAAGAGCCTCCGATCAAGAATAGTAAGATTATTTATCATAGGAACTATAACTGATATTCCATTGGCATAATCAACTTGGGTCGATGTAATTAAACCATCGACCCACATGCATGTTGCACACACATGTCGGCCATCTCATCGAATTAATTAAACCAAGTGCCACATGTACGTAGAGCTTGTAGATTCAGCCTCACCAAAAATTAAATCAAATCGCCACACACTTGAGGTGCACTACACCAGCGATATGTCGACGAAATCCCCTTTTTACCAGCTGATCCATCGTCGTCACTACTGATCCCACATGCTGCGTGTCGAGTTAGCAGTAGAAAGGCCGTAAATGACACTGTGTAATATTGACTTTGTTATTAAAATGCTGATGAATGTGTGTGTGTCTCCTCTCAATCCACATATATATTTGCAAAAGGTTTAGTAGTCACGGGAAGATATATAGTTGTCGATCGCTACGTTGTCCCATGTTCATAACCGTGCATGATGACATATGCTACTCCTCCTAGTACTACCGTACGTACATAGTACAATAATTAATAGGTGATGATGTTAATTTCTATTATTGCTGCGTGACGCGTACACCTGGGACCGATCGAGGAAGAATTTGTCTTCGATTGTGGCGCAAAGCATACATGTGTCTTTCGTCACCCAACATTGCAAAGGTTTTTTTTTTTTTTTTTTTTTTTTTTTGACAACACCAACATTGCAACGTTGACCAGGCATGCTCAAAACTAGATGCCGGGTTAGGGATTAGGCCTATTACTCCCTCCATCCCAAATTATAAGTCACTTTGACTTTCTAGGTTCATCCATTTAGTTATTTATCTAGACATATTATTGTATCTAGATACATAACTAAATGGATGAACCTAAAAAGTCAAAGTAACTTATAATGGAGGATGGAGGGAGTAGGGTTTAGAGTTTAGAGTTTAGAGTTTCGTCACGTGTACAACAAGCATTTCATTTCATTACTTGGATTGGATCCAGAGAGCTTCTTCAAGACTTAGTCACGACATAGTATGTACTCCCTCTGCCCGGGTTTAAGTTTACGTTTGGACTTCAAAAAATTTCTCAAAATAATACTCCCTCCAGATTGGTATTAGAAGTCGTTTTTGGATAAGGTTTTGGTCAAACATTGGGAATATAGATCATCAATAACTTTTAAGTTGCTGAGTTTGTAAATGTGAAAATTATATGAATAGATTTGTCTTAAAAATGCTTCGATAAAAGTATACATATGTCACATTTTCATAAATAATTTTTTTAATAATAAGAGATCATAGTTATGTTTTGGGACATTGTGTCGCTATCATAAACGACTTCTACTACCAAACCGGAGGAGCAGGTTCTCATAGGCTTGATTGTGGCAGAGCAGTGTAGCTTGGAATCTTGGAATGTGGCAGCGGCGATAAAAAAAAACAGGAAATAGTCTACTAGCCACAAAACGATTTGTCATTAAAAAATGAAATTTGGACGCCAGCAGCCATGGTTCCCATGAGCTCTGCGAACACCTGCTCGTCTTTTTAAAGGGCATTTTTATAGTTTTACCCATACTTTGGTTTGTGTGTTTGTGTGTGCTTATACTCATAGATGTTGAGATATTATGGGACGGAGAGAGGTTATTATATATAACCTGCTTATTGTGTTGATGGTGGCTTTTGAAGCACAAAGGAAGAAGCTTTGTTCCTGGGCATCTTCGCTGCGCTTTTGCCATCTCGATCGATCGTGGTCGATCCTAGCTGTCCAGGCCAGCCGACCCATTCAGATTCAGGCCTTCGTTCCTAGAAACCTGGAAAGAAAAAAAAAATCAAGAATAGGACACCACAGCTTCAATGTTTCTGTGGAAAAAAGTGCACAGTGCTTGTACCAGAGCTTGGTGTGCTGGCTAACAGATGGGCCCAAGGCGAAGGCGTGGCGGATGAATGATAGCGAGGTCAAAACAGCCGCTTACACACTAGTGTTTTCATTTAGCGGCTATTTATTTACTAGGGTAGGGAAGGTGGGCAAGCCACCTGGTGTACAAATACTGACGTGTATCTAAATTACTCACTTTTTGTATCTACAAATTACTCATTTTTATCATTATGAAAGACAATTTGGAAAACTCCCAAATTTGCATCTAAATTACCCACCTCTCTGTCGCTGTGAAAGATAATACAAAATAACCCCTAAATTTGTATCTACAATACCCACATATACCATTATGAAAAAATAATGTAACTACTTTGTATCTAAAAACAAAAGTATATCTCAAATCCACATGTAAATACTTATATATTTTAGAAAACTAATTCAATATCCATAAAGTGCAGTATATATTTATAAATTATACACTACTACGGTTCTACCACTATTAATTAAAGTAAACATAGTGCTTGGCTCCACCATGTAGACCAAGTAAACATCTATATACCTTAGCATAAATACTTATTTTGATACCTTTTCAAGTGTGGAAAATGCTCATTAACAGACTACATAGCAATCATACTAAAAATCACTTTAAATTCTTTTAATACCCCATGATTATAAATTTTTAAGCTGTTATTTAAAAATGCTTTTATGCATTTGAATGAAAAGTTATGTTTTATTATTATGGAAAATTAAATTTTAAGAGTCACATATTTTATAAAAGGAATACTACTACACATAATTTATTCATAAAACAAAATCAATATCTTGAGTGCTATTGTGCAAGCTGAAACGACTGTTTATGCAATTGTGAGAACTAAAAAGATAACATATAAGACCTAGAACCTTCTTTTTTTTAAAAAAATAAAGGACTCAATAAGTACTAGAATTTTAACTTCATGTTCTTTGAAAAATTGCTACAACTAGAAATTAAAGTTCGTTAAAATATATAGAGTATGACACGTAATGATGTACGATAAGGTCTTATAGAATTTAAGTTTGGGTTTCAACTAAATAAATATCATGCTAAAAAAGATAAATTCTAAAAATTTTGACTAAAAGTCCATCCCTAATGGAGTTTCCACGTTAATGGCCTAGTTACTTTGTAAATTTCCCCAAAATAAGTTACGGAGATGAATGTTTCTAAAGCAGAAATGTCGCCAAGCTAGTCAGGCTGTTCGCTGGCTTTCAACACAATAAATATTGCCGATTAATAAGTTTGCTAAGGCGAGCATGAGGACGACATTCATATGTGAGCCTATCCATGTCTCCTTCATAAGGACCAGGCATGTCATAGACACAAGGACCACACTAATCACCCGCAAAGCCAAAGCAACAATAGTGTCCAGTCATTTGGAGCCACAGCTATCGAGAATGAGTCATCACCGCTGCCACACAAGCAGCAATGCAGGTGAGCGAGACTACAGTGACAGCGAGCACTGTGTGTGTTTATGGCTATTGAACGCAAGCACACGAAACTCAACATGTAGTCAGCAGCACGCAAGAACGAGGTGCGTACTATACACGGTAATGTTTCCTTCTCCCTAAAGTTTATTAGAAGTTCTAATTCAAAATAAGGTTTTCCAAAAAATTAAAAAAATGTCTCAAACTAGTTAAAACATGGAAGCATATATGTGTCTTTTAATATATTACTAATGTCTTACAAACTCAATGGTTTGATCTTTTTTTTTTTTTTTTTTGCCGCAAAGAAAATTTCATTGATACTAAAGCAACTTACATCCTCTCATTACAAAAATAAACCAAACTACTCCAACTCCATTGATGGGAGACAAGAAACCTTAAAAGAGTCGTAAATTCCACCATCTATGATCATCATCCCAAACGGATACGCCACGGACGCAAGCTCCGATCTGAACGAACACGGTCATCTCACCATCCACCACCATCATCCTCATACCCATCACTTTTGTAAAAGAGGAGTAAATTGCTAAAACTCCACATGTAAACATGATGAAATTGGCGCCGCCGATTACGTCATCGACCTCATCGTCGACACCTTCACCAGATTCGTCATGGGAGAACACAAGTCCAACTAACATCCAGATAGATATCGTTGGAAAACAAACTCTCACTAGCCCCTCACCACATGGCTGCATAGAACCACGGTGAGACAAAGGAAGGGGCGGAGTACCTTATTCTCCATCAATAATGATGACTTCGTCTTGCCATCACCGCCGAGAAACGACATGCTCCATCGCTCCATCGATGATCTTAACGACACCTTACTTCGTGGCCAATCTCTTCGATTGGAGCTCGGAAAAACCTTGAATCTTGAAGGCTCAATCTACTAGGGAAAGACTTATTAAAAACAATGGACCCCCACTCCCTTCAACCCCGACGTGATGCCGGAGGTGAAGGGGAGGGGTGGTGGAAGGCGAGAGCCAGCGGGCGGCGCCCTTCTAGGGTTTGGCGGCGGCGGGATGTCGTTCCCTGTTGCGTGCGTTTTAAAGTTCAATCAATTTGGGAACAATGGTTTGATCTATAGACTTCCTAAGGCTTTGTTCAAGTCGAGAATTTAAAATCTAGAGTCATTTTGGAACTATATAAGTTTTTGTATTACACCAACTAGTGGATTCCCCGCTAGCGTTGTTGCGCAAGTATGAAGGAGAATTATGAGTTACAATATTACTATCACCCTTTTTCTTCTTTTTCTTTCTTCTTTTTTCCTTTTTTTTTTTTTTTTTTTTTTTTTTTTTTTTCTCTATACCAATGGGTTCCACTTATAATTTTATCAAAATATATACATGTGAGATCTTGTTTTAAAGGAGTTATTAAAATGAATTTAATGGTGTAATCAGAATTTGATTTATTTTTTTTTGGATCATGAGTTATAACCTTTTTTATGCCCATAGATATGTGGGACATGTTGATGACGTGGCGCAAGGAAGGGTTAGTGGATTGGTGAAGTGGCATGCTAGTGGAGGTGTTAGTGGGATGGTGAGGTGGCGTGCTTGCATGTCAAGAGAATTAGCTAGTGGGGGTTACAAACATAAGTTTTATAGATATATAATTAATGCTTTTGAGTACTACATTCGTTTCAACATATAGAGCACAGATCAGTAATTACTCAACTTATACTCAAAGGTTTTAAATTTGTGGCATATATATAAGGTCTAGAGCTACTCAAGGTTATATAACCTTCTGTCATGTGATGTTTATATAAGAGCATAGAAGGGTATATAACTTAGTGATGACTAAACCCTTCTGTCATGTGATGTTTATATAAGACGTGGTATAGGACTTAGTATGATTGTTATATAAGATTAAACGTCTAGAGCTACGTACTTCATATATAAGAACCTTATATGATTTGTAGAAATCCACTCTCTTGTTCCAAGGGCTCTATAGGGAAGTTTCCCATAGGAGTACTTCATGAGAATCTTATAGGATTTGTTGAAATTAATCCACTCTCTTGTTCCAAGAGCTGCATATAGACAAAAAAAAAAAAATGAGGCTTTTTACCTTGTACCATTATGAAAAAAAAGCATGACGCACGTAGTATTACTAAAAATTTTAGCCAACACTGTATACCATCTACCAAATGTTTCTTGTCCCCTATACCATTCCGTCCATTTTGCATGCTAAGGCTATCCGCACTCATGTTTCTCTATTTACCCCCTCTATACATCCTTGGCCATCAAGATTCTCTCCTTTTACAAAGACCATCTCCTACACTCATCTCTTTCTCTATATCTCTACTCTATACCAACTAGTACCAAAAGTGAGCCCACTTAAAACTTTATCCAAATATATCCATGTGAGATCTAGTTTTGAAGAATTTATTGAAACAAATTCAATGGTGTAATCGGAATTTAATTTGGTTGTTTGGTTTTGCAAGTTATAACATTTTTTAAGTAGTTAAGATAGTAGGGCCCACTGCTATCACATGTTTTTCTCCCACCCCTGCCTCCCGCTCGCATGCTCTCTCATGCGCATTGTCCACCGTGGCTCTGTACCGGAAAGTCCGTACCTGCGCCACAGATGCCGGCTGCGAGCCTGTCGGAGGCTTTCCCGGAACACATACAGAAGCCCGCTGCAGCTGTTTTCCTACTCTATCGCGCGTAGCGCATCCTTACTGGACGTGAGTGCAGCTAGTCTAACACCGTTAAACCGCGGCGAGAAAAGAAAGACTTTCTTCCTCGCGCCATAAGAAAGCCGATCAAAATCATCATTGTCTTCTATGTCACTCCCTAAGTGTTGGGACGGTTGTAGGTATGCATGCTTCATATGGCTGTACACTTATGAAAAAAATCAAAAAAAATTCAATCGCTATTAACTCCACGCCGCCCACTTTGTCCCATCACGAGTTTTATCCGGGCAGGCTTGAGTTTTTTTTTTGATTAGACAAATCAGGAAGACTCGAGCTGTGACTTGATTGAAGAACAAGTTGATCGATGCCATAGGCCACGATGACTTAATATGTCGTCGATGCTATACGCCACCAGGTCTCGTGAGTCTCTCTCTCTGCCCTTGTACGTGCCGCCAAGTATCTACAACACGTAAGCACGCCTGCTGGTTCCCACTGCCCTTCCTTTCCTGCATCTTTGGTTTTTCTTCGTGGAACAGATGCGGGCCACGGTTATTAAGCATTGAAAAAATTAAATATCATGTATTTATAAAGTAGAATACATTTTGGTCGTTGTTAAAACACATTTTTTTTTTTTTACAACACCACGTACGTACCGGTTTCAGCATGTAAAAAGTCGTAGGAGAGGTTTCACTTTAACAAGGCACCTAAGATGATACAAAGAGATGACATAATCTTAGCTTAAGATTTCAATTCTCATCAATATTTGTTTGTATTTTGTTTTTTTTCTCTTTCCACATTTTCGATGATCAAATATGGTCGGTCAGGAAATATTAAACATCATTACTACTACGATTCATGGAGCAAAGCACACAAAAGATTAGAAATGCTACCACGGAGTAATAAACATAAATAAATAAACGAAAAGGCCAATCTCATCGCACGAGTCACGGCCGGTCGGCCAGGCCGCCTTCCTAGCTGCACAGAGCGAGCGTCGGGTTGGGGCAGTGCTCGGCCTCGGTCGGATAAGGTTTGTCATTTTTTTTTTTTACTCATTCCTAAAGGGTAAGTTGGACACTTCTAATGATGAATCCCCGGTCGATATGAAAACGTTAGGAATCGAACGGAATACGAACAGTGGTATAGGGAAACCGAAACATTTGGCCGATGGTATATGCAAAAAGCGGCCAAAGTTTTTAGTGATGACATACGCGGTCAAGAAACTTTTTCATAATGGCATACGGTAAAAAGCCTCAAAAAAAAATGGCCGGTGATGTACGGTAACTAGCGCTGGGTACAATAATGGGGCTATTAAGCTGCTGGTACAGCCGTTTTTTCTACTCTAGTTTGTGAGCAGAGAGAGCGAAAAAAAAAAAAAACATAAACGCCTCATGGAGGTTATAGAGGTCGATCAGCTAGCTGATTACAAACACTAAACGCCAATTAATCATTGGAAATACGTGGAAGCTGTAGTGGGAAGCGGTGAAACGGCTTGTTATTATATGTAAAGAAAATGGAAACAAAGTCAACTAACGTGCCTAAATGGTGCTGATCGAGGATGGTACCCCGTATGTACGTACGTCTGGCTGGCTATACGCGTGCCCAACTACCAAGCACCGGCCGGCCGCCGGCCCCCTGATGGCGTCATGTACGTATAATATAATAGTGAAAGTGAAAACCAGCAAAAACATAAATAAAACAATACTGCGTACGTCTGCCGACGCCGGCCAACCAACCCAATCAAATCCAAGCCAGCCGACCCGTACGCCGTACAGTTTTTTTTTTTTTTTTTCTTCAGCTGCTCCCATTAATCAATCAAGCAGGGGTTGAAAGAGAGTTTTATTTTGTCCGTAATTGGCAATTTTTTTAAAAAAAAACAGAAGAAAAAAATTAAATAGTCAGAGCACGGCCCGTGGGACTGGTTCACCCAGCGGGGGGGCAAAGCAAACACACCCATCAACGCGCCACAAACTAGGTCATGACAACTCGCACCCCAAAAACCACCGAATCCAGCTATTTTGCACCCTTTAAAACGCCGCGGCGCATCAGTGCGGAATCCACCCACCCACCTTCCTCCATGGCTCCTCTATCATCATCCCAACGATTCGCCGCCCGCCATCGCTGAGCTTGAGCTCGCGCGTCTCGCGCCTGCCTGCCACCACCAGTCCACCACCACAGCTTCTTCTGCTGCTCTGTTCTTCCGCAAGCAGCAAAGGGATCGAGGCGCTAGCTAGCTTGTTCGGTCGATCGACATGGGGATCTGCGCGTCGTCGAGGCGCGTGCGGCAGGAGGAGGAGGACAGCGACGAGAACGTGGTGTACGTGATGGACGACCAGGGAGGAGGAGCGGACGACAACGGGGACGGCGGCGCGGCGTGCCGGAAGGTGGCCTCCCTCTTCTCGCAGAAGGGCAAGAAAGGGCCCAACCAGGACGCCGTCATCCTCTGCCAGGTTCGCCTTCCTTGCACCACTTCATCGCTCGCTCGCTCTCTCTACTTGCCGTGCTGCCTCGGTTGCTTTGCTCCGTCCCACACTCTTCCACTTGCCGCCTTTGCGTATTCTTCGTTTTCTTTGCTTTAGCCACCGTTTGCATGAATAGTTTGGGCATCTGGGTGAAGCTTAATTCGACTGCTTCTTTAAGGGTGTTCTTGATGCTGAATGAATGAATGAATTCTCTGGATTTTTCTGTTTTTCCCACAGAGCCCTGGTAGATCTGTACTGGTACAGATATTTGTTGTTTTCCTCCTGGTTATTACAAAAGATTTACTCCACCGACTGTACTTCATTGCTCCGTATAATCTTTGGATTCATTGATTGTACGGTACTAGTACTAGTAGTACGTCGTCTTCCTCTTCTACAGACAACCTAAGTTTTCTGCCGGTCCTTGCCAGGCGCTTGACCTCAACGAGGTCATGAAATTCCAGGAACTGTCCTCTGCACCTATTACCCGGACATACGTACATACATACACAGCAGCCACAACCACTTCACCACACAGCAACAGCAGAAAAACAGAAACAAAAATCGTGACGAATCCTGTTTCAAACCACGGGAACGAGTTTACGGATTTTCCTCGCGGTTTTGATTTTCTACGACGACGGCGGAGGCGAAACAACCCGGAATTTCTTTCCATTCCGTCGACGTCATATCATACGGACACCGTCGGTGACTTGGCCTTTGCTACCAACAATTTCCCTTTCTGAATATGTTCGAGCTTATCGTCGCTTTGGAGTACACCACAAGACTGTCCCTGTTTTGATTTTCCCCACAAGAACCAACAATCTCACCTACTGTTTGGTCTCAATCGTCAACGATAATCCTATCATTTGATACTCATCATCACCACCAGTTGTTGATACAGTCAATGCAATCCGAATTCATGTAATCACTCTGATCCATTTCTTCTCTCCATCCACTCCACTCCAGGGATTCGGCATGGAGGACGGCGTGTTCTGCGGCGTGTTCGACGGGCACGGTCGGTGCGGGCAGTTGATCAGCAAGCAGGTGAGGGATTACCTTCCCTTCATGATCCTGAGCCACCGGAACGCGCTCCTCCTGGGCTCCTGCCCGACGCCGACGACGACGACCCGGCGGTGTTCAGCGACGCGTCGCCCGTGGCGTCGTCGTCGCCAGCGTCGTCGTCCACGGACGGGAGCGGGCGGTCGTCGCCGAACGCGCCCGCGCAGATGCTGGAGGAGTGGCGGGAGGCCTGCGCCAACGCGTTCCAGGCCATGGACAAGGAGCTCAAGCCCAGCCCAACGTCGACTGCAACTTCAGTGGCACCACCGCCGTGTGCGCCATCAAGCAGGGGCAAAGACCTCATCATCGCCAACCTCGGTGACTCCAGGGCCGTCCTCGCCACCATGTCCGAGAACGGGTACCTCAAGGCCGTGCAGCTCACCACCGACCAGAAACCCAACGTGCCTCGTGAGTATCCAAACTCGTATCCTACCTTGTGGATGGATGAAAACATGGATGACTGAATCGATCGATTCGTATGAATCTTGGCAGAGGAGGCTGAACGGATCAAGCGGTGCAACGGGCGCGTGTTCGCGCTCAAGGACGAGCCGTCGGTGCAGCGTGTGTGGCTGCCCGACGAGGACCTCCCGGGCTGGCCATGGCGCGGTCGCTGGGTGACTACAAGCTGAAGCGTCACGGCGTGGTGTCGGAGCCGGAGGTGACGCACCGCCGCGTGGCGCCGGGGACCTGTTCATCATCCTGGCCACGGACGGCGTGTGGGACGTGCTGAGCAACGAGGAGGTGGTGTCCATCGTCTGCGCCACGCCGAGGAAGCAGCACGCGTCAAAAGCTGTCGCCGAGGCCGCGGCGCAGCGGTGGCGGACCAGATACCCGGCGTCACGCGTCGACGACTGCTCCGCCGTATGCCTCTTCCTAAGGGACCAACAAGACTGGGCCAGCAGCGTCGCCGCGGCCAAGGCCAAGGCGGCCGCCGCCGCGAGAACGCCGGTTCACGCCCGCTAGGTGCTAGCCGGTGCAGACGGCCGGCGGACGAAGCTCAGCTCGCTCCGGCGACAAGCCCGCCGGCGTACGGAGCTTCGTCGTGTCCGTCCATGTCCGGCGTTTCTTGCTCTACCTACTGGTGTGCCGCAAACGGCTGTTAGTGTACCGCGAGTGTAATTAAGTGCTGTAACATAGTGTTAATTAATTACTGTAAGAAGGTCTGATGTGTTTTTGCGATCGACAAAGGAGAGAAAAATGGCGGGTAATTTTCTCAGTTTTGACTCTTGATCAGCTGTCGGAGGAAGCGAATGGCTGGCAAGAACGCCGTTTGTACTCTGTGTGGCATGTAAAAAGTTACCAGTTAAAGAAGAGTTATTACCAGTCCAAGTGCCCTTTTTTGTCAATTCAAATGTCAAGTATATTTTGTTTTTCAAAGGCCAAATTTGGCAAGTACATATATTTTCATTGTAATTTAGTAAAATACTAACAAGTATACATAAAACAGGTACATAAAAGTATGCAATCTGATTCATATTTCAGCATGCTCTTGTAACTCTTTGGTTTTGTAGCTATGGATGAAAATCATGTTGGAAGTATAACTTTGAAGATCTGATCAAAATACAATATGCCTACCTTGTCCCTTGAGAGGAGGGGCGGCTTCTGATCTTGAATCTTTTTTTTTTCTTCAGATTGACTTATAATCTTGAATCTTTTTTTTTTCTTCAGATTGACTTCTAATCTTGAATCTAACCAAATAACTAACATTTGGGGATCGATGTGTCTCATAAACAGGTTGACAAGTATATATATTCTTTTTTCTTTTTATAATATTCATAATACATCAAAAAAAAAAAATGTGTAAAAAGCTAATCATCGTAAAGATCTAGTCCATATCGTTTGAAATGAAAATCTCTAAACTGAAGCACATGTACAGAAACCAAACCAATTTGTCATATAAGTTAGGAAACTGGTTCGCTCGAGTCAGTCAACCTAAAATGACACTTTTTGTTCATTCGAGCTGAATATGCACAATGATGGGGAAAATCAATCACCCACCACCACCACCACCCTCCTAGGGACACGATCACGACGCTGTGGTAGGTGTTACCGGTCCATCGATCGATCTATCAACCGAGGGGCGCCTAGCTTCTAGAAGCACGCAGTTTGGTTACAAACCGTGGTCGCGTGGCATCAGCTTTGCTGCCGCCCTGCCGGAGTTGTAAAAAATTCAGAAATGATGCCATCGGGGCTCCATTATTTCGCCCCACGTAAGCCCAATTTCACATGCATTCTACCTCTTTGGAAAATTTGAGCCGGTGTAGATTTCGACATTGGCCGTTTCTTCTGCCTGTATATAATTTGTTAAATGGGCACGTCATTTATCAGGGTCCCACTTGATCCCGACAGATATGTTTCACCATAACAAAACTAAACTAAACCGTACTTTGTTCATGGATCAATTATACTAAGTATTTGTTACCAGAGTCGTCCACTACCAAGTAGCGATAAGCACCGGTTGAAAAAGCGCATCCGCATGCATGTCAAGGTCAGCAGCGCGGGCACGCATCCCTCCCCTTCACTCCGGGGCCACCACACCACACGGTCAAAACAAGTTTATCTATCGCCTCGTCACCCCACAGGGGTCGGTCAATTGCTGGCCTAAACGGCTAAAAAAAGAGATGGCAACTCGGCAGAAATGGAGCTCAAATCCCCCAATTCGATTCGCCTGCCTGCGCGTGCCGTGTAGACGCGCATGAACTTGCTTCGATCCCGGGGAGCTGAGCTCAAAATAACCACCAGGATAAACCAGGAACCCAGGAACTGGTCCCGGTACCGTGAGAGGTTTGTGACAGGTTAGGGTGCTAGGCGTAGTGGACAAGGTGCAGACGAGACGTGCAGCCGTGTTTCCCCAATACATACGCCTGCTACCTCCCTCAGATGCGAGCTTTGCAGTCTTCTGGTCCTGGACCTGGACAGGACAATTTGAATAAGAATTTAGACCTTGTTTCTGGAAAGCCCTGGTGTCTAGACTTCATTCGTACATGCTCACCTCGTCGTCCTCGTCGTCAATCACGTGCCTTTCGCTTCTTGTGGTCAGCTACATGGTACATAGAACCAGAAAGGCGTTCAAGAGCAAAGGCCATGTCCTGGTCAACTGCACACAGAATCACGATTCGATTGAAGGGTACTGAGCAAATCACAACCAGTGCACTGGTAGACTTGGATCCGAACAATCTAATCTAATGAATACAAGTACACAACAGCAGCTGCGTAGAAAAAACTACCAAGACCTGATGAAAGAACAAAATTATCCTTGGTCAACTGCATGATTCACGTCACAGATGGGCTACCAAGCACGCTTCGCTGGGATATACCACCAAAGCGGCTATCAACGAACCATCTTTGAAGACATTCAGGATTCAACTGAACGGTACAGTGTGGCAATAACATCAAGGCCACAGCAAATCACAACCAGGACACTGGTAGTACTTATCCGAACAATCCATTCCATTCTAATGAATACAACAGCAGCTGCGCAGGTTAAGTACAGTAGATATCATGGAAGAAAAAGGAATATGTATGTTCAATGATCAGAGTTGATGAAACCTGATGGTTTGTTAGCCCTGACTAATAGGTTGCATTACATGTCGTAAAAGGAAAAGGAAAATCTTACAGCCTTTTTGTGATATGTGAGCAGATAAATTCCTTTGAAACTTTGGTGGTGAAATTAGCATCAGCTGCTGTCATCTATCTTCTTACTGCTTGCTTTATCCTTCGGCTTCAGCTGCCAATTTCGCTACAAGGCAGCTATAGTATCTTGGGGGCCACAAGCTTCGGGTATTATCACAACACATACTTCACATTTACCAAGGAATCCCAAGGAGGAAGGAAGTCCGTAATCAAATATGGAAGTTACTTATACCAGGACTAATCTTGTAGAATCACCGACTGCCGCTTTTCAGCCCCAGCCATCGAATTGACAACAATTTCCTGCACCTGAATCCTTCAGCATGTGAAAGGCTAAGCCTTTCACTTCAAGCAAGCAAGCAAGAAACTAGCAATTTTCTCTAGCACGTTCCCCTATGCATAATACATGTACAAGCTATTGGCGACGCCACACGCAATGGAGTTCTCAGTTGGGTGCCACGCAAGATGGAGCAGTTTTGTTGAGAGATCATAAGAATTCCCATTGGCGTCAATGCTTGTATTTTCTCCACCTGTGCCATGAGCTTAATTGATCAGAACTAGAACTTTTCACTACCAGAGCATGGTCTGGTCCATTTACAGAAAGAAATAAATTCATGATTGGCAGCGCAAAGAGAGCTACTGACCTCTCCTCACAGCACGGGTCAAAGAAGTCAGAGTCCGTGCAGGCCTTGCTGGATTAACAACCTGTCGCCTGTATTGGTTCCCACAATTCCAATAATTAAATAATAAAAAGTTCAGCCGGTATGGAAAAATAATTTTGAAGTAGTGTACTGTGTTGATTGGTGTCTATATCATATTTTGTAACCTATACAACTACATGGTCAAGGGTCACCTATATTATTGAATTGAATCTTCAATGTTTGGTGGCCCAACCAACTTTGACATAAGATGCTCATAATAAGTGATCATTTTTTTTTTTGAGGGGGGGGTATGTAACTCCAAAGTGGGATAAAAGGCTCTGTAGTTGTTATTGTTGCATTAAATATTGAGCTCACTTTGAGCTGAGAATTAGTTAATTAAGGGCCTTATGAATTATGTTGGACTAGCCTATATTCAGGTAGAGTATCCCAACAAATGACAGACCTCATGGGATTTCTGCTGGCTTCCAAAGTTGATGCCTCCGTACTTTCAGGAGAACAACCAAAAACACGAAACAAATTGCTGCAATTACGATGCCAAAAGAAGAGTTAACATACAGAAGTGTAAAATAAACCAACAGCTAGCAATTCTTACAGATCATAATGAGATAATAAGGATATACCTATAAGAACCAGTTGCAACACGGAGCCCATCACCGCTGAGACAACATTCAAATTTGTCAAAAATTGAATCATTCTCATATAAGTCACAAAGCTGCAAAAGATGAAGTTAACCACAGTATCAGATTACAGCAGATACTGATATGCCTCTTTGATTCTCATTTAGATGATAAGAAACTTCACCTTAGGACGTAAGTATTCATGGACCTGAAAAGTTGCAACTGGGCCTGAATCCATGTTTAGATCCCACAACTGAAGAAACAAAAACGTTCCAATAAAAAATTTTCTAGCAGACAAACATATTTATCACGAAAGACAAGGCATCTAAAAGTTCCTTGATCCTCAAATTCCAAGGTAAATTATTCAAATATATGAGAGATCAATAACATGGGAGGAGCGTCCCAATTTTAACTGCAAGGGGTCTGAGTAATGTATGTTAGTTTCTAGCCAGTCAATTGGTCAACATTGAAAAAACACAAAATGTCATTTGGACCAGTGGAGCAAAACTATATTGATATTAGGTGTGCTTCAAGAAAATTACAACCAAACCATGTCCATTACAGAACTCAATGATGTCACACACACAACTTATTTATAACATTGAAAGATGAACTCAATGCCACAAGACCTGGATAGAGAAAGACGAAGAGCATTTTGACATGTGTTTTACTGGTAATAAAATTGATGTTTTTAGCACCTCGTGCACAAATCATACATGCAGAGAGTAAAAGTAGAAATTCAGCAAGGGACAGATAGGTCTGTTACAAACCTTGAGTGTCATATAATCACGACTAAGAATGTGCCTTCCATCCCTTGCAAATTTTATATCTGAAACTGATGCTATTATCTCTGTAAAAAAGGATCTTGATCCAGGTGCTTCATGCTCTTCAAATCTGAATAAGATTCCCCAGCTAAATCAGATAATAAACTTAAAATGTTTCTAGCCATTAGAAATGATAAAATCTAAGCATTGCCTTCTAATTAACAATAATGTTACTGAAGAAGTCAAGGGAATTACTAACAGTTTAGCATGGTTGTCACACAGTGCTGACTGCCGCAGATCAATAAGCGGATAGTACCCTTTGAGCTACTATATGCTAGTGTATTACAGTGAGTTGGATGGAACTCCGCACAAGTAATCACCTCTGAAATTTCACAGAATTATAATGTAATGGGTGTTGCCACAATACAAGTATGGAACCAACAGGAAAAGCATGAGAATAAATGAATGCCTACAAAGAAATATTAACCAACAGCCAAAGGTGTCTCACAACCAGTCGACAAACAAATTTTGCAGTCACACATGTAAATTGTATTAGTTTCATTTTTGCACAGTAAAACCTGACGCAGGTTATCTTGTGTTGTCTAATCTTGTTTTTTCCATAAAGCAACTACTATGTTTATGAATTTCTCACCTGATGACAGCTACAAAATCTACACTTCTGAGAAGGAATTGCTAGGTAGCATACTAACATACAGCTGCAGAAAGGTAATTGACAGATAGGTACAAGAGTTGGTAGCTTCAGGGAATAGGAACTGCATTCCTGAAGCAACTCCATTCAACACTTTCCATCATTTGCCCCAGATCCATATTGGAGTTCAAGTAGGTAGATGTGATGCATGTTGCTATTCGCCTATTCCAACCATATTGGAAAGCCACAGGGATGAAAAATGAAGATATTTTGCATGATTGGCACCAGAGCATGCATACCATGTGACACCTGCACTGGGCAATTTGCAGGGTAAAAGGCACAAACCCTGCCTATATCTTGCAATGCATCCAACTCCACTATTCAAGAACTCCACAGCATCAAGCTACTGGACTGTAAATCTACCTAGTCTTGTAACATTTGCATGTATAATGCTTACAAGAAACAGGAAGCTCGCTCAACAGCATAAATAGTTATCAGAGTAAAAAGTTTACCAGTTAGATCCTCCATGTTTGCAGGTTTCACATCAACAATGTTAAAGCTCTGATTGCTAATTTCTAAATTCCAAAGGTTTATTCGCAGATCATCTGCTGATATGAATGTTTCTCCATCGCTGTGTACAAAACAAAGTGAGGACACGGTAACCATAGTAATAAACCCAGGCAGTAAAATATAAGCTCCAAAAAACACAGCCAACTCATTCAAACAAAAAACATATAGTAATTTGTTAGCCTTAAGAGCAGTAACTTCTTATTTATAATGAAAAAGATAAACATCTTTGGTTTGATCTAATTCAAAGCATTTGTTGCATACCGTCATAGACCACATTTCCTACTACAGAAGGTAAAAAAAACACTGTTGCCACCATACAGGTGTTAACACACTACCATTGTTTTTGAGTCGTCGCCAAGGAGTTGAGGCGTACCCCAGGCGCCACAAGGTTTTAGTTATGCCATATCGCCTGCATCCAGGTGTGCCCCCAGTGCCACTGGACACCACAATGCCTCAAAAACCATGCATACTGCACATGCAGCGTACCTCCTATGAAACCGGGATAAACCATATATCTTTCGGGTAGTAAAAGAATCTTTTGCGAAATACACGAAATATTATGAAATAAAAGGAGCTAAACCAAGAAATGGGGGTGTCTAGATGGCAACAGATGAACCGTGAAGTGGATATGAAGCTCAAGCAACCGTTACTATTTAAATTGGAGTATGTAGCAGACACTGGGAACACTAGATGAAAGGGGAAGATGTGAATCAGCTGCTACAGATTAGGGACATGGGGGATCTAAGGATTTGCTGTTCACTGAATCACTGTTTTGCAGCAGGTGGCCACTAGACAGTGCTGGACTCAAGAAGCTAGGAAACTTCACCTAAGTTCGCTCTATTTGCTGGTGTTTTTCTAAATCCTACAGTCAACTAATTTCATGAAAAACTGCCTAATTGAGTCATCAAGGTTCAATTGTGTCAGGACTCTTTTAAGCAAACCAACCTTTGGAGGTCACTGATTCCGTTTTTCCCAGTTTAACACTGGTAAAATACTGTCTTCTAATTTGTATAAGTATGTTTTAACTGAGAGGTCAAGGCAAATATGTCCAAAAAAAGTGTGCACTTAAAAACAGATCCAATAAGACAATATTGTAAGATAACATAAACAGTATGAAGGAAGATGAGACAAGGAAACTGAACATTTGTTTCAGTACAGCAAGGGCATATCTTTTGCAGATTTGATTAGACATCTGTAATATCATGAAGGAAGCTAACCTATTATTTGAAATGGAATTAATATGATAGTCATGAGCATGTGCATATACACGTCGGCATCTCGCGACTTGATTCAGTTCTTGGCCCGTAACCTGCATAAATAGTAAAGGAAACTATTCAGACTTGTCATTGGTATTATCTAGTCTGTTAGAAGAATGTCTACTTCTCTGTCATAAGGGAAAAAACTATTGTATTGTACATGCAAGCAATTCTAATTCCTCATGTTGTACAGCACTAGAGATGATGGATGAAGTGAGTTTAAGCACTACCACCACAGGCAAACGCAGTGATGCACATCCTCCTGGAGGAAATGACATATTGTTGTTCGGACTGTACATGTTTTCTGAGCATCCACCATTTGGAAGAAGAGCTCTGCAACTACTGGTACCCGGACTTGAAGTTGAACCATTGTCTGAACTTTGGGAGGTATCCAAATTCATCACTGAAACCCGTTTCACTTTTTTTCTCTTGAACCTATAGAATACCAAAGCACCATGGACACCATTACATAATCATGCTCACTTGCAAATAATGAGAAAAAAAGACAAGCAATACCAGGAAGAACAAATAGATAAAGCATAATTTGATTGTGTTTGTAAAGATAAGGATACAAAAACACTTGCTTCTTGATTAAAGAAGCAAGAACAAATAGATAAGTTCATGAATATATTCCTTCTCAGAAGACTGGGAAAATATGAAAACCCACATTAAAGTGGCATGAATAAGTTTTGGACTTTACAACGGATACAATACCTGAACACCGAGGCATAAATAACAGGTTTAATCTAGATATACAACAGATAATCTATGAAGTTGTCGACATATGAAAGTAAACCAATGGCTCAATGAGCAACCTCTTTTATGCATACCTTCCAATACTTGATTGTTTTGTCATTTGTAGACAAGAGAAAGAGTGTGTTGTTGGTCGCTTGGCACCACTTGATCTTGTTAATCTTCTCTCTTCAATTTCCAAACTTTTTAGGTAGTCAAACTACATGAATTGCACAGAAGTCAGAATAAAATATTCACAATTTGACATACTCCAGTATGCAACTACAGCTTCACTTGGATTGTCATTTGGACTATGTATGGTTTCATATCTTCGTCAGGTAAGCTAATATGCACTCTATTTTTTCAAAGTGTGCTCTCTCCCCTAAAGTGTCATTAAAAACTTGGATACAAACTTCAAACTACCCCTCCATTCCAAAACTATAAGTCACTTTAGCTCTATCCTAATTCCGAAGTCAAACTTCTATTGACTCTTGATAGTGCATTTGTTTGGTATTGTAGATGCAGTATATATTTTCCTACAAACTCAGTCAGAGTTCGAGAAGTTTGACTTAGGACAAAGCTAAGGTGGCCTATAATTTGGAACAGAGGGAGTATAAGATTAATGATCTACGAAAGTGTTGTTACAAAGATTGTTGTCATCTCTATGTAATACACTAAACTGGTCGTCGATGCCATGCTAATATGCTACAACAGAAAATAAAAGGAAAAATTAGAGATATTGCTTCTCATAAAAAAAATACTAGTATTAGTTCCATTTTTTAGAACAAAATTGGAAAGTACAATCTTAGTCTAAAGTTAAATGGAATAATGGATTGATACAATGGCACTTATTGGATAATGTTGAAAAAACTTGCATGGCAGCCATGTTTTTTGTGGACTACCATGTATATTTCATAATTAACAATATGTATCTGCTTGGCACATAATAAAGCATGCAGAAATATTTGAATTTCCTATCCATCACAATTCCTATGAAAATAATCCAAGCTGGTCACAAGAAGTCAATTGACACTAATGAACAGATTGTTACTCACTTTAAGACCCACGTACCTCAGGTTCATGACTCTGAAATTCGGTCTTGTAACGGAACTCAGGATGCCTAGCAACAGGATAATCTTGCCTCTCAAGTTCTCTTCGACTTGCAGTCTGCATATGCATTAGCACTTTGGGCACAAGATACTTAAGCAAGAAAAATTACAGAACTTATATAATGTAGTACTTACATCACCAATGTCTGTTCTTTCGAATAAAACCACACGTCCACCTCTATCTCCGGTGGCTAGATGATTGCCAGATTTGTCAAACTCAATTGCAGAGATTATGTCCACTGAAACAAGTAGCATGATAAAATTTCAAGTGAATAACACTAAAGATACAAACTGATTTGGCTGGCAAATAAATCAAGCAGTCACAACAAATATCAAGTGAATGAACAAGATAATAAACAGAAACAGGTTTATTAGCATAGAAAAAGGACACTTATCTTCCCTCAACTCTTGCCCATGACTAATTATCGTCATAGCCTCAATACCGTCTAATTTTGTCTGCTCAAATAGTCAACTTTGTGCTAATTCTATATGGAAAATGGTCATGCTGGGAGTATGTATCCAAACAATACATAAATTTATTTTTTGTGAATTGCCTGCACTAATTGATCAATTTTGGAAACACAGTAGTGAAAAGCATCTCGAAGAGTGTACTGCCTTTATATTGGTAGTCTTTGAAAAGACATCGTAATGTGTGGCTAGACAGTTGATGCAAAGCCTAGGCAAACCAAATTGGCTCACCCACAAGGTGAGCTTTCCAAGCAACCTCTTTTTTTCCATCCCTTGCTGATCTCCTCTCTGTGTCTTCATTAGACACCAAACCAAACACCTTGGTGGCTAGATCAAAGAGCAGCGCCACCAAAATCTAGTTCAGAGTTCAGAGTCTTCAGACACAGCGAACTGGAGCCATAGGCCATCAAAATCGAGCTTGTCACACAGCAAGGAGTACCCATTGCCTCGTAGCTCCAGTGCGTGCTCAGAATCAAGCAGCAAACTAGATTGGTAGGCATCGGATCAAATCACTTGTTCTCTCTCTCTCTTCCTTTGTTTTTCTTTCTTTGTTACGTGAACAGAGATTGGCTAATTGGTTGTAATAGCAGTTGAATCTTTTAAACAAGAATCATGATGAAGCAATGTAAGTAGACAACAAGACTGGAACAGAAATTATGTGGTGTGTATCTACCCTCAAACTAAATAAGATTTATGCATGTAGGAAAAGGGATATCAAACACTTAGATCAACCTTTTCATTGTCATAAAAATGTTTACAGGACAAAGTACAAAGATTTAAGGGGCATATAAACAAATATACCTCATTATTCTGCAACAGGCACAAATCGAAGATCTACGAGAACTATACCTCACTATTCTAAATCAGTGCTAATCAAACAAACATTATGTCAACACAAAACCACAGAGAAACTGAAAATCCACATGAAAAGCAATATATTGACGATCCTACACATGTCTATATAGCAAATGACCCAGGGGAAGTCAGATAAACTGATGGATTGTTTGTGGACTTGCACGCTTCTGAACCCTACCAGATAGTGCAGCTCAATCTTGAAAGGACACTACCGAAGGCATACAGCTCAGAAGCAATGACAGCCCCAAGCTACAAAGTACAAGCACGTGTTTTCAAAATATTGAACTACTGTACACAGATGCCACAAGCTCATAAATTATCTACCAGGATAATCCCAAGAGCTAACAAAAATGTCAAGGAAACAAAAACCAACAACCCCATGTCCTCAACAAATTATGAAAAAAGGTTTACGTTTTGGACCCTCCAAAGCATGCAGCTTAGAAGCAATGACAGCCTTCAGCTACAAACAAGATCTTTCAAAAGATTGAACTACCGTAGACAGATGCCAGAAGCTCATAAATTATCTGCCAGATAATCCCAAGAACTAATAAAAATCAACTATCCCACAAGTCCTCAACAAATTATGTAAAAAGGTTCAACTTTCTGACCCTCCACTGGCATATACCTATATAACACCGGCAATATTTTCAATAAGTCCATTCTGCATTCTAATCTAACTTCAATGCAACTCCCAACGCATATAGACCTTTGCCAAATACAAAGCACAACTATCAGAGTGCCAATCTGTCGGAGCTAAATTACACGACAAAGACCACCACACGAAGTAGTTGCTCGAACAAGACAGAGTTAGCCATTTAGAGAAACATCGCCGGTCAAGGTGTTGGCAGTAAACAAACAGTCCTAAATCAATCGCAGTTAAGGCACTGAGCACAGATAGCACCTCCTCCAAAACAAACAAGCCAAACAAAGGCTTCAAACACCCAAGCCACCATAAAAGGCAGCCACGACCCATTGGCTCGGCCGGCCCAAGGAACACCCGGCGATCCTCCCCGGACACCCGTCGCAACGAAGAAACGCATGGCGCCGCTAAACCTCTCCTCCGGAACCCACCGGACGGACCAGATCTCGCGAGGGGCGCGACGGAACCGGGCCGAGCCGCAGAGGACCGCGGCGGGTTGGTTGTATTTTATTTATTACCTTCCTGCACATCCTCTCCCGCGGCGCGCTCGCCGAAGACCTGCGCGAACCGCCACTCCAGCGGCTGCGGCTGCGCCGCCGCAGCCGCAGACGACTCAGGGGCGGTCGTCGGGGGACATGGGCTCCCGCTCCATGGCGCGGCCTCCTCCGCCGCCGTCACGACACCATGGCAGCGCGGGATCTCGGTGGGGAGGGATCTCAGAAGGTTCTCGAGAGCGGGGAGGTTCTAGAAGAATGGCGGGGAAAGGCGGGGCGGGCGGAGGGATCGATGGAGGTGGGGGGGACTCGACTCGGGGGCTCTCGGGCGTGCCGGCGTGGGGAGCGGAGCGGAGCGGAGCGCGTGCTGCTGCGGGGATGATGTGGGGAGCGAGCGAGCCCGAGCGTGCGAGAGGGGAAGGGGGGAGGGGTCGACGATCCCGTTCGTGCCGGTCGACCGGCGTTTTTGCGCCCCGTGTGCTGTTTTTTTTTGCGCCCTTTTTCTCCTCTTCCGTTCCTGTCCTGTCCGAGAGATGGGGACATTTTCCATGTTGGACCCTCGACAAATGTTCGGATTTTTTTTTTCAAAAAGAAGAGCCCAAAATTATTGTCATGTTTGATAAGAGCAAAGATTATAATACAACCAGTAGTTCGTAGCGAACCTTACGCCTTCTCTCTTCACCCATACAATAGTTAACTCTTTCTAATTAATACAGACTCACTTGTCTATCTCACATATTGCCTTGGTTCTTGTGTCCCAAGCCCTACTGTAGCTTCACAAACCGCTCCTCTCTCTCTCGTCCCTTCTCTCCTCCACGTCAAAGATTTAAATTTTACATGACTGTCATAATACTTGCTCTAATAACTCTAGCTTTAGCCCTAAACTAACTCTAACTCTAGAGGTGTTTGATCCATGTACTAACTCAACTTTAGCCCAAAAATTATTGTCATGATTGACAATAATGCACTTTTTAAATTACTAGCAAAATGCCCGTGCGATGCAACGGGTTTATATTTTCATTTTTATGTTGTTGAGACCTCTTCCTCGTAGTTATTATATTTTTGCACCGCCAATCGACAATATGTATGGACACCCTCGATGACAATATATAATTACACCCTCAATGCACCAACAACAAATTTGTTAGTCGCCGTATTCACCGAGTAGTCATGCGGCGGGTGGTTTAGCATTGGGTGGCCGTATGCGCGATGCAACAGGTGTATATTTTCATTTTTATGTTATTGAGACCTCTTCCTCATAGTTATTATATTTTTGCACCCGTCAACGATAATATGTATGGACACCCTCGATGACAATATATAATTACACCCTCTGCACCACCAACAAATTGTTTAGTCATTCATATTCACCAGAGTAACGGGTGGGTTAGCATTGGGCGAGCTAGTAGCTTCATGGACGTCGGCTCAATATTCATCGTTTTTCTTAGTTATACAACAAATTTGCCTCTTACTATACTCGGTCGCGCTAAGTGAGACTAAGTTGGTTCATCCACAATTGCCACTATCTTGTATCGTTGTTTTGCTACTACAAAGTATAACAATTTAGTACCCTCCAAAATTAGGAATATTTTTGCATATGCATTGCAATAAAGAAAAAATAATTAAACAAATGTACGAAAGTTAATAACATAAATACACAAAAAATGTTGTCAAAATAATAATTTAGTTGGTTTAAAATATCATAGCATAATATCAGCGATAAAAACATCCAGTCATAACTCAAAAGTCCATCAATTCAGTACTTACAAGTTACATCCATTATTTATATACTTCAAAAGGTATTTCTTCCCAGGATTATCAGAAACCATAAAATACTGAAATACCCTTTCTCTCTTTTCCTTCCCCACCGTTATTTTTGTTTTTGTTTCTCAGTGTTATCCCCACACGCGGCCACATCACATCGCACATAGCACGCCTGCTCCTCGCCTCCGCCGTTGTCTCCAGTCAGTCCCCACGTACGCGGCAACAGTGAGGTGGGCAGGCTGCACGTCAGCCGCGTGTGGGGCGAAAAAACGGCAACAGGCCGGAGTTCGTCCGTCGTCCCTGACGCGGACTCTGCTTTTGTTTTTGTTGTCGGCCTGGCCCGGATACACACCCTCGACACGGACTGGGCACTTCTCCGTGAGCGGTACGGGTTTGTAGCTAATCACGTTAGTTAATGGGCCTTGCTGCTCTTGTCGATGAGAGGATCGGGACTTTCCTTTGCAACCGGTCATAATAATTAACTGAAATCCTAATTGTGTACGATAGGAGGAGAGGCGGCAGAAAAGCAGGCAGAAAAAAGAGGCAGAAAAAGAGGTGAAAAAATAGGTGTACTGAAATTTTCTCTCTTTATTAGTAGGTATATAGATTTGGCTCATTTAAACCGATTTTCCAAAAGGGATTTTGGTGTGGTGTGTGACCTCCTTCCTCTCACAAATGAGACAAATAAATCACCTTTACAAATGAAGCATCCAAAGCGCGATAAATTTTATTTTTTCCATACAAATGAGATGTCCCACTTATACATACGAGTCCTCAATCAAGATTAATAAAAAAAATACACTCCATGAAACAAAGTGGGAACATATTACAAACGATGCCCAGGCACTAATGAATCCATGTAGTAAAATCCGATCCATTGTGCTCGACCATCCTTTCTCATAAGCTCCACTAGGAAAGGAGTGCAACGCTGATTGTCCTAGGCAACAAAACACGATACAAACTTCGGCGGCGTGGGACGCCGAAAGCGTCTTGAACACGAGTCTTTGCATGCCTTCGCCCCGCGAAATCGGCCTTGCGGCTTGCGGATCATGAGGAGATGTCGAATCGGAAAATGGGAGGCTTCGTGGATAAGGAAGGTCGGCGGATGGAGACCGCCAGAGGCGGTAGCTAGGGTGGCAAGGCGCAGGGAAGGAGAGGGTCGCATAGACCAGTGTGGGTGGGAGACGTGAGAATCAATTTCTACCATGGGTCCCACCGAACTAGCTCCAATAATCACCTCTTAGGTGGGCTAGTTGTATCTAACCACACTCTAGCCCTCATGTTTGGATCCTTTAAGACTAGTTGAGCTAAAACTAGCTCAAACTAGTCATAGCCCATGGATTCAAGCGGGGCATGTGGAAGTGTTCAATGTGGCTTAGCCTACCTTTCTCGGCGACTAACATTAGGAGTCGTTTGGCAGAATTTATAGAGCACATTCTCCTTATAATTATTTTTTATTCAATTAGTCAAACCGAAGCAAAAATTGACATAGAAATAGAATTTAGTATAGAGCAAACAAAATCACTTAACCATTTATACAACGAGATGGTGCTACAAAAATTATTCCACAATGCTTTCTATTCAATTCCCACCTAATCACTCCATGAACAGTTTTTCACCTCCTCCTAGCTCATTGCCCCATCACTAAGTATAATCACTCAACCAAAGAATCAAGAAGCGGATCTAGAGAATTTAAAAGCTCCACCAAACAAACAAGTGTGGCTAAAAAAAAGTATGGTTCATAAATAACAACATAAGTATGATAAATTGTGACAAGAGAAAATTAGCATATGACACGTGAAACAAACAACCAAGGAAGTTTGTTTAGACACAATTGTGACGTTAAACTAGGAATATGATGTGTCTAAGTTGTGGCTAAAAACCAAACATGACCTTGAACTAAAAATCAACCAAACTCCAATTTATCACAAAATTAGCATGTCATGTCAAGTACTAGAAGTAAAATAGGATGTCTTGTCTACGGCTCATATGCAACTATTCATATCATCGATAAAAACAATATATTGGAAGCATTTGTAGGCTATAGGAGCGTTGAACAATTACCATGAAATAACTAAAGAATGTGTTCAATAAATGTATGAGAAGATAAATATCACATCAAAAGAGTCAAAGGTTATGTAAATGTTGACAAACATCAAAAGTGATAGTTTCAATATGATAAGCAAATCTGAAAAAAATGATGTTTTCAATAAGTTTATAAAGAGACGAATATATCTTGTAAAGGCAAAGTGAACATAAGGACCATTGAATCATAGTGTTAGTATTTCTGGAAAACTAATATACTTTGGTTTTGCTTTGAGTATAGCAAAATTAAGAAACCGAATATCAATGCTCAAAAAAATCTATTTAGCCATTCACGAGGCACAAAAGCATATCGAATATGGGGAACTCAAAGTTAACTTGATAAACTTCGATGGCATAGGCAATTTTGGCGGCTGGTGCACATACACTTGCACATTATATGAACCTCTATGTTGGCATTTCGTATGGTCTATTGGGTAATCCCGCAAGAGCATAGAAGATATCAATGCAACACTTCATTTGAGAGTATACCGAGGTTGTATTTATATTTTTCCATTGGGAAAGCGTATGGTTGGGATGATTGATAAATAAAATTATTATATTAAGTTCTAAAACAATCGCATGACTCGGGGTAAAATCGACAAAGGCGCATGTTGCTTTAGGTTAAGGATAATCGATAAGGTAGCTAGGCAAAAGGTAGTCTAGTGGGAGGACATCGAATGAGCAAAAGAGTACTAAGTTACTTCTACTACTAAGGACATCTTGTAATGAGAACCTTCCAAATTACAGGGCCTACATGTACTAATTATCGGTTAAACAACCTTTAATAGTCACATATGTGCACCTATAATCCGAAAAGTACTATTAACGTTTCCAACCGTGGATCCGTTACAAGGTCATTGCAAGTATTACAACATTTTTCATACATAATCAGAGTAAAACAGCGGAAGATTTATATTACAATACTTTTACAAACATTTGTTTGAAACCAGTTTTACAATATTAAAAGTAGGAGTAGCGGAGAGTTTATTAAACATAAGATACTACTAGACCACGCCCATGGGTCTCACCTCTCACTCATCATCACTTTCTTCCTCGAAGAATCGTCATGCGGACGTTCGGTGCAATCATGACTTCCTGGTCCCGCAACATGGGTCAACAAACCCCCGAAAGTACGGGAGTACTCAACAAGTCTTACCCGACTAAAGAAAATAGGAGAAAACTTCGAGAATCTTTGGTCTAATAGGAATCAAGGTAAGGCTTTTAGCAAGAATCAAGGACTCATTTTGCGAAAAAAAGCTTACTAATGGTGAATCCTTACTTTCAATGTTTTAATTTCAACTTAGTATCTCACCTATTCTAGGTGATCTTACACTATAACAAACACTTATAGAAGATCCATCACTTATTCCATCTTTTCATTATTTCATAGTTAAACTATGATATAAGTCGGAAACCGAGTCTCCATATCCGAGAAGCACGGCGATTTCAATCGATTAACCGGTATGGGGAGTTCTTTTCACACGACATATGTAGCACTTAAGCTTGCATATATCAACCTTTTCCCCGGATACTCAAAACGGAACCGCGTCCTCGCCACCCGAGAATACCATACACCTCCAATCCGGGACTTTAACCCACGAGGGTAACATGTACTCCGCCATCTCTCCACTCCCTTGGCGCGGTTATGCGTTTCCGATTTGACACCCCCAAGATCGGGCTTACCGAGTATGTGTCCTAACTAGGGTCGACTTCGTGATGGGATGACACCCATGACGAGGCGTGCCATTGGTCCAACGACCTCGGCGCCAGATTATTCCATAGTCTCGGTTACACGGGCCTACACGCTTCAAGTCCTTAATCGACAAGCCGAAAATACTACACCGAGACTCCATTCTCGGTGCAAATTACCCGACCGGTCTCAACTTTATCACCATATCCCAAAGATGGTTTCATCATATAACATCCTTTCTCATCAAATGCCTCTTCGGGCTATCATAAGGACTTGTCACATTTTGACTCAAAAGTCTAACTAATATAGCAAGGCTAAGCGTTCTAGCATTTTACCAAAAACGGCTATCAAGGTAGATATTGAAAAATCAAGGAATGGCAATGCATCAATTAGGTTGTCACTCAACTCCTATCACCTAATGCAGAACATAAAGCAAAGGTGATATAAAGCTTTGTAAAACACAAGGAAGGTTTAAATGAACCGGGGCTTGCCTTGATTGTGAAATATCCCGACTTCGGACGACGGATCGCAATACTCGTAACTTCGGGTCAATAGAGTAGCCCTCTTCGAGAGACTTGATCAACAATTTCACGATCACCTTCGTTCACTATACGAAAGAATAACATATGCTTTACATGATGCCATGTATATAAACATGATGTGCGAGGATGCACGGAAAGATAAACAACTTGAGTACAACTTTCCTTCACGATAAAGTTGCAACCTAACAAAACCAACTTGTCGAACTACTCTACGAGATATCATCACCATTGCCTAAGGAGTTCTCAAGGACCATTTGACAGTGGTGTGGTGTAGGGTTCACAAAACAACCCAAAATTCACCCCAAAACCCTAAGTTATAAAAGCGCTAAACAATTTGTTTAACACATAAAATAATAGGGCATGAAATAATAAAAATTTTAACTTTCTCAAAACAAGCTCAAAAAATTTTGTACAAGTAGGTCAGGTCATAAAACAGTACCAAAATAATTTTCATGATTTTTGGATAAATAAAATAATTATTAAAAATCAAGGAAGATGCATTTTTCAATTAAAATTTGTATTTTTAAATTATGCCCAAACTATTCAAAATGCAAGTTTCAAATTTTTCATGGATAGACATATCCATGGGAAGGCTACACAAAATTTTTAAATTTTTAAGCTAGTATTTGAATTTGTACAAAATTTGGAAAATCGAGACACTATTTAAATAAAAGGAATTGAATAAAACATTTTATAAATGGAAAACGGGTTTTGGGTTGAATTTCGGCCTGTTCGCGTGCGTGGCCCATCACTTGTTCATGGCCCAAAACTATTCACCATGGGCTGGTTTTATTTTTATTTTGGCCCATAAAAGATTCGGCCCACTCATCGTCCTCTTTGGGCCTAGGCACTGCATTCTGATACCGGCCCGTCTTGTACATATATATAGCCAACGGCACGCTCACCGGCGGTGGTCGCGTACCGCCCAGCATGCGGGCCGTTGTGTTCGGCGCCCGGTGATGGTCTGACCGAAAACTAAATAGAGAAACGTGGCGAGGGGGCTCACCGGTCCTAAAGCGGGGCTTGGTGGGGGCGAGGCGAGGAGATAGGTCGGCGACGGCGGCGGCGACGGCGCGCCGCCGGCTTCATTGTCCTGCTGAGCCGGGCTTCAATCAAGAAAACGGCCGAGCCGCTTCACGACACGACGGCCCCCAGCGACTCCAAAGGACTAGCCGGTTAGTAAAACTCTCACCGAAAACGGCCGGGCGACGGTGAGGTCGAAGCGGCGGCGCCCTACGGACTTGGGGAAGACTACGACTTCGGCGATTCCGACGGCGGAAGGGGCCTGCGGTTCCGTGAGGTGCGCAAGGAAGGCGAAGAGGATGGGCAAGATGGTTTGGCAAGAACTGAACGACGACGGGCGTCGCGTTGGCGGCGGAGGAGGTCGGGTCCGGGGCGCGGATTTGAAAAAGAAAACGACGGCAAACCACGGCCAGATTTATAGGCATGGCTGGGTCGAGAAGGTGGCTGGAGGGGTCACGAAGACGCCCGGGTGGTCGGCGTCGAGCGACATCGCGGTGGAGGATCGCGACTCACTCTTGACGGGCGGTGGCGATGAGGATAGGTCGGGTACCGTTCATTCCCCCTAAATTCAACCCTAATCTGAACTTTTCAAATTACTCCCAAATTTTGAACTAAACTCAAAATTTCCAAAAAGTAACCCCCTTAATTTTTCAAGATCTACAACTTTCTCAATTGGACCATTTTCAAATTCTGCCTCTAAATCGGACTTTTTGAAAAACAGTTTCAAAATTTGAAATTTGGATTCAAAATTACTTTTAAAATCATATAACAACTTGAAAAACTTTGTACATGACTTTTGTTCCTCTCAACAAGATCTACAAACTAGCTATTGAAAGTTTTCTCAAATTTTGCATAAATTTTGAAATATAGAAAAGGGGGCAATTTGGGTTTGAATGAAATTAAACATTACTTCAAAATTTTTGAACTAAACTTTGAAAACTCAAAATACCAACTTTGTTCAGTTTTGAAAACTCTACAAAAAAATGCTTTAATGACCATACCCAAAATCTTGATAAATTTTGAATAAAATAAAAAGGGACAAACTAGGGTTTAGAATTAGGGTTTTTCAGGCAAAGGGGGACGAGTTTCGGAATCCGTTTCCTCTCAGCGTCTTTTCGACCGACATTGCAACCAAGCATAAAATAAACTTATTTTAGTTCAATGCAACACATGGTGGGCTAAACATGGATGCTTTGCAATGATCATGATGACATGTCGTTTTTAGTGTAATTAACACCGGGGGTGTTACACATCTCATTTATAAACTATAGCTTAATTAAACCAAGAACTAGAGGGCTCAATAGCACTTCAAGGCGCAACCGCAACACCAACCAAGACTAATGCCATAGTTATGCGACAAGCCATACACTTTAAAAACTAGACCCATCACGGTGAATATAATGGATGGAAAGGGTTGTCACTATCTGTCACTTATCAAAAAAATTGGAGGCCTAGCCATACACACAAGCAAATTATAGCCTAAGCATCATGCTTAATCTATGAGATCACTACTCTAGCCCGAACTCTGGTGGTTGAATGACAATAGGCACTCTAAAAGAGTGGTGAAACTTGTGTGATGTAACCACACTCAACAAGTTAGCTAACTTGGGTAGTAAGCTTATAAAAAAGCTCCAAGTACACTATAAGAGTAAGTGAGCTTGAATATAGTACTTGAGTAAAATAAAAGTATATATTGCAAATAAGAAAAGTTTTACTGAAGAGAATAGGTATAATGAAGAAGTCTTCTAGCCTCCTAGAAGATCTCTACTATAACTATCTCTAACTACTAGCCTGACACTATAGAAGTGGACTACACTAGCTCCTTGAGTGATCTTTCACTTGTTGATGAAAAATTATTCTTCCATGGCATCGACACCCCTAATTGTATCGTGTAGGGATCCATGAGGGTACTTGTAGGGGAGATTTAGAGAAGCGGTGGCGCCCTGGTGGGATCGACTGACCTAGGGGAGGTCGGTCGACCCCACCAGATGACCTTGCCACGTCAACTTACTGTGCTCGAATTTGATGATTTTTGAACAAAAATTCCTGCATTCAAATAATCCCCAACTACAAGTGGAACTTGATTAATTGAATACATAAACCACTAATATGATGTTATTTTTTCCTTCACTTAGGTATAATGTTGATGGTCAATAATGGTGTTTAGTGTTTAGTGACCATCAACACTTTTACGCCTAGGACCTCATCCTCGACGTCTCCTTGGAGGTCAAACACAACCGATGACAACTTCGCCACCCGACTACCCTTGCTTTCTATCGGACACCTTATAACTTCTAGAGGACGATCACAGAACCAAAAGCTAGCTCAACAATAACAAAATAGAGTGAAGAACTTCGAATGGGTTTACTTTCCTGCTATGCTTAACAAAGGAGACATAGAGCAAGAGAGGAAATAAAGGTGGCAAAGGGAGCCGCATGAACGTCGTGAACCCTTGAACCGATAGATTAAAAATGAATTATTGACATGGCTTCGCGAGGTAGTATAGTATGTTTCGTTTCATCAAACAATATAGACAGTGTCAATTTAAATAGCTTATTAAGCCACTCTAGTTTTTAAGGAACAGTAGCTAAACCAGTATTTTGAAATCTGGTTGTAATAGATTAGATGTAAGATGGAAAGGAAGACTCTAAAACCAAATTGCAAATCGGTCAAGCATTCGAGACCTAGTATGTTCCGTTTCAGGCGCGTGTTGCTTGAAATCTCTAGCGTGCACTACCGTGGCAATTCGGAGAATAAAAATCAAGGGGCGAGCTCTACATACAAATATCGACACCTTGAACTCTGCTAGGGTTTTCTGCCGTCTTATCCCTTCGTCCACGCTCCCCGCAGCCGCCGCCCAAACCCTAGCAACCCGTCCTCCGCCATGGCCGACGACCACTACTCCTCCAAGCGGAAGTACGACGACCCCTCGCCGCCGCCGCGGCGCACGGGGTTCTCGTCTGGTCCGCCGCCTGCCTCGCCGCCCGCTGGCGGCGCCCCGTCGTACAACAGCGTGCCGCCGCCCCCGATGAGATCCAGCTCGCGAAGCAGCGCGCGCAGGAGATCGCGGCGCGGATCTTCAACGCCGCAGAGGCCAAGCGCCCTCGCGTCGACAACGGCGACGATGACGTCGGTGGCTACGGGGAGGAGGCTCCCTGGGCGGCAGCGGTGGCGGTGGCCGCATCGGCGGCGGAGGACTCGGCTTCTCGTCCTCTGCCGTTGGTGGTGAGTGACAGGACTTCTCGTTGATCCCATGTTTGGCTTGGTCGCGTAGATCTGTTTGTCTGTGTGCTTGGTTCTGGAGGAGTCGCCTTCTCGGGATCCCATCCAAAAGGATTGGGGGTGTTTTCTTTGCTCTGTTTATGATTCGATTTGGGGATGGATCGATAGATCAATGTTCGTGAGCTGTGGATGCTCAAACCTGGTTCATGTTTAATGAACCTGTCACCTGTGAGCTATTTAGAAGCACGCTCATACATGGTGTAGATGCATGAACCTGTCACCTGTGAGCTATTTAGAAGCACACTCATACATGGTGTAGATGTAGATGTTTGATACAGGCCTGATTGTATCTGCTTTCCAGTATATATGTCCATTCAATCGTTTTATGCAGTTAGCACGTCTTGAAGCTGTTGCTTGTGGGTTTATACATGCATCCCTTCCTTTACCATGAGTTGTTGTCCACATAAATTTAAACTGTTATTCCTTATAGTTCATGATTCAATAATCGCCATAAATTCCGATAATAGCAAATGGATTCAGAATTCTAGTGGTTTCTGTATCAGGGCATGGGGCTTCTATCCCATCGTTATCTTCTCCCAGCGCACCGCAGTACTCCTCATATGGTGGATATCAGGGTACAAGCAAAAGGATCGAAATTCCAAATGGAAGGGTAAGAATTTTTGTTCATTTCGTTTTCTGTCACTGAATTTATAGTCATATATAAGAAAGTGTATCCACAAGTGTGATGTTTGTATTCTCTTCAACTGGCACTGTTGTTGACTTGCTGTAGGTTGGTGTTATTATTGGAAAAGCTGGGGAAACTATTAAGTATATCCAACTTCAATCAGGAGCAAAGATTCAAGTAACAAGAGACCATGAGGCTGAACCTGGTGCACCGACAAGGCCAGTTGAGCTTTCTGGCAACCCTGAGCAGATAAGCAAAGCTGAACAGTTGATCAAAGAAGTTCTGGCAGAGGTATTGCTCACTATGCTCACAAGCTTTTTGTTTAGTTCTGCATTTTTTCATACATGTTACAATGTTTGATCTTGCAATCCAGGCTGACGCCGGGTCATCTGGTGCTGGATCTGGCCGGAAATACAATGCACCACAGCCTGATGGTGATACGTTCCAGATGAAAATTGCTAATAACAAGGTATGCACCCTGTTCTATTTGGACAAGGGCTTGCCTTACCATTTGAAAATTACATTTTATCATGCTACTACAAGTTTTTGACATGTGCACGCGTGTGTGTCAATTTTATATCAATCAACAGTCAGTATTGTGGTGATTGCCTCTTCAATATTGTTTTTTCCACTGCTTCTGATTTTTATCTATTTCCTTTTTTAGGTGGGTCTGGTTATTGGGAAGCTTGGTGAGACTATAAAGTCCATGCAGAATAAAACTGGAGCTCGTATTCAGGTTTGCTATCTTATTATCCTCGTTCCTGTATTACCTTAGCTTTAATCAGAAATAAGGTTACATTAAGTTTACATGTGGCTGTCTGTCTTCTTGTTTTGATTTGCCTAGTAAATTTAAATGCTGCTTCCTAATGATTGATAATCATCATCCTTGAGTTTGTCATTCATTTTCTGCCATGAACACTCCATTTTGTTCAAGCTGTTCATTTATACTCAAATCGGTTTGGTCTACTTGTTTTGCTGTTGATCTGTGTTCCAATGTTATTCTTGTCCTTGCAAATTCTTGTACAGGTTATTCCTTTGCATCTGCCTGCTGGTGATACTTCAACTGAAAGAACTGTGCATATTAGTGGCACTCCAGAACAAATTGAAGCTGCAAAGCAACTGGTGATTGAGGTTACCAGTGAGGTCCGCCTTCTTTCTCTTATTGTATGTATGTTCATGGTATCCGTAATTGCTTTGCCGTCTTGTGCTCTATCTGCCTTATTTTAGGTTGATCTGGTTCGCTCTGTTTATTATCTTGTTTTATGATTCTTCACTGGTTCTTTTTGAAAATATTGTTTCTTTTGCTTCTTTGCTGCCCTACATTTATTACACTGCTGCGCTAACCAATGTCTGAAACATATTGTTCGTGGGTACAGCCTCAACATGCAAGGAGATTGTTATATGTCTTCCCTGTTTTTGAACATTAACTTATTATATTATATCAATAGTTTTGGGCAAGGTTCATGACTTAAATAATAAGGCGAGGAGACTTATTTGTAAAATAACTTCTTCATCAATTAGCTACTGTGGTAGGGCCTGTTAAATGGTTTTCCACAGAAACTGCAGCTAGAGTTTGGAAAAGCCTTGATTTGAAATTCATTTGATTGTTCATGTCATATGGAATATTTATGATACTGTTTTGGGCAAAAACCAAAGAGTCCTTGTGGCCACCTGTTCTACTCAGTGGCTGTTGTTTATTTATTTCTCCACATAGAGCCAATTAGTGTCATTAGCTTGCCAGGAGGACTGCAAACTATGCTGGAGAGCAGGTTTGTTACTGTTTAATATCAATTTCCTACTGGATAGAACATTGTGTTTTCACTTATAACATGGTTTATGGTTATGTGAGCTGACATGCTGTATCTGGCATCTGTATCATTTCATAATTTTCATCTGCTTCTCCTGTTCCTCCTGAGCACAATGGACATGTATACATTGCTTTACTCTTGGCTTGTTTGAGGAAGAAATTCTCTAAACAGCCTCAGGTCCCCAGGCGTTCGGTTGTTTATGGTGGTCATGCACTCCAATTTAGGTCCTTTTGTTCTAGTTGCACATAGTTAGGTCTGATGTTTATGATCATTGTGGAGGCAAGGTTTTCCTTTTCATTCACTATCGCCGCCTATATAACTTGGTGGTTGATTTTGAGTCGTATTCTCATTTAATATTGCCTCTGATTCACAATACTTGTTTTAGAGTTGAGCCCATCGATCAAGGAGTTATGTTCTCTAAACTATGAATAGATCAGAAAAGAAGCCAGTTAATAGTTCAAATAAAAGAACGGTTTTACTGGAAAAATACGTAAGAGGCTAAAATTTGGGATGCAAATACAGTCCATGTTGTGCATAAATTTTATTTGGAATTTGGAACATTCCTGAATATCGTATATGAACTGTTTTGCAACAGAAGGATTCAGAAAACCCTGCATGAAGCTATTTTATGTGTTGTTATTATCTCTATTATATATACCTTGTGGTTCTGCAGGTTGCTGTCCAATCTTGTTTTTGAATGCTGCCTTTGATGCTTCATTGTGTTTAATATTTTTCAACTTTTTGGAGGATAATATTAAAAGTATAGTAGCCTATCTGTTTTTTATATATCCTGCCATTTTGCTATGAATTGAAACTAGTGGAAGCACCTTTCTATTATCATCATATATATATCTTTGGACATCTATTGAAACTCTATTCAATGGTATTGCTATTCAACATATATATATGTATATTCGTCTAGCTGTCCAATCTTCATTAGCCCCATAGTTTTGCACATGGGCAACGGTAGATGGGCATCGCTAGCTTGACGATCTTGATCGGTGAGTTGCTCCTTCCATATTTCTTGGTGGTTACGGAATTTATCTGGAATATGTCTTTTGCTTTTGTATGTATGTTATTGCTCTGCTATTTTTTTTTTCTATTCTGTGCTCTATACTCTTTTATTGTATACATATACATACAGATGTGCAAACTACATTTTTGCAGAATCGTGCCAGGAATCCAATGTCTGGTGGCTATTCTCAGCAAGGCTATCGTCCTCCTCGTCCTCAGTCAAACTGGGGGCCGCCTTCTGCGCCACCCCAGCAGCCTGGCTATGGTTATATGCAGCCTGGGGCTTATCCTGGGGCACCGCCACAGTATGGTGCACCTCAGCAGCCCTATGGTAATTATCCCCAACATCTGGTGGCTATCAGACTGGGTGGGATCAGTCTCAAAACCAGCAATCTCATACAACCCCGCCTGGTACTGGCTATGATTATTATAGCCAGCAACAGCAACCTCAACAACAACAATCTGCCCCTGGAACTGCTGCTTCTACTGATGCCACTAGCTACAATTATGGCCAGCCTTCGACGTATGCTTCACAAGGATACGATTCTACCTACAGTCAGCAGAGTGGTGGGCAGCAAGCATATGGACATGATGGCTACTCTGCTTACCAGACCCAAGGGCAGCAGCAGGGCTACTCTCAGCAGACTGGTTATGACCAGCAGGGCTATGGTTCATCTGCTTATGGATCAGCTGCAAACTCAACCCAGGATGGGTCTGCACCCACCTATGGTGGTTCTGGTGGGGCCAGTCAGGCATCTCCAGGGCAGCAAACTTCAACCCCAGCTGCTGGAAGCCACCCTGGCTATGCCAGCCAACCGCCTACTAGTGCTGCGGAAGCTACCCAGCTCAAGGTTCAGCTCCATCTGGATATGGTGCTCCACCACCCCAGTCTGGCTATGGAACCCAACCGCCGCAGCAAGGTGGATATGGTCAGGCAGCTTATGGGCAGCCTTCTCCACAGGGCCAGAAACCTCCTGCATCTTCACCTTATGGACAGGCTGCGCCTCCTGGGTCTGCTCAGGGTGGTTACGGGCAGTATGGTTACAGCCAACCTGCTTACGGTGCACAACCAGCTTACCCTGGTGCACCACCAGCAAGTCACCCAGGCTATGGCCAGCAGCAATCTTATGGTGATGCTTATGGCAGTGGAAGCTATGGGCAGCCTCCAGCCTACTCTACTGAAGCAACAGCTGCTGCTGCATCCCAGGATCACTCTGCCGCCCCTGCTGCGGCCCCTGGAACAACTGCTGCGCCAGCTGCTGACAACAGTGGGGGCGCCCAAACATCTGCGGAAGCTTAAGGTTCATCAGCCAATCGGGAACAAGCATTTTTCAAGCGTCTGTTATGTGGTTTCCTCCACACTGTTGCTTAGTTTAGGGTCAGCATCTACAAGTTATCTTTTTGCTTGTTGTTTTATTAACTCTGAATTGCTATTTCCTTGCTATTGATTGCTTTCCGGTTTTTTTATTGCTGGCGTATATGTTTTGGACTGGTGATATACTCTTGTTGGACCCTGGGTAAAGTCTTGGTCTGGACAGATAACCTGCCCAATTATATGTATTGGAAGTCTCATGTTGCCATCGTTATTTCTATATGTGTGCTGTACAAATGTCGGAGGTTTCGATGCTCACTTCCGCACGTTTGGTTATGGAGATGAACATTGGTTTCCATGTTTTCGTTTTGGTTTCTATCATTCTATGCCCACTCCAGCTCGTTAGGAAATTTTGTTTTTTTTTGTTTGACGGTGATTGTTCTGAATAACTAAGCCGAAATTAAAAATGTTTGGGGTTATTTTTGGACGGAAAAAGTTTGTTGACGTTTTTTGCATACATTAAAGAAGGCGATAGTTGATCGTGAGTTTCGCTTTGTGGAATTGAAACTATCAGTCATTATATTAGTAGTTTGGTATTTTTTGCCAGGTCGCCATCTCTCTCATGTAGTATTGGTCGGGCCTGCGTGCCAACAGAATTAATCAATGGATATACTCGAATCTCGAAAGATTAGAACGCACCCGCGAATATTCTCACAAGTCAAACAAAAGTTCAGTTTCGGATTTTTTGTTTGAAACTAATATTCAACAACTAATCTATGCCAGATGCATAAACACACTGTTAATATGTATAATTAATCTAGCTTTATATCTAGAAATGACAGACATTCAAGCTCGGACACATGTAAACAAAAGCAAATTTGCTTTAACTACGTCGATTTTTGATCCAATTAGTTTCAGACCATTCAAGCATAAATAATTAGAAAAACCATAAAATTTTTGCCACAATTTGACCATAAAAACTTCAATTATGAATTAGTGTAATTAATTAATTATAAAAACAACTAGATCTAAATCTATAAAATTTTTTAAATAAATATACCATATTATATCTTCACTATGTATATCTACTCATGTAGTTTATTTTTTTTATTTTATGATTTTTTATCATTTTACTATAAATTTTAAAAGATTCAGCCAAAATAATAAAAAAGACAAACCACCTCCAAAACCACTCCATAAGATAAAACACATGATTTGAAAAGTTTTTTTTTTGCGATAACGCCATTGGCACATTTTTTATTAAACAGAAGAGAGTTTTTTGTTACAACCTGGAGGAGAAAAACGGTAGTCGAACGATTACCGAACCCCCCACACAACCAAGAACAAAATAAAAGATACAAAGAAAGGGCGACTGCCCTCCACACCGAACTGTGCCTGCAGAGCCACCACGCCAAGTTGAAAAGTTGAGGAATATGGTTTGCCCAATTTTAAAGTTGAGGAATATGGTTTTGCCCAATTTTAGGGTTGACGGAGGAAAAACTTGACTTTCGTAAGTGTTGATAGTGGAAAAGTAGACTTTTTTTTTTTTTTCTCTACAAAATAATCTTTTGTTCAATAACTGTATTCCCGGGAGAATACAGTTGGGCTGAACAGAAAGGCAAGCCTAGAATGGTTTAGCCCAATCAATCCATTCATTGGGCTCGCTGCTTTCTTGAGTTGCGTTACTTGGCCCACACAAACTCTTGTCCAATAAATTACAACCCAGCCAAAGCTTGCAGTGCCGGTTCCTCCCAACCATGGCGGCCACCTCCCCCAGTTCCTCCCTCGCCCGGCCGGTGGTGCCCATGGAGCTCCACGCCGGCAACCGCGACCGCCTCGTCGCCGCGCTCCGCGGCCACCTCTCCGCCTCCGCCCGCCCGCTCCACGGCCTCGTCCTCCTCCAGGTCTGTCCCACTCCCACTCGGCACTCCCCTTTTGATCTCTCTCCTCGGATTTACTGATCTACTTAATCGTCGCGCCTACTCACTGTTGGAGTGTTTTCGGTTCTTCGTTGCGTGAAGGGCGGGGAGGAGCAGACGCGGTACTGCACCGATCACCTCGAGCTCTTCAGGTACTCGTCCTGAACCCAAGTGTTTGTTTTGCCGGTATTTTTTTTTTTTTTTTTTTTGAATGTTCATGTTGAGACAAACAAATCGGGCAATGTTGCAGGCAGGAGAGCTACTTCGCTTATCTCTTTGGAGTGCGGGAACCAGGGTTCTATGGCGCAATTGTGAGCTCTCTTCCTTTTGTTTCACCCCACTTTCCTTCCTACATGTAAGTGGATCCGGTTTCAGTCAATACAGAAGCAAACCAGGATTTCAGTATTCAGAGCCTGTTTAACTATAGGGCTGCTAACATATGGAATTCATAGAAGCACTTAACATCTTGACGTATATCCAATAGCTCTGGTGATATTATTACTGCTTATATTTGTTGATGGCTTAGTCACTGCATGAAAACTATTAACAATACTCATCACAGGGTCTTGTCATGTTGATGATTCTTTTATGCTTGTCATGTACTGAGTTTTTCTTTTTGATTGTTGTCAAAGGACGTCGCCTCTG